>JBBBDQ010000545.1:762500-904391 GCA_037127315.1 Ascarosepion bandense
CCATTTCTGAATTTTATATATATATATATATATATATATATATATATATATATATTCCATTTTTTAAACGAGTTATTTCTCTACCTAGTTTTCTACCATGAGAGGTGTCTTCAGGCGATTTTGAATAACTGATTTTACCGTTTACCGTTTTTCTTTTTAAGAACGCTCTTGTAACAGTAAGAAAAACAGTAAAATCAGTTATTCAAAATCGCCTGAAGACACCACTCATGGCACAAACCTAGGTCGCGAAATAACTCGTTTAAAAATGGAAAATATTTAAAAGTTCTACAATATAATTGCATCGAACATTTTTTCATACAAATGTGTTGTACTGGTCTAACCCTATTATTATTATGACCAAAAACTAAGTATTAAACAATCAATATATATATATATATATATATATATATATATATATATATATATATATCCGAGTGAATAAGGAACGAAGAAAAATATTAATTTAAAACAGTGCTCGATATATAATATAGAGCTGTGAATATTTATTATAAATTATATTTCAGAGCATGTACAATTTATATATATATATATATATATCCACTACAAATTGTACATTGTTTCGACATTGGCCTTACAATATCTCCTCAGGTGGTGTGAAAATGAATAGAAGGCTTCTTTCCTTATAATTAAAATATATCCAGGTAAAGAGAACCAACAGCTTTACAATTCCGAGTTCTTTGGCATTTACATGTTTTAAAAAAGTGCTCAATAGAATCAATATTTAGAGCATTCTATAATCATAAAATTAAATTTGTTAATTAAACAAACATTGCGATACGGAAATATCTATGTTTCGAGATTTCTTTTTCGTCATCAAGCAATGTTAGATCATAGTTGTGAAAAAGATTTTCATATGATATTGAATATGCACACATTTAACACACACACACACACACACACACACACACACACACACACACACACACACATACATATATATATATATATATATATATATATATATATATATTCAATCCTGGGTTAGAAAGCGACCGGAGTCTAAGCCGTACTGATGAGCTGTAATACAGCGAAACAGATCTGTCTGCGGATCACTATATATGTGTGTGTGTGTGTGTGTGTGTGATCTTGACCTGTATTTTTTAAGTAGTAGGGCTACTTTACGTTTTTTTATACAGGCCTATGATAAAGTTGAATTCGGTACAATAATGGATTTGCTAACAATAAGATAGAACAATTATGACATTACATTCTACTAAAAGATAAATGTTACTTTTGCAGCTAAGCAAAAATGACGGATAAAAGACTCCGCATACCAATATATATGATTACTTATCATTTCTTTAAGTCCAGACTTCACCTTTTCACTTTCAAGAAGCCATTTAGGGTTTCTCTTTTTTTATATCCGAATTGGCTGTATCACGATTCCGAAATCATGATAAAAGAGAACCACTGTATTTGATATGGCAAAAGTTTCTTTAGTAGTTTTCATACTATGATTGGGGGTACTCACATAGGAAGGGATGGTGTGTGAATTAATCACAAACATTTTTAAGTGTTTTATGGCCAGTAATATAAGGATGTGCGTTGTGGTACAGTGAATATCGGCTAGGAACGAGAAACCGGGGAGCCGAGTTCGAATTCCAGTTGAATTCATTGCATTCACTTGTATTCCTTGGGAAAGGTATTAATCCGTCTATTCCTTCCAGTTATGGGTTAAATAGCAAGACAGATTGGGTTCTATAGCCTTGGTCGGCAACCAGTCTACCGCAGAAAGCAATGGTAACCTACTGCGGGATAATCTTCTGCCCAGTCAGTCATGTCTCTTTCGAGACATGATCGCCCAAGCGTGTATCACGTATGGCACTTAACTGACTGAATACAGTCTGTGAAGTAGTGTTTTCAAAGTAGCTACCCACTTAACAAAATAAAATAAAATGGTAGATAAATAAATGAAAACCTTTGAGAACAAGTGGCAACAACCCGGAAGTCGAAGACCTCCAGTTGCAATCTTATGTTAGCAGGGATTGAGGTAGTGTCGGTTCACCGTTAGCTAATCCGAAGAAGTCCTCCGTAGATATAGTTCTGGTGCCGCCCGTTAGCGTTTAATGTTATTTCTTGCCGGTTGAAGTGAAAAGCTGATGTGTTACTCTACCTAAGTGCAAAAGAATCCTATAAATAAACATCGACTTATATTAGAAACAGGGGTCGAGTCTTCATTTCTCGCTTTAGCGTTTATTTTTACGGTCCATTTCCTTGTGAGCGGGCAGCGGGCCTTTCCCGGCTTTTATGCACACCGAAGCGGGTGAGAATATCGTACCAGATGATTTCATTGTTCGGTCGATGAAATACTGAGAGAGAGGCCCGTTGTATGTTTACATAATATCGACTTTAGGAAAAATTTTATTTTTATTTTCAATTTTCATGTTCCTTCTTCCTCTCTTGGCTTCATTATGCCCTATGCTTGTTAAATCTTCCAAACCCTCTTTCCTTATTATGTATTTTAAACGCTTCATCTGCCTCTTTCTGAATCGACAGGCACGTGTCAGAAACAGTACTAATAGCAGTCATATAAGCTGTTGCCCAAAAATGACAATTCCGAGAATTTCATGGTAAAATAAAATGGTCATAGAAATGGCATCAACCGTTTTAGTAGTGAAGGTAGCATTAGTGCTGAACTGCTCTGTAATATCAATCTTTCTATATATGGCAGTTTTAATGTTGTAAAAAGTTTGCACAGATAAAGAGGAGACTTTAGGCAACAGAAACGTGATTCTACCATGGACGAAACGTAAGCAAGGAGGACATTTTAAAGAAAACAGAAACAAAAAGGAAGAAACAAGTAAAATTCATGGGACACGAAATGAGGAAAGGCGGCTTGAAAAGTTTGGTACTCACAGGTCACAGGACATATTGCAGACAAAAGTGATAGATTGAAATAGTAAACTAACTTGTGTAAATGAATATCGTAGCAGGGAGCGGGGAAGACAGTAAAAAATCTACAAAAGATAGGAAGTTGTGGAGAGGCATGCATATTTCCTGAAGGAACACGGAACTTAAAAGAAGAAAACTAAAAAGCGTTAAAGTTGTTATAAAGCTATGGTTAAGAAAGTCAAGTGAGTGTGATTAGGATATTTAAATCACATAGCCTTATTAGGAAGCAACAGTCAATAATAATTAATAGTAGCATTCAATATCGTTAGTAACCGAGAATCAGTCAGTTAAGTGCCATACGTGAAACACGCTTGGGCGATCATGTCTCGAAAGAGACATGACTAACTGGGCAGAAGATTATCCCGCAGTAGGTTGCCATTACTTTCTGCGGTAGACTGATTGCCAGCCAAGGCTATAGAACCCAATCTGTCCTGTTATTTAACCCATAACTGGAAGGAAGAGACGGATTAATACCTTTTCCCAAGGGTATTTGCGCGTAAGTGAATGCAATGAATTCAACTGGAATTCGAACTCGGCTCCCCGGTTTCTCGTTCCTAGCCGATATCCACAGCACCACCTGTTAGATACGAGTATCTTGAAGAGCGATCACACTGACATACACTTGTACAAAAGAGCAGCCATGAATGGTTCCTGACTGATGTTGCGTCACCTTTAGATCAGATCTTTCGTGAGGGCAGGGCAGGTGAAAATACAGAGCTATCAAGATCTGGCAGGTCAAATCAGAGAAATATACCAAGCAGGAGTTCAAGTTGCCAGGGTTCTTTCTGCCTCGCATCACTCTTTGAAGATGCGTAAACATCATTGGAAATGCACATGTGGCAAAACAGCTTGGAACAGATCATCTGTTAAGGAAAGCGTCATATCTCTAAGATGCCCGTAGAAGATGAGACATAATCATCATCAGCCATATGAAACATCTAAAAGTCGGAGAGGATATCAAGTTAAATAATAATAATCATCATTATCGTCATCGTCATCATCAGTACCTTCAGAATTATATCAAGCAATTCAAGCTAGAGAGATCCTGGGTATGATGATAAACTACATCCGGCAGGAAGGTCTCTGATCGGGAGATTTGAAGTACTGAGGAGTGTGGAACCACCTTTTAATTGCAGTTGTTCTTAGGTTCACTCTGAAGTGGGGTGGTAACACCTGTGAGGGTCCCAGTTATGTGTAAATGGTGAAACATCAAACAAAAACAAAATACTATGAAATTATATAAAAATATTTTTTTGTTATTGCCAGTAATACATTTTTATATTGTAAAATATCAACAATAACTATTTATAGTAAAATGATCAACAATACCTATTTGTAGTAACATGACCAGCAATAGAATTTTAACGCAAAATGACTATCAATACATTTCTATCTGTAGTCGAAGGTATACAAAAAATAATTAGGAGTTGATATGCCACTAAACAAAACCAATCAACCAACAAACATCCAGAGAGTTAAGAAAGTTGTGAAACACCAAGTTGACCGTTGTCCTAATTGTTATCAAAACACTTGGAATACTATAAAAAAGCCTAGAAAAGAGGCTGAAAGAACTTGATGACAAAGGAAATGTTATCCAGATGACAGCATTAGTGAAAACGAGTACGTGGTCTTGTAATTTTGATGGTGCCTCTGGTTAAAGAGTTGGTAACCAGAAAAGTGTTACTCCTAAGTCCTATAGGAAAGAGTGAAAAAAGATCTTCATATCAGCGCATCTATTTGCTGCTTTAGAAATTCTTTTTCCTCAAGGAGACAACATCAAAAAATGGTATAAATATCCCGGAAGAAAATAAAAGACTTGAACCTTCACTCATTTTTTTTTTTTTTTTTCAGTAGATTTGTTTTATCTTGAGATTATGGCTTAGTCTCTTACTGGGTTACAAATGCTCAGCACTTGTAGCTATTGAATTCACTACACTAAGCAATAATCTCGCTTTTGTTCTTACAGTATCATCTTCTTCTATATGCCGTGTCCCTTCAGGACGTAGGCGATCATGGCCTTCCACATCACTTTGTCATTTGTAGCTCTTAACGCCCCTTCTTCTGTTAACCCCCCAAACCCTGCTACGCCTTCCATCTGCTCAAGTCTATCAAATATGTCACGCGTTGCTTTTCTTCACTTTGTCCCATGAGTATCAGATTCCCCAAGCCCTCTTTCCTCATTATATGTCCCAGAAACTTCAGCTCTCTTTTACCAATGTTAAGCATGTTTCTTTTTTGTTTCTATCATCTTTGCTCACATGTTCGGTCCATTGTATCTTCAGCATTCTTACTGTCTATGGTTAAAATAAAACTCACGGCACCAAAACAGATCTATTGGCGCTTTCAAAATGCATTAACACTAAAAGACATTAATAGTTTCAATAATTACACTGTTAACCGGCAAACAATGTCATTTACGTAATTTCCTTCTTTTTTTAAATTTGTTTATTGTCTTCATTTTCTTTTCTACACACTTCTTGACACTTTCAAAAGCTGTTACCACTTTAAAAGACATAAATGTTTTTTTTTATATTTACCCTGGTACGTGCTGGTTAGTGTAATATTTACCATGGTACATGCCGGGTAGTGTAATCATCTCTCAGTCGCATCTTTGTCTTCGAGCAGAGTGCAACGCAAGTGTATCTCTGTCCGCGAAAAGTGACGCAGCTAGACAAAAAATACTGAGCAGTGTTCGGTCCTAACCTATGCTAGCGCAACCGACGAGCAATTTTTGGCCCTGGCTTAGGTGTACCCTCTCGGGTGCCCCACATTAAACCCGACCTTGTGTCGCATTACGTCTCAGTTGGGTAACGGGATGAATATCTATTTAGACTGTCAATGGCTAATCAATGTGACATAGGTAACGTCTTTCTTTTTGAAATCCGCTAAATAACTTAATTTTGTTCTCCATACACGGCAAAGACTAATATTTGCTTTTAAGACTTATTATTTAATATCTAGGTAAGTTCCCACTCTACTATTCTGGGCTTAGTTATGTCGATCAAAAAAAAAAAAAAAAAAAAAAGAAAAAGAAAAAAAAAATTGAAACGTTAGCGCTGAAGGTGTCAAGCGGATCCTGTTAACACAATCCTCTTAGCCAATCAGAACTTGGCACAAAAACAATATATATTTCAACCAATCTGCTTTCATTACTCTTTGTCCGGAAACCCTGTGACAGAAAGAGTGTCACATTTAATAGGCATTGATTAGTTCTGTTGATAACAACTGTCACGCGTCTTCGCTAGACACAATCCTGTATCTTCACCGACTCATGCACACTGACCGACACTGAACTCTCAACAACTCGTCTGCACCTTGCGAAGCCTGGTTAACCTGACATCCACGGCCTTTACGGAAGAAAATATCTGGAGAGTGCATATTATCCTCTTTCTTATAATAAAGACCGGTGTGTATCTATTTGTATATCCCTCCTGCCACACTCACGGAGAGAGAGAGGCAGCGTCGACGCAGTTCATTCTCTTTACTATCAGTTATGAAAGCTCTGGCCGCGTCTTTCTCTCTAACAGTTTTATGATTTTATTTTTTTGCAATAATTACGTCGTCGAGTTGGGAAGAATATGTATATATCCTCTCGATTATGATATGAAGTTTTATTTGTATATATAAGCATGCGATGTAGATATAGAAGAATCCAAAGGAGTATCCTGTACATACAGTGGTAGGATAACTCTCTAAGAGAGCTCTAATTATATATGTATATAAATACATATAGAGCAAATATAAGAAAGAAATTTAAGCGGACACGTTATTTCATGGTAAATCGGAGGTTTAGGTCTAGTTCAGGCGAAATATCATCAGTTTCCGTCTTTATTGTACAGAAGATTTTACACGACTGAAATTCACAAAGACTCCCAAAAATTCATTTTCTGTTGTTTTTTTTTTTTTTTGTGGGGGGGGCGTCTTTGTGAATCATTCGTGTAAAACCTTCTGTAGAATAAAGACGAAAGCTGATGATGGTTCGCCTGAACTAGACCTACACTTCCGATTTACCATGAAATAACGTGTCTGCCTAAATTTTTTCTTATATATATATATATATGCAAATAAATATATATATATATATGTATTTCCCTCCTGTCTCGTTCAGGAGTTTGGGTTATTTTGCTTGCTTGTCTTTTTATGTCTTAATATAAGATACTCAATATTAGATACATCAATATATATGTTGCCGTCATTTTAGACAACATATCAATATAAATATTTTGCCGTCATTTTTGACGACACAGGCCACGCCTATACGAATAGTTACATTAAATGAAGCTTTTGATACCAGATTCTTCCAAAGAAACGCTAAAAAAATTACGTGCTGTAAATATTTATCGAAAATATATCGTTTATTAAAATTGTTGGAATTAAATTTTTATTTGTCAATTAAAAGCTCTAAGCATATTTTAAGTCTACACCTCAGAATTTTCAGACATTTTGAATTGTTCTTGTTACAATAAAATAAGACAAATATAAGGAACTACTTTTAACCCGTGAAAATTTCACGGTTTTCTATTTTAATATTTTGATGAATCTTAATTCTTATGTTAATGATTGAGTGATGCTCGTGGCGAGTTCTATGACGATAAAATATTCTCAAAACTTTCCCCATCACATCATTAAATCTAAACTTATTTATAAATGGAACTTTGTCTGTGTGTGTGTGTGTGTGTGTGTGTGTGTGTGTGTGTGTGTGTGTGTGTGTGTGTGTGTGTGTGTGTGTGTGTGTATCTGTGTATGTGGATCCGTTACCTGTAGACTCCGAAACGGCTGAACCGATTTTCTTGAAAATTTACACAGTTGTACTATAAACGTTTGCGAGTGTTCTTAGCTAGGTTTTGTGTCGAGGTACCCCCGATAAATATCGAAAATCGATAATCGAAAAAATCGGGTTATAGAAGGAGTGGTCCGATTTTAAACAAATTTGATACACTCATAGACAAAGACATAAGAAACGATATTCAGAAGTTTCAAGGTTGCAGTTCTTACAATAGTGCATAAAATCGATAATATATATATATATAAAAGGCAAGATGTTTGTGTGTCTGTCTGTATGTCCTTTATACAAATTCACAATTTTTATCCGATTCTCACTAAACTTCACACAAATATTCTTTAGGCTGCGTCTGAGCTCCAGGATCCTGGATTAGTTTTAAAGCTTTCATTACACCCGAGCAACGCCGGGTTATATTGCTAGTATCTTATATTAACAACTTTAATATTGCAATATTGAACATTGGTAGTTGTTTTTAAGAAGTAAATACAAATGAAAAGATATGGAACAGACACTTCTATCTTCCCTTCTTTCTTTCTTTCTTCCCTTCTTTCTTTCTTTCTTTCTTTCTTTCTTTCTTTCTTTCGTTCATTCATTATCTCACTAAAATCAACTAGTGTATCCCCGCCATTTCCTCGCGATCAAAACAGAATAGCCAATTACTTTTTCGATTTTAGCTGGGCGCAACAGTCATGCTGAAAACTAACTAAGTTAGATACAAGCAAATTTTTTTTAATCATATCACCCCGACCAAGGCGGTAACGCCACTGATGTGCAGGGGGCTACGTAAGAGTGAAAAGATTGGAAAAGAGAAAGCCGGAGACCACATCCTAAACAGGAAACAAGGGATGAGCCTCTTCACCCGTTCAATAGATGTGGGTGGAGTGTGAACCGGGCGATAGTTTAGTCTATCTACTCCAATTGATTTATAATAGGATATTAACTTACCATCAAGCACAAACAAGTACAAATTTAACCTTACAATAAGATTCGATACACAAATGACCTCTATAATCCGGTTTTCGAAGATTCATTTCAATCCAAATCGTGATATGTTTGATTAAAATATAAAAATTCTTCCAGGATATAATTGATTCAAAACAAATACGGTTTTAAGTTTCTAACATGTACCCGGCCTTTGAACAATGATCAAAATATAGTATCTGCCTTTTACACTTTATCTCTCACTTGTGTTTCTGTCTTTTGCACTAAAGAGGGAAGGTCGGTGGAATATTGGTTGCGGGGACTGGGCAGTTTTTCGCTTTAGCCCATGGGCACCCATTTGGAGTTCCCCAATTTAAACTGGCCTTGTGTCATATCTCTTCACCGTTGAGAGACAAATAAATACCAAATGTAGTATCAGGTCTCTTCTTTAAACAAAATTACTCAAACCAAAGCAGCTGCCAGTCACTCAAAACTAAAATCCCGTCGACCTTACTACTTAACCCAGTTCAGTCTACCCTGCTATTTAATTCAAAGTCCAGTATACCCTGCTAGTAAACCGAAAGTCCAGTCTGCTATTTAATCGAGAGCCCAGTCTACCCTGCTAATTCACCCAGTCTAATCTACCCTGGTAATTAACCAAGTCCAGTCTACGCTGGTAATTAACCCAAAGTCCAGTTTCTTCTGCAAAGTAAACCACAGTCTAGTCGACCCTGCTAATTAAGCCAAAATCCACTCTACCCAGCTATCTTACCCAAAGTCCAGTGTACCTTGCTAATTAACCCAAATCCCAGTTGCCTCTGCTATTTAACCAAGTACAGTCTACCCTGCTAATTAACTTAAAGCCCAATAGCTACTGTTATTTAACTCAAAGTTCAGTCTTCCTGTTAATTAACCAAAAGTTCAGTCTTCTCTGTTAATTAACCAAAAGTTCGGTCTTCCCTGTTAATTAACCAAAAGTTCGGTCTTCCCTGTTAATTAACCAAAAGTTCAGTCTTCCCTGTTAATTAACCAAAAGTCCAGTCTACCCTGCTAATTAACCCAAAGTCCATTCTGCCCTGTTATTTAAGTCAGTCCAGTCTACCCTGCTAATTAACCCCTTTCTGAATGACATTTGTGAGAAAGCTAGCGCAACAGACTAGGCCGGAATTTGAACTCACCGATTCCACTTTTGGTGTCGATAACCGGCATGTTATTCGCAATTGAAACAATTATGAACGTTAACATATACGGTCAATGTTTCAAAGTTAATTTTCTGCTGGTTCGCTTGCAATTTGCTTATTTATTTCATCTTTCGAACGCAAGTTCGAATCAGTGCAGTGCGCATTTTATTATAAATATCAATTTGCTTTAGCGTGACAAAACCAACAAAGGAAAATGACATTCGTATTTTAGTATCATAGAGTTAAGCTTAGTACAATTTCTGGTAGCCTTCGGCGAATGGATAAACATGGCCAGATAACCCAACTTCGCTCATAAGACCCGTGAGTCATTTTTTGTGGATGAAGAAAAAAAGTAAAAGATGAGATCATATATGTCAGCAAATAGGCTACTTGTGGGTAAGGTGGTTAGTATTGTGTCAGATTCAGACAAGAGAGGTTTTAATGTACTGATCCATATGTCAGACATGATAGCCAACAAGTAACTCGAGGAGGCTGAGTACCGCGTCACACCACATCGTAGACAATCTGACGGTAGTGTGGCCGCTAATGGCGATAACAATAATATGATTTGGGGATTGATAACTTTTTAAAGGAAGGATTTGGTTGCGATTAAAGTGAACCGCATTGATTTTTCTCATTCTCGTTTTTTTTCTGCTATAGTTTTACATAGTTATCTGTCTTTCTTTCTCACTTATACGTACACACGCTCACACATACACACATGCACAAATACAGATACAAATACATGCACTCACGTATATATATATATATATATATATATATATATATATATATCACACTATTTAACTAATTATTATATTTAACTCTGTTTTTCTCTTTTTCTTACCATACGCACACAGTCACACATATATCTAATCTAAACTTATTCATAAATGGAACTTTGTCTGTGTGTGCGTGTGTGTGTGTGCGTGTGTGTGTGTGTGTGTTTGCGTGTGTGTGTGTGTGTGTGTGTGTCCGTTACCTATAGACTCCAAAACTGCTGAATCGATTTTCTTGAAAATTCACACAGTTGTACTATAAACGTTTGCGAGTGTTCTTAGCTAGGTTTTATGTCGAGGTACCTTGATAAATATCGAAAATCGATAATCGAAAAAATCGGGTCATAGAAGGAGTGATCCGATCTTAATCAAATTTCTGCACTATTGTAAGAAGTGCAACCTTGAAACTTCTGAATATCGTTCCTTATGTCTTTCTCTATGAGTGTATCAAATTTGATTAAAATCGGACTACTCCTTCTATAACCCGATTTTTTCGATTATCGATTTTCGATATTTATCGGGGGTACCTCGACACAAAACCTAGCTAAGAACACTCGCAGACGCTTATAGTACAACTGTGTAAATTGTCAAGAAAATCGGTTCAGCCGTTTCAGAGTCTATAGGTAACGGATACACACACACACACACACACACACAAAGTTCCATTTATAAATAAGTTTAGATAATGAGATAATGTATTCGTTTATTCTGTTCGTAATAATATTAGTAAAAAATACATCGAACCATTCATCTTTTCTCATGCTTGTATATATCTTCTTCTTCGGTATGCCCTATCTCTTCAGAATGTAGGCGATCATAGCTCTCCACGACTTCTTTTGTAGCTCTCTGTAAGGTTTGTCTTTTCACCACCCCCTGTAGTCCCTGTTCTATCATCCGTTTAAACAAGCTTGCTTGATGTTTTCTTCTGTCTTTCTTGTCTTCAATATGTCCTGTGGGTGTCAAATTCTTCAAGTCTACTTTTTTCAATCAGTCAGTCAGTTAAGTGCCATACGCGATAGACGCTTTAGGCGATTAGGTCTCGAAAGAGACATGACTGACTAAGCAGAAGATTATCCCGCAGTAGGTTGCCATTGCATTCTGTGGTAGACTAGTTGCCAACCAAAACTATAGAATCCAATCTGTCCTATTATTTAACACATAACTGGAGGGAAGAGACCTTTCCCAAGGGTATTTGTGCGTAAGTGAATGCAAGGAATTCAACTGGAATTCGAACTCGGCACTCCGATTTATCGTTCCAAGTTGATATCCACCGCACCATTTGTCCTAAAAAAATTCAGCTATCTCTTTCTGATTCTAAATGCAAGCAACATTTTTATTTCCATTTTTTTAAAAGCTTCCTCGTTACTCATATGTTCAGTCCATGGTATTCTCAGCATCCTTCTGTAGAACCACATTTCTATTGCTTCAACTTTATTCTTTCTTTGTGAAGAGATTGTCCAGCATTCACTGTCATATATATTACATAACTATTCAAAATTCTTATCTTTGTATCTAACGAAATTTTTCTGTTTCTTTGAAAATGCAGTATTTTGAACAATACGACACTCCTTGATACCCAATTGATGTGCTTTAAAGTTGTGCATTCCTTACACGAAGTTGTCACTAGTTTCGTCTCTTTTCTCCTGTAACTTATCTGCCTGAAGTCTGAAATTTTATTGACTAATTAGTTAGTGCGGATGTGCGTTGTGGTGTAGTGGATATCGGCTCGAAACGTGAAATCCGGGAGCCGAGTTCGAATTCCAGTTGAATTCCTTGCATTCACTTACGCGCAAATACCCTTAGGAAAGGTATTAATCCGTCTCTTCCTCCCAGTTATGGGTTAAATAACAGGATGGATTGGGTTCTATGGTCTTGGCTGGCAACCAGTCTTCTGCCCAGTTAGTCATGTCTCTTTCAAAACATGATCGCCCAAGCGTTTTTTTACGTATGGCACTTAAGTAACTGAATTAGTTTTTCCTGCTCAATAGGAGTAGACCAGTTTTCCTATCGTTCCGTTTACACTACTCTCAATCTTTTTAACAGAAGTAGAGGTTTATTCCTGTTTTTCTGTTCCATTTAAAATATTTTAATTCTCTTTCCATCTCACTAGCCCTTTGCGTTTTAGTGACATTCTTACCTTGCTTGGTGTGCACATAGATACAGCATTATCTTTGGCTTGTTATTCACGTTTTAATTACAACTACATAGTTATATGGGCTTACGGCCATATCACGTTGAATACACCGGTTCTCGCTCGATCACCAAACTTAAGCAACATTGAGCCTGGTCAGTACTTAGAGGGGTGACCGCTTGGGAATACCAGGTGCTGTAAGCATTTTGTGACGGATGTGCGTTGTGGTGCAGTGGATATCGGCTCGGAAAGAGAAATCGGTGAGCCGAGTTCGAATTCCAGTTGAATACCCTGCATTCACTTAAGCACTGGTAACTTGGGCAAGGTATTAATCCGTCTCTTCCCTTTAGTTATGGGTTAAATAACAAGGGTAGGACTTGGGGACCTTACCCTTAAAAAACAAAATCCCAATGAATCTTGGTACTCGAAAAGAAAAAAGTATTACTAGACACAAAACTTATATAAAAACAAAAATGAATTGTTGAACGAAAAAGAGGTAAAATTTCGTTTTAAGTCCCGTTGCTATTCCCCTTCAAATTTATCCAATGTAGCATTATATCAGTGCAAAAGTATGTGCTGAATTCAAATCAAGTGCAATTTATCGAAAAAACTTATCTTTTTTTATCTAAATATCCATTTGAAAAACGATTTATATCTTGCACTTCATCTCTCCCGTAACTCTCATGAAGTCATGTAATTGACTGCAGAATGGCGGACTGCGCAAGGGAACGAAATTGGGGGCTTGTTTACATCCGGTTAGGGAAGTAATGCGCTTTTTAAAAAAAAAACACGCAACCTTCTGCTGAATTTGTGTACCGAAAACAACAGGCGCATTAATTCCCTAACCGGAAGTAAACAGGCGGATGTAAACAGGCCCCCAATTTCGTTCCCTTGCGCAGTCCGTCATTCTGCAGTTAATTACATGACTTCATGAAAGTTACGGGAGAGATGAAGTGCAAGATATAGTTCTTTTTTTTATGGACATTTCGATAAAAAAAAGTTAGTTTCTTCACTAACTGACACTTGATTTCAGTTCAGCATATACATTTGCACGGAAATAATGCTATTTTGGATAAGTTTGAAGGGAAACAGCGACGGGAATTAAAACGAAAATTTACCGAAAAAGGTATTACCAGCAATAAATAAATAAAATTTAGTTGGCAATAAATGAT
The DNA here is from genome assembly GCA_037127315.1 of Ascarosepion bandense. Lineage (NCBI taxonomy): Eukaryota > Metazoa > Mollusca > Cephalopoda > Sepiida > Sepiidae > Ascarosepion > Ascarosepion bandense. Next base: position 776,381 of record JBBBDQ010000545.1, read on the forward strand.
CCGCCAAGGTTGATATGCCATAAAAACAAAACAACCAACCAACCAACATAATTATATAGGCAAACTAGTTACAAGCAACCCCCCCGGAAATGACGTAATCCTTTTAATCCTAGAAAATATGAACTCATAGATCCTAGAGTTGTCAAATAGACATTTAGACTCAAATTATGAATAAGTAATGACTGTGTCGTTGGAAAAAGTTTAAATCATTATTTGGTGATATTTGTTGACCTCTAATGAAGGAACAGTTGCTAATGTCCGTCGTTGAAGTGTTAAGGTAACTTTAATTTAAATTCAATTTGTGTGCTATATAACCAAATTAACTCATTAGACTATGGAGCAGAGACTTATACGCATAGGTGCGTGGCCAAGCGTTTAAAAGGTTATTAATGTTCTGCCCATGATACCTGTTTGGAAATGCCTGAAAACTATAGCACAGGTTGATCCAAGCCATGTGAATGAAATTGGGTATCCGAAACTATTCTATGTCTGTCCTGACACAAAGAAATCATCGTGACGGAGGGTTTGAGCGTACTGGTCTTGTTCAAACTGGTGATCACGCCAGATTATACGCTCTCTCCCAGAAGCTGTAAATAAGGTTCGCCAAGAATTGCTACAGTATAAGACACAATTTGGTTGGTTGTTTTGTTTTTATGGCAAATCAATCTCAGCGGGTCATTTATTGCCAACTAAACTTTATTTATTTATTGCTGGTAATACCTTTTTCTTTCAACAATTTATTGTTGTTTTTATATAAACGTTTTGTGTCTAGTAATACATTTTTCTTTTCAAGTATCAAAATTCATTGGGATTTGTTTTTAAGAGCAGGGTCCCCAAGTCCTACCCTTGTTATTTAACCCATAGCTGGAGGGAAGGGACGGATTAATACCTTTCCCAAGGGTACCAGTGCTTAAGTGAATGCAGGGTATTCAACTGGAATTCGAACTCGGCTCACCGATTTCTCTTTCCGAGCAGATATCCACTGCACCACAACGCACATCCGTCACTATACACTTACAGCACCTGGTATTTCCAAGCGGTCACCCCTCTAATTCCTGACCAGGCTCAACGTTGCTTAAGTTTGGTGATCGAGCGAGAACCGGTGTATTCAACGTGATAGGCCGTAAGCCCGACACAATTTGTCTCTGTGGGTGTTGAACAAATATAAAAGATTCCCGTCCAGGAATTTACGACAGAAATTAACCAACCACCATCTAGGGACGCATATACTTATATTCAAGCAGTCAGACATAATCATGAATATCTCATTTTGATTGTAATCCTCTTAACTGAATGCAATAAAATTCCCCAAATTACAAAATATATCGTAATTATCAGTGCATCAACAACAAATTCTAGCCTCTTGCAATTGGCTAACTGCTATTAAAGTTCGAGTCACTATCGAGACTGAAATTATAAATTGCCTTGTTTCAGACTTGACAATAATATCAAGAATTGATTACGAAGCCTCTTGGAGATCCATAAAACTATGACTGATCGTTATAGTATCAAAGTTCGATCATCTATCGAGACTGAAATTATAAATTGCCTTGTTTCAGACTTGACAATAATATCAAGAATTGATTACGAAGCCTCTTGGAGATCCATAAAACTATGACTGATCGTTATAGTATCAAAGTTCGATCATCTATCGAGACTGAAATTATAAATTGCCTTGTTTCAGACTTGACAATAATATCAAGAATTGATTACGAAGCCTCTTGGAGATCCATAAAACTATGACTGATCGTTATAGTATCAAAGTTCGATAATCTATCGATGCATAACACAAAATAAATCGCTTATTCCGAAGAAAGCTGTTCTGGTTTCTTCAATAGTGTATACTCATGCACAATCAATTGGTGGGATTATTATTATTATTATTATTATTATTATTATTATGTTGTTATTTTTCATCATATTTCGATTTCTGCTGTGGTCGCACTACCAACCAAGTCTGCGGGAAGACCTAAACCAGGTCGTGGTGTGTTGTTATGGCTCCATTTCATGTTTCTTTATATCTCCTCCATCATCTATAGCGTTACATAGACAAAGTTCTCCTTAGTGTGTGGGCTGTACTTAACAAGACAGTTTTTTTTTTCATATTATCATTAGAGACAGTAAAGTAATTTACTATTGATAATGTAATACTGTGTCACAAAAACAAAATTATTTTAAACATTTCAAAGGCATACATTTCTCTTCAATTGGTAAAAAGAATGAAATAATATAATGAACTTTCGCAAAAATACTATTATTAACAAAAAAGGTGCAAGAAACGACCGAATTGGCAAATTGTTTTCGCTACTTTATCTGTCAAGTGTCAAACAACGTTAATCACGCAACGTCCCTCTCTTTGAAATTCACACCTTGTCTTCATTTTATTTCCCGCCCAATGTTGTGACTAATACCTACATTCTGGCGAGTCGCGTTAGTCTCTGGAGAATCCATATTGTTCTATTGTTTACCTACATCCGTCAGTGAAAAAATGTTAGAACTGAAGCTATTAATAGCGACATTTAAATGGTTTTTGTTTTAATCTTTCTGTTATTTTTCCGCTTTTTATTTTTCTCTTTCTTTAAACATTCTAAAACGAGATTCAGAGATAAACACAGCAAGTAATTAAATTTAGCACCTAATCTCCTTGTAGAACAAGAAAACGCCTGCTTCAAAAAGTATTTTTGAGACTACAGCTTATCACAATATGTTATAATCTATTAGTTGTACATATTCAGTAGTTCGGCTTCCTATCCATACTACCAGTGCAAGCATTAATTGCCATGAAGAAGTTTAATGCTTTTATCTTTATGTAAAAAAAAAAGAAGCTTTCCTGATTGTTAATGGGCTTACGGCCATATGCTTAAACACCCTGAGGTGGTGCAATGGTTAGCAAGCTTATCTCGCTAGAATAATTACAATTGAGTAATGAGTTCGATCCTCACGAGGTGCCCCATACTTTCGGCCTTGTGTGCTTAGAAAATTACCATATGCTAAAACAGCGGTTTACTGAAACCCGGTCAGTAACTAAGTGAATAATAACTAGGAAATATCAGGTGTAGTAAGTTTGGATCTGCGGGTGGTGTAATGGGTAATGGCTTAGATTCGAAAACCGAAGAGCCGAGTTTCAATTCCAGTCAGGTTCGTGATGTTCATTATGAGAGCAAATACTCTTGCAAAAGGTATGAATCAACCTCATCTCCCCTCCCAACCAACTAATTATTAAGTCTTGTATCAATAGATCTTTATTATCTCCAAAAAACATTGTTGGAATTTTAAAATATTTTCAAACTTTAAATAACCTGCAAAAGGTTGATAAGCTGTAAAAAATAATCAATCAGTCAATCCTGATTCCTAATAGTTTTAACTTTTGGTTGGCATCTTTTGCTATTACCAATAAATTTATTGTACTTATCTACCAATATTAATTTCTCAGTAGCGTTTTTGATTCAAATTTCATCATTTTATTATAAGATTGAATAACTTGTCTTTGCGATCAATCTTTTCTTCAAAAAAAGAAAAGAATAAGCTATCCTACTTCAGGATATCTTTTCCATCAAAATGGCTCAAAATAACTGGCCTTGTGTAGCACTAAAATAACTTTGATAATTATAAATATGCTTTAGTTTAATTCGGTTAAATAAACATGCCCAGCACTTATATGTGAATGTTTACTCAGGTAAAATAGTAGAGAACTCTGTACTTTCTAGCATTGATAGTGCCTGAGGAATCCAAAACCACGAGAAAAGTAATTTTTCTATCAGGACAATCGACAGATATTAAATATTTTAGAAGCATTGGAGGGTTGTGTTCGTCTAGGTTCTGAACGGGCATCACACGTAAAAAAAAAAAGAAGACAAGCTAGTCGTATTTTATGTGATATATCACTTTAGTACTTTGGCGGTCATGACACTCCACAACATCCTGTCTCTTATTTCTATAAGAAACTTTTGACTCTTTTTCCATTAACCTTTTTTCGTCGCTCTGCCATCCATTCACCCAAACGTATTAAAATACTCGCTGTTTTCATCTGCCTCTCCTTCCTTTAATATCTAACGTGAGTGTTAAATTTTCCAGGCAATCTTTCCTCATAATGTGTTCCAGAATTTTAATTGTCACCTTCCGATCTTAAGTGTGTTTCCTTCTTCTTCCTATTTTCTTTACAACTTATTCGCATGTTCTGACCATGGTATTGCCGGCATTTTTCAACAGAATCACATTTGTGTTGCTTCAAATTTCTTCTTCATTTCTAAATAAAATTGTTCAGTATATTTGAGTTTGAGTTTTGTTTAATGGCATATCAACACCTCTGTGGGTTATTTAATACCAAACAGGCTGGATTTTAAGGTACATGGCCCATAAGAAAAGACACGAGCTGCATGTAGATAGAAACACATGAGCTTCACAATGACAGAATGACTTGAGATGCAAAAATCAAAAAGATTTGAGTTACCGCAAAACACAAAGACATGACCTGCAAAATGACAGGACCTCAGCTGCAGAATCATATGAGATGAAAGAAAAGAAAAAGACAGGATCTGCAAAAAGTCAAAAGAATATGAGCTGCAGGAAGACAAAAAGACATGAGATGAAAGAAAACAAAAAGACATAAGCTGCAACAATTCGGGGCGTTTTTCTTGAATTGTTGTTTTTCATTTGTCCAGCTGCGTGTAGTACTTGTCAAAATCAATTGATTGATTACTTAACAAATCTCATCGTACAGGATTCCAATCCAGTCTCACCAGATGTACAGCGTGGTTTTCTTAGGATGGATACCTGAATTTGGGGTGGCTAACATTTACCCTAGAATATTTATCGCTGAATGTTGTTGTAAACGTTCCATTTCTCATGACCCTCAAATTTGATTAAAAATGGTGCATTTTCATCGCATTTACGCAGCAAATCACAGATAGAAATTCAGTCTAAAAGATTATCTTCATTCAGATCATGCGGTACCCAAACATTGGAGTGATTTAAGTATCCAAGCTTCACTAAGTGCTCATGGATGGTGGATTTTGATAAATTTAATGTTTCTGCCAATTCCCGCATGGGTGTTCTCAGTCAATTTTTTGATTTGGTCGTCCGCTGTAGGCGGGGGTCTGCCTGTGCATTCTTCATCAATACGGCTACAATCAATAACTCTAAACTTAGCGAAACACTTCCGTACAGTTTTGTCAGGTAAAGCACCTTCACTGTACACAGAACAAGTCTCTGAAATGCACTTTTTAATATTCTTTTTTCATATGAATGCAAAATTGATACGAATTAATTAATTTTAAACTTTCTTTCCCAAGAGATAGTTTGAAGGGCGCTCGAATCGGAAATATAAGCATACTATATCTGCTGATAAATTTCACGTGTTCTAACGTCAAATTGAACGACTAAAGATCGGCATGACCTTTCCGGATAAACTAATATTAAGAGAGTAAAACTTCGTTAGAATCAAAGAAAAGATCGTTAAAATGATATTCTTCTGTATGACAGTATATACTGAACAGGTCCTGGGTACGACGGTAAACTGCAAACGGCAGCAAGATCTCTTATTGAGAGGTTGTGAGGAGCATGGAACCACCTCTTAATTGTTTTTGTTCCCGGGTTCACCCTGACCCGGAGTAGTAGAGCCTGTTAGGGTACCAGCTTTGGGCAAATAGTTAACTAAGAAGACTTTTTGCAATTCATGTCTTTCTGACATCTGGCAGATCAAAACATTTTTGTCTTCTTACAACTCATGTGTTTTTTCATTTTACATCTCCTGTCTTTTTGTAGTCTCCCAGCTAATGTGTTTGTCGTTTTTCAGTTTATGTCTTTCTACCGTTTTGTAGCTCACGTCTTTTTGTCTTTCCTCAGTTAGTGTTTCGGTCTTCTTGCAGACCATGTCTGTTTGTTTTCTTACAAACCATTTGTTTCTGTTTTATTGTATCTTATGTCCTTCTATCTTGATGCAGCTCCAGCCTTCTTGTCTTGTTGCAGTTCATGGTTTTTTGTTCTTTTGCATCTCATGTATTTCTGTTTTCTTGCAATTCATGTTTCTTCTCTTCTTGCAGCGCATCTTTTTCTGTTTTCTTGCAGGTCATGTTTTTTGTTCTTGCAACTCTTGTCTTTTTGTTTTATTGAAGTTCATGTCAATTTATCTTCCTGCAGCTCATGGCAATTTGTTTTCTTGCATCTTATGTCTTTCTGTCTTACTGCAGCACAGGTCCATTTGTCTTCCTGTAGCTCATGACTTATTGTCTTCTTTGCAGCTGATGTCTATTTATCTCCCTTGCAACTCGTGTCTTTCTGTCTTATTGCAGCACAGGTCCATTTGTCTTCCTGTAGCTCATGACTTATTGTCTTCTTGCAGCTGGTGTCTATTTATCTCCCTTGCAACTCGTGTCTTTCTGTCCTATTGCAGCACAGGTCCGTTTGTCTTCCTGTAGCTCATGACTTATTGTCTTCTTGTAGCTGATGTCTATTTATCTCCCTTGCAACTCGTGTCTTTCTGTCTTATTGCAGCACAGGTCCGTTTGTCTTCCTGTAGCTCATGACTTATTGTCTTCTTGCAGCTGATGTCTGTTTATCTCCCTTGCAACTCGCGTCTTTCTGTCTTATTGCAGCACAGGTCCATTTGTCTTCCTGTAGCTCATGACTTATTGTCTTCTTTGCAGCTGATGTCTATTTATCTCCCTTGCAACTCGTGTCTTTCTGTCTTATTGCAGCACAGGTCCGTTTGTCTTCCTGTAACTCATGACTTATTGTCTTCTGGCAGCTGATGTCTATCTATCTCCCTTGCAACTCGTGTCTTTCTGTCTTATTGCAGCACAGGTCCATTTGTCTTCCTGTAGCTCGTGTCTTATTGTCTTCTCGTAGCAGATGTCTATTTATCTCCCTTGCAACTCGTGTCTTTCTGTCTTATTGCAGCACAGGTCCATTTGTCTTCCTGTAGCTCATGACTTATTGTCTTCTTGCAGCTGATGTCTATTTATCTCCATTGCAACTCGTGTCTTTCTGTCTTATTGCAGCACAGGTCCGTTCGTCTTCCTGTAGCTCATGACTTATTGTCTTCTTTGCAGCTGATGTCTATTTATCTCCCTTGCAACTCGCGTCTTTCTGTCTTATTGCAGCACAGGTCCGTTTGTCTTCCTGTAACTAATGACTTATTGTCTTCTGGCAGCTGATGTCTATTTATCTCCCTTGTAACTCGTGTCTTTCTGTCTTCTTGCAGCACTGGTCCATTTGTCTTCCTGTAGCACATGACTTATTGTCTTCTTGCAGCTGATATCTATTTATCTCCATTGCAACTCGTGTCTTTCTGTCTTATTGCAGCACAGGTCCGTTTGTCTTCATGTAACTCATGACTTATTGTCTTCTTGCAGCTGATGTCTATTTATCTCCATTGCAACTCGTGTATTTCTGTCTTATTGCAGCACAGGTCCATTTGTCTTCCTGTAGCTCATGACTTATTGTCTTCTTGTAGCTGATGTCTATTTATCTCCCTTGCAACTCGTGTCTTTCTGTCTTATTGCAGCACAGGTCCGTTTGTCTTTCTGTAGCTCATGACTTATTGTCTTCTTGCAGCTGATGTCTATTTATCTCCATTGCAACTCGTGTATTTCTGTCTTATTGCAGCACAGGTCCATTTGTCTTCCTGTAGCTCATGACTTATTGTCTTCTTGTAGCTGATGTCTATTTATCTCCCTTGCAACTCGTGTCTTTCTGTCTTATTGCAGCACAGGTCCATTTGTCTTCCTGTAGCACATGACTTATTGTCTTCTTGCAGCTGATGTCTATTTAACTCCATTGCAACTCGTGTCTTTCTGTCTTATTGCAGCACAGGTCCGTTTGTCTTTCTGTAGCTCATGACTTATTGTCTTCTTGCAGCTGATGTCTATTTATCTCCCTTGCAACTCGTGTCTTTCTGTCTTATTGCAGCACAGGTCCGTTTGTCTTCCTGTAGCTCATGATTTATTGTCTTCTTGCAGCTGATGTCTATTTATCTCCCTTGCAACTCGTGTCTTTCTGTCCTATTGCAGCACAGGTCCGTTTGTCTTCCTGTAGCTCATGACTTATTGTCTTCTTGTAGCTGATGTCTATTTATCTCCCTTGCAACTCGTGTCTTTCTGTCTTATTGCAGCACAGGTCCGTTTGTCTTCCTGTAGCTCATGACTTATTGTCTTCTTGCAGCTGATGTCTGTTTATCTCCCTTGCAACTCGCGTCTTTCTGTCTTATTGCAGCACAGGTCCATTTGTCTTCCTGTAGCTCATGACTTATTGTCTTCTTGTAGCTGATGTCTATTTATCTCCCTTGCAACTCGTGTCTTTCTGTCTTATTGCAGCACAGGTCCATTTGTCTTCCTGTAGCTCATGACTTATTGTCTTCTGGCAGCTGATGTCTATTTATCTCCCTTGCAACTCGTGTCTTTCTGTCTTATTCCAGCACAGGTCCATTTGTCTTCCTGTAGCACATGACTTATTGTCTTCTTGCAGCTGATGTCTATTTATCTCCATTGCAACTCGTCTCTTTCTGTCTTATTGCAGCACAGGTCCGTTTGTCTTCCTGTAGCTCATGATTTATTGTCTTCTTGCAGCTGATGTCTATTTATCTCCCTTGCAACTCGTGTCTTTCTGTCTTATTGCAGCACAGGTCCGTTTGTCTTCCTGTAACTCATGACTTATTGTCTTCTTGCAGCTGGTGTCTATTTATCTCCCTTGCAACTCGTGTCTTTCTGTCCTATTGCAGCACAGGTCCGTTTGTCTTCCTGTAGCTCATGACTTATTGTCTTCTTGTAGCTGATGTCTATTTATCTCCCTTGCAACTCGTGTCTTTCTGTCTTATTGCAGCACAGGTCCGTTTGTCTTCCTGTAGCTCATGACTTATTGTCTTCTTGCAGCTGATGTCTGTTTATCTCCCTTGCAACTCGCGTCTTTCTGTCTTATTGCAGCACAGGTCCATTTGTCTTCCTGTAGCTCATGACTTATTGTCTTCTTTGCAGCTGATGTCTATTTATCTCCCTTGCAACTCGTGTCTTTCTGTCTTATTGCAGCACAGGTCCGTTTCTCTTCCTGTAACTCATGACTTATTGTCTTCTGGCAGCTGATGTCTATCTATCTCCCTTGCAACTCGTGTCTTTCTGTCTTATTGCAGCACAGGTCCATTTGTCTTCCTGTAGCTCGTGTCTTATTGTCTTCTCGTAGCAGATGTCTATTTATCTCCCTTGCAACTCGTGTCTTTCTGTCTTATTGCAGCACAGGTCCATTTGTCTTCCTGTAGCTCATGACTTATTGTCTTCTTGCAGCTGATGTCTATTTATCTCCATTGCAACTCGTGTCTTTCTGTCTTATTGCAGCACAGGTCCGTTTGTCTTCCTGTAGCTCATGACTTATTGTCTTCTTTGCAGCTGATGTCTATTTATCTCCCTTGCAACTCGCGTCTTTCTGTCTTATTGCAGCACAGGTCCGTTTGTCTTCCTGTAACTAATGACTTATTGTCTTCTGGCAGCTGATGTCTATTTATCTCCCTTGTAACTCGTGTCTTTCTGTCTTCTTGCAGCACTGGTCCATTTGTCTTCCTGTAGCACATGACTTATTGTCTTCTTGCAGCTGATATCTATTTATCTCCATTGCAACTCGTGTCTTTCTGTCTTATTGCAGCACAGGTCCGTTTGTCTTCATGTAACTCATGACTTATTGTCTTCTTGCAGCTGATGTCTATTTATCTCCATTGCAACTCGTGTATTTCTGTCTTATTGCAGCACAGGTCCATTTGTCTTCCTGTAGCTCATGACTTATTGTCTTCTTGTAGCTGATGTCTATTTATCTCCCTTGCAACTCGTGTCTTTCTGTCTTATTGCAGCACAGGTCCGTTTGTCTTTCTGTAGCTCATGACTTATTGTCTTCTTGCAGCTGATGTCTATTTATCTCCATTGCAACTCGTGTATTTCTGTCTTATTGCAGCACAGGTCCATTTGTCTTCCTGTAGCTCATGACTTATTGTCTTCTTGTAGCTGATGTCTATTTATCTCCCTTGCAACTCGTGTATTTCTGTCTTATTGCAGCACAGGTCCATTTGTCTTCCTGTAGCACATGAATTATTGTCTTCTTGCAGCTGATGTCTATTTATCTCCATTGCAACTCGTGTCTTTCTGTCTTATTGCAGCACAGGTCCGTTTGTCTTTCTGTAGCTCATGACTTATTGTCTTCTTGCAGCTGATGTCTATTTATCTCCCTTGCAACTCGTGTCTTTCTGTCTTATTGCAGCACAGGTCCGTTTGTCTTCCTGTAGCTCATGATTTATTGTCTTCTTGCAGCTGATGTCTATTTATCTCCCTTGCAACTCGTGTCTTTCTGTCTTATTGCAGCACAGGTCCGTTTGTCTTCCTGTAACTCATGACTTATTGTCTTCTGGCAGCTGATGTCTATTTATCTCCATTGCAACTCGTGTCTTTCTGTCTTATTGCAGCACAGGTCCGTTTGTCTTCCTGTAACTCATGACTTATTGTCTTCTTGCAGCTGATGTCTATTTATCTCCATTGCAACTCGTGTATTTCTGTCTTATTGCAGCACAGGTCCATTTGTCTTCCTGTAGCTCATGACTTATTGTCTTCTTGTAGCTGATGTCTATTTATCTCCCTTGCAACTCGTGTCTTTCTGTCTTATTGCAGCACAGGTCCATTTGTCTTCCTGTAGCTCATGACTTATTGTCTTCTGGCAGCTGATGTCTATTTATCTCCCTTGCAACTCGTGTTTTTCTGTCTTATTGCAGCACAGGTCCATTTGTCTTCCTGTAGCACATGACTTATTGTCTTCTTGCAGCTGATGTCTATTTATCTCCATTGCAACTCGTGTCTTTCTGTCTTATTGCAGCACAGGTCCGTTTGTCTTCCTGTAGCTCATGATTTATTGTCTTCTTGCAGCTGATGTCTATTTATCTCCCTTGCAACTCGTGTCTTTCTGTCTTATTGCAGCACAGGTCCGTTTGTCTTCCTGTAACTCATGACTTATTGTCTTCTGGCAGCTGATGTCTATTTATCTCCATTGCAACTCGTGTATTTCTGTCTTATTGCAGCACAGGTCCGTTTGTCTTCCTGTAACTCATGACTTATTGCCTTTTTGCAGCTGATGTCTATTTATCTCCATTGCAACTCGTGTATTTCTGTCTTATTGCAGCACAGGTCCATTTGTCTTCCTGTAGCTCATGACTTATTGTCTTCTTGTAGCTGATGTCTATTTATCTCCATTGCAACTCGTGTCTTTCTGACTTATTGCAGCACAGGTCCGTTTGGTTTCCTGTAACTCATGACTTATTGTCTTCTGGCATCTGATGTCTATTTATCTCCCTTGCAACTCGTGTCTTTCTGTCTTATTGCAGCACAGGTCCGTTTGTCTTCCTGTAACTCATGACTTATTGTCTTCTTGCAGCTGATGTCTATTTATCTCCCTTGCAACTCGTGTCTTTCTGTCTTATTGCAGCACAGGTCCGTTTGTCTTCCTGTAACTCATGACTTATTGTCTTCTTGCAGCTGATGTCTATTTATCTCCCTTGCAACTCGTGTCTTTCTGTCTTATTGCAGCACAGGTCCGTTTGTCTTCCTGTAACTCATGACTTATTGTCTTCTGGCAGCTGATGTCTATTTATCTCCCTTGCAACTCGTGTCTTTCTGTCTTATTGCAGCACAGGTCCGTTTGTCTTCCTGTAGCTCATGACTTATTGTCTTCTTGCAGCTGATGTCTATTTATCTCCATTGCAACTCGTGTATTTCTGTCTTATTGCAGCACAGGTCCGTTTGTCTTTCTGTAGCTCATGACTAATTTCTTCTTGCAGCTGATGTCTATTTATCTCGCTTGCAACTCGTGTCTTTCTGTCTTATTGCAGCACAGGTCCGTTTGTCTTCCTGTAGCTCATGATTTATTGTCTTCTTGCAGCTGATGTCTATTTATCTCCCTTGAAACTCGTGTCTTTCTGTCTTATTGCAGCACAGGTCCGTTTGTCTTCCTGTAGCTCATGATTTATTGTCTTCTTGCAGCTGATGTCTATTTATCTCCCTTGCAACTCGTGTCTTTCTGTCTTATTGCAGCACAGGTCCGTTTGTCTTCCTGTAGCTCATGATTTATTGTCTTCTTGCAGCTGATGTCTATTTATCTCCCTTGCAACTCGTGTCTTTCTGTCTTATTGCAGCACAGGTCCGTTTGTCTTCCTGTAGCTCATGACTTATTGTCTTCTTGCAGCTGATGTCTATTTATCTCCATTGCAACTCGTGTATTTCTGTCTTATTGCAGCACAGGTCCGTTTGTCTTCCTGTAACTCATGACTTATTGTCTTCTGGCAGCTGATGTCTATTTATCTCCCTTGCAACTCGTGTCTTTCTGTCTTATTGCAGCACAGGTCCGTTTGTCTTTCTGTAGCACATGACTTATTGTCTTCTTGCAGCTGATGTCTATTTATCTCCCTTGCAACTCGTGTCTTTCTGTCTTATTGCAGCACAGGTCCGTTTGTCTTCCTGTAACTCATGACTTATTGTCTTCTGGCAGCTGATGTCTATTTATCTCCCTTGCAACTCGTGTCTTTCTGTCTTATTGCACCACAGGTCTACTTGTCTTTCTGTAGCTCATGACTTATTGTCTTCTCGTAGCAGATGTCTATTTATCTCCCTTGCAACTCGTGTCTTTCTGTCTTATTGCAGCACAGGTCCATTTGTCTTCCTGTAGCTCATGACTTATTGTCTTCTTGCATCTGATGTCTATTTATCTCCCTTGCAACTCGTGTCTTTCTGTCTTATTGCGGCACAGGTCCGTTTATCTTCCTGTAGCTCATGACTTATTGTCTTCTTGCAGCTGATGTCTATTTATCTCCCTTGCAACTCGTGTATTTCTGTCTTATTGCAGCACAGGTCCGTTTGTCTTCCTGTAGCTCATGACTTATTGTCTTCTTGCAGCTGATGTCTATTTATCTCCCTTGCAACTCGTGTATTTCTGTCTTATTGCAGCACAGGTCCGTTTGTCTTTCTGTAGCTCATGACTTATTGTCTTCTTGCAGCTGATGTCTATTTATCTCCCTTGCAACTCGTGTCTTTCTGTCTTCTTGCAGCACAGGTCCATTTGTCTTCCTGTAGCTCATGACTTATTGTCTTCTCGTAGCTGATGTCCATTTATCTCCCTTGCAACTCGTGTCTTTCTGTCTTATTGCAGCACAGGTCCATTTGTCTTTCTGTAGCTCATGACTTATTGTCTTCTCGTAGCTGATGTCTGTCTATCTCCCTTGCAACGCGTGTCTTTCTGTCTTATTGCAGCACAGGTCCGTTTGTCTTCCTGTAGCTCATGACCTATTGTCTTCTTGCAGCTGATGTCTATTTATCTCCCTTGCAACTCGTGTCTTTCTGTCTTATTGCAGCACAGGTCCGTTTGTCTTCCTGTAGCTCATGACTTATTGTCTTCTTGCAGCTGATGTCTGTTTATCTCCCTTGCAACTCGCGTCTTTCTGTCTTATTGCAGCACAGGTCCATTTGTCTTCCTGTAGCTCATGACTTATTGTCTTCTTTGCCGCTGATGTCTATTTATCTCCATGGCAACTTGTGTCTTTCTGTCTTATTGCAGCACAGTCCGTTTGTCTTCCTGTAACTCATGACTTATTGTCTTCTGGCAGCTGATGTCTATTTATCTCCCTTGCAACTCGTGTATTTCTGTCTTATTGCAGCACAGGTCCGTTTGTCTTCCTGTAGCTCATGACTTATTGTCTTCTTGCAGCTGATGTCTATTTATCTCCCTTGCAACTCGTGTATTTCTGTCTTATTGCAGCACAGGTCCGTTTGTCTTTCTGTAGCTCATGACTTATTGCCTTCTTGCAGCTGATGTCTATTTATCTCCCTTGCAACTCGTGTCTTTCTGTCTTATTGCAGCACAGGTCCGTTTGTCTTCCTGTAGCTCATGATTTATTGTCTTCTTGCAGCTGATGTCTATTTATCTCCCTTGCAACTCGTGTCTTTCTGTCTTATTGCAGCACAGGTCCGTTTGTCTTCCTGTAGCTCATGATTTATTGTCTTCTTGCAGCTGATGTCTATTTATCTCCCTTGCAACTCGTGTCTTTCTGTCTTATTGCAGCACAGGTCCGTTTGTCTTCCTGTAGCTCATGACTTATTGTCTTCTTGCAGCTGATGTCTATTTATCTCCATTGCAACTCGTGTATTTCTGTCTTATTGCAGCACAGGTCCGTTTGTCTTCCTGTAACTCATGACTTATTGTCTTCTGGCAGCTGATGTCTATTTATCTCCCTTGCAACTCGTGTCTTTCTGTCTTATTGCAGCACAGGTCCGTTTGTCTTTCTGTAGCACATGACTTATTGTCTTCTTGCAGCTGATGTCTATTTATCTCCCTTGCAACTCGTGTCTTTCTGTCTTATTGCAGCACAGGTCCATTTGTCTTCCTGTAGCTCATGACTTATTGTCTTCTTGCATCTGATGTCTATTTATCTCCCTTGCAACTCGTGTCTTTCTGTCTTATTGCGGCACAGGTCCGTTTATCTTCCTGTAGCTCATGACTTATTGTCTTCTTGCAGCTGATGTCTATTTATCTCCCTTGCAACTCGTGTATTTCTGTCTTATTGCAGCACAGGTCCGTTTGTCTTCCTGTAGCTCATGACTTATTGTCTTCTTGCAGCTGATGTCTATTTATCTCCCTTGCAACTCGTGTATTTCTGTCTTATTGCAGCACAGGTCCGTTTGTCTTTCTGTAGCTCATGACTTATTGTCTTCTTGCAGCTGATGTCTATTTATCTCCCTTGCAACTCGTGTCTTTCTGTCTTCTTGCAGCACAGGTCCATTTGTCTTCCTGTAGCTCATGACTTATTGTCTTCTCGTAGCTGATGTCCATTTATCTCCCTTGCAACTCGTGTCTTTCTGTCTTATTGCAGCACAGGTCCATTTGTCTTTCTGTAGCTCATGACTTATTGTCTTCTCGTAGCTGATGTCTGTCTATCTCCCTTGCAACGCGTGTCTTTCTGTCTTATTGCAGCACAGGTCCGTTTGTCTTCCTGTAGCTCAAGACCTATTGTCTTCTTGCAGCTGATGTCTATTTATCTCCCTTGCAACTCGTGTCTTTCTGTCTTATTGCAGCACAGGTCCGTTTGTCTTCCTGTAGCTCATGACTTATTGTCTTCTTGCAGCTGATGTCTGTTTATCTCCCTTGCAACTCGCGTCTTTCTGTCTTATTGCAGCACAGGTCCATTTGTCTTCCTGTAGCTCATGACTTATTGTCTTCTTTGCCGCTGATGTCTATTTATCTCCATGGCAACTTGTGTCTTTCTGTCTTATTGCAGCACAGTCCGTTTGTCTTCCTGTAACTCATGACTTATTGTCTTCTGGCAGCTGATGTCTATTTATCTCCCTTGCAACTCGTGTCTTTCTGACTTATTGCAGCACAGGTCCATTTGTCTTTCTGTAGCTCATGACTTATTGTCTTCTCGTAGCTGATGTCTATTTATCTCCCTTGCAACTCGTGTCTTTCTGTCTTATTGCAGCACAGGTCCATTTGTCTTCCTGTAGCTCATGTCTTATTGTCTTCTCGTAGCAGATGTCTATTTATCTCCCTTGCAACTCGTGTATTTCTGTTTTATTGCAGCACAGGTCCGTTTGTCTTCCTGTAGCTCATGACTTATTGTCTTCTTGCAGCTGATGTCTATTTATCTCCCTTGCAACTCGTGTATTTCTGTCTTATTGCAGTACAGGTCCGTTTGTCTTTCTGTAGCTCATGACTTATTGTCTTCTTGCAGCTGATGTCTATTTATCTCCCTTGCAACTCGTGTCTTTCTGTCTTCTTGCAGCACAGGTCCATTTGTCTTCCTGTAGCTCATGACTTATTGTCTTCTCGTAGCTGATGTCCATTTATCTCCCTTGCAACTCGTGTCTTTCTGTCTTATTGCAGCACAGGTCCATTTGTCTTTCTGTAGCTCATGACTTATTGTCTTCTCGTAGCTGATGTCTGTCTATCTCCCTTGCAACGCGTGTCTTTCTGTCTTATTGCAGCACAGGTCCGTTTGTCTTCCTGTAGCTCATGACCTATTGTCTTCTTGCAGCTGATGTCTATTTATCTCCCTTGCAACTCGTGTCTTTCTGTCTTATTGCAGCACAGGTCCGTTTGTCTTCCTGTAGCTCATGACTTATTGTCTTCTTGCAGCTGATGTCTGTTTATCTCCCTTGCAACTCGCGTCTTTCTGTCTTATTGCAGCACAGGTCCATTTGTCTTCCTGTAGCTCATGACTTATTGTCTTCTTTGCCGCTGATGTCTATTTATCTCCATGGCAACTTGTGTCTTTCTGTCTTATTGCAGCACAGGTCCATTTGTCTTTCTGTAGCTCATGACTTATTGTCTTCTCGTAGCTGATGTCTATTTATCTCCCTTGCAACTCGTGTCTTTCTGTCTTATTGCCGCACAGGTCCATTTGTCTTCCTGTAGCTCATGTCTTATTGTCTTCTCGTAGCAGATGTCTATTTATCTCCCTTGCAACTCGTGTCTTTCTGTCTTATTGCAGCACAGGTCCATTTGTCTTCCTGTAGCTCATGACTTATTGTCTTCTCGTAGCTGATGTCTATTTATCTCCCTTGCAACTCGTGTCTTTCTGTCTTGTTGCAGCACAGGTCCATTTGTCTTCCTGTAGCTCATGACTTATTGTCTTCTCGTAGCTGATGTCTATTTATCTCCCTTGCAACTCGTGTCTTTCTGTCTTGTTGCAGCACAGGTCCATTTGTCTTCCTGTAGCTCATGACTTATTGTCTTCTCGTAGCTGATGTCTGTCTATCTCCCTTGCAACGCGTGTCTTTCTGTCTTATTGCAGCACAGGTCCGTTTGTCTTCCTGTAGCTCATGACCTATTGTCTTCTTGCAGCTGATGTCTATTTATCTCCCTTGCAACTCGTGTCTTTCTGTCTTATTGCAGCACAGGTCCGTTTGTCTTCCTGTAGCTCATGACTTATTGTCTTCTTGCAGCTGATGTCTGTTTATCTCCCTTGCAACTCGCGTCTTTCTGTCTTATTGCAGCACAGGTCCATTTGTCTTCCTGTAGCTCATGACTTATTGTCTTCTTTGCCGCTGATGTCTATTTATCTCCATGGCAACTTGTGTCTTTCTGTCTTATTGCAGCACAGGTCCATTTGTCTTTCTGTAGCTCATGACTTATTGTCTTCTCGTAGCTGATGTCTATTTATCTCCCTTGCAACTCGTGTCTTTCTGTCTTATTGCAGCACAGGTCCATTTGTCTTCCTGTAGCTCATGTCTTATTGTCTTCTCGTAGCAGATGTCTATTTATCTCCCTTGCAACTCGTGTCTTTCTGTCTTATTGCAGCACAGGTCCATTTGTCTTCCTGTAGCTCATGACTTATTGTCTTCTTGCAGCTGATGTCTATTTATCTCCCTTGCAACTCGTGTCTTTCTGTCTTATTGCACCACAGGTCTACTTGTCTTTCTGTAGCTCATGACTTATTGTCTTCTCGTAGCAGATGTCTATTTATCTCCCTTGCAACTCGTGTCTTTCTGTCTTATTGCGGCACAGGTCCGTTTATCTTCCTGTAGCTCATGACTTATTGTCTTCTTGCAGCTGATGTCTATTTATCTCCCTTGCAACTCGTGTATTTCTGTCTTATTGCAGCACAGGTCCGTTTGTCTTCCTGTAGCTCATGACTTATTGTCTTCTTGCAGCTGATGTCTATTTATCTCCCTTGCAACTCGTGTATTTCTGTCTTATTGCAGCACAGGTCCGTTTGTCTTTCTGTAGCTCATGACTTATTGTCTTCTTGCAGCTGATGTCTATTTATCTCCCTTGCAACTCGTGTCTTTCTGTCTTCTTGCAGCACAGGTCCATTTGTCTTCCTGTAGCTCATGACTTATTGTCTTCTCGTAGCTGATGTCCATTTATCTCCCTTGCAACTCGTGTCTTTCTGTCTTATTGCAGCACAGGTCCATTTGTCTTTCTGTAGCTCATGACTTATTGTCTTCTCGTAGCTGATGTCTGTCTATCTCCCTTGCAACGCGTGTCTTTCTGTCTTATTGCAGCACAGGTCCGTTTGTCTTCCTGTAGCTCATGACCTATTGTCTTCTTGCAGCTGATGTCTATTTATCTCCCTTGCAACTCGTGTCTTTCTGTCTTATTGCAGCACAGGTCCGTTTGTCTTCCTGTAGCTCATGACTTATTGTCTTCTTGCAGCTGATGTCTGTTTATCTCCCTTGCAACTCGCGTCTTTCTGTCTTATTGCAGCACAGGTCCATTTGTCTTCCTGTAGCTCATGACTTATTGTCTTCTTTGCCGCTGATGTCTATTTATCTCCATGGCAACTTGTGTCTTTCTGTCTTATTGCAGCACAGTCCGTTTGTCTTCCTGTAACTCATGACTTATTGTCTTCTGGCAGCTGATGTCTATTTATCTCCCTTGCAACTCGTGTCTTTCTGACTTATTGCAGCACAGGTCCATTTGTCTTCCTGTAGCTCATGTCTTATTGTCTTCTCGTAGCAGATGTCTATTTATCTCCCTTGCAACTCGTGTATTTCTGTCTTATTGCAGCACAGGTCCGTTTGTCTTCCTGTAGCTCATGACTTATTGTCTTCTTGCAGCTGATGTCTATTTATCTCCCTTGCAACTCGTGTATTTCTGTCTTATTGCAGCACAGGTCCGTTTGTCTTTCTGTAGCTCATGACTTATTGTCTTCTTGCAGCTGATGTCTATTTATCTCCCTTGCAACTCGTGTCTTTCTGTCTTCTTGCAGCACAGGTCCATTTGTCTTCCTGTAGCTCATGACTTATTGTCTTCTCGTAGCTGATGTCCATTTATCTCCCTTGCAACTCGTGTCTTTCTGTCTTATTGCAGCACAGGTCCATTTGTCTTTCTGTAGCTCATGACTTATTGTCTTCTCGTAGCTGATGTCTGTCTATCTCCCTTGCAACGCGTGTCTTTCTGTCTTATTGCAGCACAGGTCCGTTTGTCTTCCTGTAGCTCATGACCTATTGTCTTCTTGCAGCTGATGTCTATTTATCTCCCTTGCAACTCGTGTCTTTCTGTCTTATTGCAGCACAGGTCCGTTTGTCTTCCTGTAGCTCATGACTTATTGTCTTCTTGCAGCTGATGTCTGTTTATCTCCCTTGCAACTCGCGTCTTTCTGTCTTATTGCAGCACAGGTCCATTTGTCTTCCTGTAGCTCATGACTTATTGTCTTCTTTGCCGCTGATGTCTATTTATCTCCATGGCAACTTGTGTCTTTCTGTCTTATTGCAGCACAGGTCCATTTGTCTTTCTGTAGCTCATGACTTATTGTCTTCTCGTAGCTGATGTCTATTTATCTCCCTTGCAACTCGTGTCTTTCTGTCTTATTGCAGCACAGGTCCATTTGTCTTCCTGTAGCTCATGTCTTATTGTCTTCTCGTAGCAGATGTCTATTTATCTCCCTTGCAACTCGTGTCTTTCTGTCTTATTGCAGCACAGGTCCATTTGTCTTCCTGTAGCTCATGACTTATTGTCTTCTCGTAGCTGATGTCTATTTATCTCCCTTGCAACTCGTGTCTTTCTGTCTTGTTGCAGCACAGGTCCATTTGTCTTCCTGTAGCTCATGACTTATTGTCTTCTCGTAGCTGATGTCTATTTATCTCCCTTGCAACTCGTGTCTTTCTGTCTTGTTGCAGCACAGGTCCATTTGTCTTCCTGTAGCTCATGACTTATTGTCTTCTCGTAGCTGATGTCTGTCTATCTCCCTTGCAACGCGTGTCTTTCTGTCTTATTGCAGCACAGGTCCGTTTGTCTTCCTGTAGCTCATGACCTATTGTCTTCTTGCAGCTGATGTCTATTTATCTCCCTTGCAACTCGTGTCTTTCTGTCTTATTGCAGCACAGGTCCGTTTGTCTTCCTGTAGCTCATGACTTATTGTCTTCTTGCAGCTGATGTCTGTTTATCTCCCTTGCAACTCGCGTCTTTCTGTCTTATTGCAGCACAGGTCCATTTGTCTTCCTGTAGCTCATGACTTATTGTCTTCTTTGCCGCTGATGTCTATTTATCTCCATGGCAACTTGTGTCTTTCTGTCTTATTGCAGCACAGGTCCATTTGTCTTTCTGTAGCTCATGACTTATTGTCTTCTCGTAGCTGATGTCTATTTATCTCCCTTGCAACTCGTGTCTTTCTGTCTTATTGCAGCACAGGTCCATTTGTCTTCCTGTAGCTCATGTCTTATTGTCTTCTCGTAGCAGATGTCTATTTATCTCCCTTGCAACTCGTGTCTTTCTGTCTTGTTGCAGCACAGGTCCATTTGTCTTCCTGTAGCTCATGACTTATTGTCTTCTCGTAGCTGATGTCTATCTATCTCCCTTGCAACTCGTGTCTTTCTGTCTTATTGCAGCACAGGTCCATTTGTCTTCCTGTAGCTCATGACTTATTGTCTTCTCGTAGCTGATGTCTATTTATCTCCCTTGCGACTCGTGTCTTTCTGTCTTATTGCAGCACAGGTCCATTTGTCTTCCTGTAGCTCATGACTTATTGTCTTCTTGCAGCTGATGTCTATTTATCTCCCTTGCAACTCGTGTCTTTCTGTCTTATTGCAGCACAGGTCCGTTTGTCTTCCTGTAGCTCATGACTTATTGCCTTCTTGCAGCTGATGTCTATTTATCTCCCTTGCAACTCGTGTCTTTCTGTCTTACTGCAGCACAGGTCCATTTGTCTTTCTGTAGCTAATGACTTATTGTCTTCTTGCAGCTGATGTCTATTTATCTCTCTGGCAACTCGTGTCTTTCTTTTTTTTTTTTTTGTGGTTTATGTCTTTTTGTTTTCTTCCAACTCATGTCTTTCAGTCTTCTTGCAGCACAGGTCCTTTTGATTTCTTTCATCTCTTGTTTTTCCGTCTTCTTGCTACTTATGTTCTTTTCTCTTCCTGCAGCTGAAGTCCTTTGGTCTTTTTGCAGCTCATGTCTTTGTGTTTTCTTGTGGCTCATATCTTTTTTTCTTCTATCATCTCATGTCCTTTTGTCTTCTTGCAACTCATACTTTGTTGTTCTCCTTCATCTAATGTCTTTCTGTCATCTTACTACTCATGTCATTAAATCATATTGCAGCTCATGTCATGTTGTCTTCTTATGGCGCATGTATTTTTGCTTTTTTCATCTCATGTCTTTCTATCTCATTGCTTCTCTTGTCTTTTTCTCTTCTTGCAACTGATGTCTTTTGTATATTTTCCACCTCATGTCTTTTTGTCTTCTTTCAGTTCATGTCCTATTGTCGTCTTGCAACTTATATCCATTTGTTTTCTTGCATCTCATGTCTTTTTGTCTTACTGCAGTTTTTTTTCTTTTTTCCAACTCATGTCCATTTGTCTTCTTGCAGCTCGTGTCTTTTTTCTTCTTCTAACTCATGTCTTTTTATATTTTGTAACTTTCTTTTGCTACCTTGTCTCGTTTTTACAGTTTTTTTCTTCCGAGTTCCCCAGCAGCACTGTGTCATCTGCAGATCGATTTTAATAATTTTTTTTTCTTGTAGATAAACATTCATTAGTAACATTTATTGGCCTTAATGTGGCTGCTAATTTAACTGATGGCGGCACTGCTGGTATTTTTGCCATTTGAAATATCTTTTTTAACTGGGGAAGATAATTTCTAATTCGCAACTGCTCACGACAACCGTGCAAAACGGGGTTCGCAACATTTTTGGTGTCATCGACCACTTTCACATTTGAATTATGTCCAGCAACAACCTGTATAATAAATATAATATTTAAAAGCCCACATTGTGTCGTAAAAGTTTCTTATTCGTTCATAAACTTTCTCATTCTGTACAAAATACCAAAATGAGATTAACCAATACGTTGAATTATGCGGCTGCTGCTGCTATTGTATTTAAAAAAACAAATATGACCATTGAAAACGATATATAAATTGAAATAACAAGAGATAATTTATTAAACGTTACAAAGGACATGAAGAAGTAGAGGACCGTGACGCTTACGTCTTGAAGGAAGATGACATATAAAAAAGAACTAATAGTTTACCTTTCCTTACACAGAAAATTTTAAGAATATTTTAGAGCGTTCTTGAATTCAAAGTTTAAAATAGTAACTATGTTTTCATCTACGTTAATTCTGTTTATTAATACAAGCTACAAAATAAAATCTCCACATTTGCCTTGATAAAGATCCTCAAGGAACGAAATGCATTGGTATAGAAATATTTTCCTTTTGTTTATTCTTTAATATCTTTAATATATATATATATATTTTAATCATATCAGCCCGAGCAAGGCGGTAACGCCACTGATGTGCAGGGGCTACGTAAGAGTGAAAAGATTGGAAATGAGTAAAAGATTAGAAAAGAGAAAGCCGGAAACCACATCCTAAACAGGAAACAAGGGATGAGCCTCTTCACCTGTTCAATAGACGTGGGTGGAGTGTGAACCGGGCGATAGTTTAGTCTATCTACTTGAAAAAAAAAAAGAGGAAAAGAATGGAAATGAGTAAAAGATTGGAAAAGAGAAAGCCGGTATATATATATATATATAATAAATACATCCGCCATAAGAAGACAACATGACATGAGCTGCAATATGACTTAATGACATGAGTAGTAAGATGACATTAGATGAAGGAGAACAACAAAGTATGAGTTGCAAGAAGACAAAAGGACATGAGATGATAGAAGAAAAAAGATATGAGCCACAAGAAAACACAAAGATATATATATATATATGTGTGTGTGTGTGTGCGTGTGTGTGTGTTTGTGTGTTTATGTGTGTGTGTGTGTGTGTGTGTGTGTGTGTTCTTGAATTAAAAGTTTGAAATAGTAACTGTTTTCATCTACGTTAATTCTGTTTATAAATACAAGTTACAAAATAAAATCTCCACATTTGCCTTGATAAAGATCCTCAAGGAACGAAATGCATTGGTATAGAAATATGTGTGTGTGTGTGTGTGTGTGTTTGTGGTTTAGTAATATGGCCAAGATTAGTTTTATAGTTAGATTTAGTGCTGCAAGTTTTGCAAAAAAACAAAAAACAAAAAGAAAAAACAAGAAGAAACGATTCTTGTTTATAATTATAAAATTTTTAAAAATATACATATCCTGTAACTAATAAACCATTACCGAATATTTTTTGTTGCTTTTTTTGGGTTTCCCTTATCTGATTTATATTTTTAAAAAAATGTTATTCCGCCTGAAACACTATTTGTGTGTTAATAAAACTTCCCTAAAACTATAGAAAACACTTAAATATTTCTTATTTGCTGCGATAGTTTATCTTATCTAGGAATGTTACCCAGTCATTCCCATTAAGCCACTTTTATGATCTTTGTATATTTCCTTTGAATATGTTTTTGGGGAGTAGCAGCTTTTTTTTTTTTACCTTTTTAATCTATATCACCCACCAACAATTAAAATCGCTCACAGGTGGACAATATCGTTTTGATTGGTAAACCCTGGTGTAAACAAACCTGTTCAAATAAGATCCTTGAACATATGGATGTTATGGCTATTACTGCTGGGTTAGTTCATTCAAGACTTGTTGAATAGCTTTCGTCGGTGAAATAAATAGGCAAAGAGAAAAGGAAAGATACAGAGACACTAGAGGGATAGTTTGGACACTTTATTTTACTTTTTGATTTTAACGACCTCTTGTTGAGGAAATTCCTTCCCGAACAGTCGGCACGTCTTTATCAGTCAAAGTCCAACAGAAAAAGAGATAGAGTTTATTCTTGACGCCAGGAAGCCTCTCTTTTTGTACATGTGTAAATTGTCTTTCCTGTCAGAGGACTCCTGGGAGATTTTTATGTTTATTTTATTTTGTACTTTTATCTTATTTTGTATTTTTATTTTATTTCGTAGTTTTTATTTTATTTTGTATTTTTATTTTATTTAGTGTTTTTTATTTTATTTCGTATTTTTATTCAATCTCTACAAACATCGACGTAATTTCTACTTTTTCAACAATCACTGAGCCTTCTAAAACTTAACTTTCTCCACTTACGAAACTTCACTGTAAAGTTCAAGGGCTAATTAACATCATTGTTTAGCTTTGTATGGCACAAGACTAGTCGGAGATAGGATTATTTTGCGTCCCACCTAATTTAATATTCACGGCTACAGCACATAATTCGTTGCTTTTATTTTAGTTGGGATTTCATGAATTTCTTCAGTTACCAGAGCCTCTTACCGCAGATATCAGGTTTTATTTTCCTTCGAGGAATAGGGAGCTACTGTCAAGAGAAAAGATCATTGATTACAGATTAGAATTAATTTTAAGCACCAGGCTTCTCATGATCGGAATTCCACTCCCGCAGAAAGAACTAGACGACAAGGAAAAAAATCAATTCTACTTTGCTTCGTTGGAAATCACTTTTTCTCGCTCGTCATCAGAAATCACTTCCTCTTCATTCTTCAAGAGTGACTTCTTCAATTGCAACAGAATTACGAAGAAAATAAATAAATTCACCAATCCGTGACAGAAAAAAAAAGTTCATTCAGTCGATACATAAATGTCGGTATTAACTCTAAAGGAAAGACGCGACAAAAATATCTTTTTATTAACAAATCGATGGTTGTTCAATGTTCATATGTCAATATTTATTCAAATCATCACCCAAATATCAACAAAGAGTAAAAGGTCGTAGAGTTTCTTAATATATCGATTTTTAGTCTTGTCATCCGTACAAGATTTATTCGCATTGTCCTCTCAGAATTATTCCAAAAAACATTAAATTATTTTTTTAAAAAACGATTCTTTTTTTATTATCGTTGCCAATGAAGGTGGATAGATATAAACTTATTTAAAAATGGAACTTTGTCTCTGTGTGTGTGTGTGCGCGCGTGCGCGCTCGCATCCGTTACCTATAGACTCCGAAACGGCTGAACCGATTTTCTTAAAAATTTACACAGTTGTACTATAAGCGTCTGCGAGTGTTCTTAGCTAGGTTTTGTGTTGAGGTACACCCGATAAATATCGAAAATCGATTATCGAAAAAATCGGGTTATAGAAGGAGTGGTCCGATTTTAATAAAATTTGATACACTCATAGACAAAGACATAAGAAACGATATTCATAAGTTTCAAGGTTGCAGTTCTTACAATAGTGCAGAAAATCGATAATATATATATATATATATATATATATATATATATATATATATATAAAAGGCAAGATGTTTGTGTGTGTGTCTGTTTATCTGCCTGTATGTCTGTATTTTTTTCAGCGCTTTTATTTTAGTTTTTGCTTCTGGTTTGGCTCTAAGTAGGTATAATTGTAGTTCTTAGTCTCAGCCATTATACCATTTACTCAGAGGACTTATTTAACCGTCAAAATTCAGTTTACGACGAAAAAAACTTGTTTGATATCGATACCAGAAAATCAAAATTTGACTTACATCCATTCATTTTTCTTTCAGTCTACGGTTTCGCTTTAACTGAAAACAACTATTGCTTTTTAGTCTTTCGTGTCAACGTCCAAAGAGTCTGAGCTCCAGGAGCATGGATTAGTTTTAAAGCTTTCATTACACCCGAGCAACGCCGGGCTACACTGCTAGTATTATATACTTACTCATCTTGTTTGTTTGCTTTCGCTATATCTCCAAAAAACCTTAATGAATTGCAATGACATTTTATAGAATAGAGGGCCATAGGTCAAGAAATATTTTTTTCTCTTATATTACGTGTTCGTAGACGATCATAACTCTCCACAACATCCTATCATTTGAAGTTCTAAATTATTTTGTCTCTTTAATATGCCTCCTAATCCCTGGATGTGCGTTGTGGTGCAGTGGATAGTGGGAGTCGAGTTCGAATTCCAGTTGAATTCAGGGCATTCACTTACGCACAAAGGTATTAATCCGTCTCTTCCCTCCAGTTACGGGTTAAATAATAGGACAGATTGGTTTCTATAGCCTTGGCTGGCAACCAGTTTACCACAGAACGCAATGGCAACTTACTGCGGGATAATCTTCTTTCGAGGCATGATCGCCCAAAGCGTGTATCACGTATAGCACTTAACTGACTGAATCCCTGGCCAAACATCCGTTTATACAAGCTCAGTGATCCTCTGCTAGTCTTTTCTGTGAGTGCCAATTTTTCTAAGCCTTCTCACCTCATTGTATGATTCTTCTTAGCCACACTGGAACAGAATTGCTGCAGACCCCAAAATCCATTGAAAGACCTATCAAATTTATGACTAAGAGATTTAACACATTTTTTATTCAAAATGATTTCTTTTGTCAGAATAAATTATATTCATCACAGAAAACCTTCTTTCAGCCTCTTTAGAACTTAAAGCAATGATATTAATTATATTTTTAGCTATTATATATCGGCTATTCATATATAAAATTATTTTCGGATAATCTAGCAACCGCTTGGTTAAGCTTTTATAATTTTAAAATCGGTACGAGCGAACCGGTGGGATGCCACTACTGGATATATTTACTCCTTGAATGGTTTCTAGTTCAAATAGGAATTGCCTAAAACTAAAAGCATGAGGCCCCGTGTCTCTTGAAGCCTGTAAGTCTTATCAAAAGCCATCCTTCTTCGCACCTGGTACACTGGTGTTACATAATCACAAAGAAGTAATAAATAGAAACCCTATCATTTGAGGACTTTCAACAGTAGAAACAAGTACAACTGATTCGTGTAACTTGAAGATAAAATAGTGACATAATCAAGATGTTCACTAATACTTCAAAGAAAAGTTTAGGAAAGAAACGCCTTATCAATACCGGAAGGAGTGATAAATTAGTTGAATTGAGAAACCTATTTTCCTGAAAAGTCGCATTAAGAGAAATATTTTATAAATGTCAATTGATAGTAGCACTAAGTTCTTGGTCAATGAATCCTGATTTTTTCTTTAAAAGGAAACGGTTAATATCATCATTAACATTAATCTTTTATTCTGTACATATTTAACAATATGAACTTAGTCTGATAGAAGGACACAAAGTTGCACCACTCAAAATCATTATATTAGTAATGATTGGTGAGACTATCCTTCTTACCATTTTTTATCATCTTGATAAGTCCATGGATTCATCCAATTCCCCAATTGGAGTAAATAGACTAAACTATCGCCCGGTTCACACTTCACCCTCGTCTATTGAACAAGTGAAGATGCTCATCATTTGTTCCCTGCTTATGGTGTGGTTTCCGGCTTTCTCTTTTCCAATCTTTTCATTCTTACGTAGCCCCCTGCGCATCAGTGGCGTTACCGCCTTGCTCGGGGTGATATGATTAAAAAAAAAATCTGGCCAAACGATCAAACATAATAATTTAGGCTGTGTTCAAAGTGTATTGTTCTTACTTCCTCTTAAAATTATTAGCGATGGCTGAATCCCGGAGATCCAAGTTCTGCTGCAGCATCTTCCTCATTATACTAAAGAGGGAAATTGGTGGATACCGACGTCAGTGTATTCTTGATTGCGAAGACTGTGTCGTTTTGTCTTTTGTTTATATGCACGCGTCTGGGGAACGAATTAAACTTGTGTAAACCTTGTGTCACAACTTAGCACTGTAAGGAGATAAATAAATTGACGCTCCCGGTCTTCAGGCTCGGATCAAACAGCAGTATTAGTTCTCTTTTTCACTTAAAGTTATGCTGGAACCCTAGTCCCCTGGTATTCCGATTCTGTGACAATACCTTCTTCATTGCACTAAGCTAGTGGGCAACAAAGTCAGCGTGACAGTGGTCGCGTGAACTGGACCATTTTTGTTCCTGGCCAGTATGCACGACGTCCTTCATTAAATCAACCTCGTACCATACACTGCCACCGTAGGGATGTGGGTAAATAACATCAGAATTTATTTACACTGTTCGGACTGATGCCCTCATCTTTGTTGCCATATTCGTGGAACTAGAACAATAAAACCCGGTGAACAAAATAGAGAGTTCAGTTCGAAATTCCAATCATCTGAAGAAGACTAGGGCGCACAACAGCTGAAACGTCGTGAATCTGGCAACAAAGATAAGAGCAACAGTCCGAACAATGTAAAGGTACTGTAAATTGTAATACCTCATCTCAGAAATATAGACAAATACTATCAGAATTTGTTTTAGAATTCTTGCCTGGTCAGGACGAGAACTTTTTCAGCACAATATAAATATTTACCACGCTTATCTTTGTATGGCACAAGGAGTAGTCATTTAAGGAGGGTCGAATACCTTACATTAATACTATAATTACTAGGCCACTAGCCATGAATCTACGGCGAGGCAACCCGCTTTTACATTAAAAAATTGACATCTCTCACAATGCATATCATAGTCATATTCTCTCACAGACTTCTTCCTTATATGCATTGCCTTTTCAGGATATAGGAGGTAATGGATCTCCACAACTTGTAGCTCTTAATAAATTTTGTCATTCATTCATTTCTCTTAAACCCTGTTCTGCTATCCATTTACGCAAGATCACTATGTCATGCGTTGTTTCCTTCTGTCCCTCTTGCCTTTGATCTATCCTGTGAGTATCAGATTTTCCAAACCCCCTTCCTCATTATATCCTCCAGAAAGCTCAACTGTCTCTTTCTGATGTTAAGTATCAGTTAAGTGCCATACGTGATACACGCGTTGGGCGATCATGTCTCCAAAGAGACACGACTGACTGGGCAGAAGATTATCCCGCAGTAGGCTGCCATTACTTTCTGCGGTAGACTGGCTGCCAGCCAAGGCTATAGAACCAATCTGTTCTGTTATTTAACCCATAACTGGAGGGAAGAGACGGAATAATACCTTTCCCAAGGGTATTTGCGCGTAAGTTTTCCTTTTCTTTATATTTTTTCTAAAAATTCATAGTATACTCAGTATCCTTCTGTAGAACCACATTTATGTTGCTTTAAGTCTCTTCTTCATCTTTGAAAAGATTGTCCAACACACACTGCCATACAGGATGACAGATATCACATAGCAGTTCAGTATTCTTTTCGTTGTTTCTATTGAAGTTTTTCTATTTCTTAGTACTGGCTACGTTAGTGCCAAAACATGCTTAAAAATAATTTTAGACACAATTTGCACTATTCAGTGATTAATCATTGATTTTTCCCCTATCACTTAAAGTATTTATATTAAAATGAGATCAAGGAAATAGTCTAAGCGAAGGAGAGATAGAGTAACTATAAAGCAACTGGACACATGAAAATAAGTTTTGCATGCATCTACAGGGATGTGTGGGTTTTGATTTAGTATATTAGCGCCATAAGTAGAATACGCGAACCGGGTTCAGATCCTACCAATATCTACTGCATTCATTCTCGTATTAATTCTCTTTAGGAAGGGCATAAATCCACCTTTTCTCACTCGGATATGGGATCGACAGCAGGTTTGACTAGGTTCTTTAGCCCTATGAGTTCAAGGAGAAGGTAACGGAAAACCACCCCCACCTTACCCAAGAATCATGGAACTTTTTTATAATAATGTTCACCCTGTACAAAACCGAAGAGCCACTCGAGGTAGAGGGTTACAGAGTACATAGAAGAGGCACTTCACTAATGATAAAGAAGAGGAAATTGTTGAGAGCCGCGGTCGACTAACGGGTTCAAATGCAGTCGGCATTCAAATATATGAATAAGGATTATTTTGATTTACTTATAACCAGAAATTTGTTGTCATTATATACGCAACTGAAAGATGTGATATATTTGCTTAATAAATCCCTATCCAGGATAACACGATATCATGGGGAGTTAGCTAGTATTAAAATAAACCTGAAATATATTTCTATAGTAAAATAATTTCCAACGAATTTAGATACACTGATAGCAGTTTGTAATGGAAAATGTAGGTGACGCCACCGTACTTTAACGTCCTGAAAATGCCCAATTTTGGTTTTGATAGCTGTGAGTCAGTATGAACATCGGCTAAGACGCTCGTGGCAAGGCATTCGAACGGGATATATTAGGGTGCGTCGGGCAAATATAACATTTCTGAAATTGTTAGGACAATTGACATTCCTGATGGAAGGCATCCATTCCCACCGCGGGCATTGCAATTGCGAATCATTAATGATCGTGAGTAGAAGCGCCGAGCTAGAATTGTTGGTGGTAACAGACAAGCGACACCAGACCAGATCCCATTCACGGCCCTTGCAGAAGGTACCAGATGCATATCTAGAAGGTTAGCTCAGCGTTCTTTACCTTCTGTAAGATATGGGAACAGAAGATTTACCTGAGTACCACTGTTAATACTATAACCATTAATAACACTAGTGAACACTTTTTCAATAACTTTGAGTTGCATTGGATATTTTAACTGATTCTGAAGGAGTTTTAGGCGCTGATTTCAAATCTGAAATTAGTTTCTTTCTCTACAAGCTCTAGTTTGTATGCAATTTGAGGTTAATGAAATTGTACAAATGTGAACTTGCGTAAACCATGTATAAGCATTTTCACGTCCATATATAAAGATAGCTTCTAATATTTTTATCATTGGTATTTTGATTCAGATCAAACATGGCTTCCAAAAATAGATATCATTGCAGAAAAAAGCCTGATGCCTTCTGCTACATATGTGGATGCTACACACTCAATCGTTAGAGACGAAACATATCCTCGTTCGTCAAGCGTGCCTACAAGGCATATTTTGAAGTTCATCTTGGTGATCAAGACAAGCAATGGGGTCCTCAGGTTGTGTGCCACAATTGTGAGGAAATGCTTTGAGACTGGACCAAAGGAAAACGCAAAGGTTTGTCTTTTGGTGTTCCAATGATTTGGCGCAAACTCACCAACCATGTAACTGACTGTTATTTCTGCATGGTAAACACAATGGGTGTTGGGAGGAAAAACCGACATAAGATTACGTATCCCAACATTGCCTCAGCTATTCAGCCTACTCCGCACTCTGAAGAAGTTCCTGTTCTATTTTTCATAGGCTTGCCTTCATTGGACGGTAAAGACATTTGACATGATACAAGCGAACAAGACAGTTATGACAGTGAATTGTCTGAAAGTGTTCACACTCGGAGAATTGTTCTTCAGACACTGAACCTTCCCCGTCCCCAAGCCTCTTCCCCAGGCTGAACTGAATGATTTAGTGGGATTTAGGACTTTCAAAGAAAGCAGCAGAGCTTTTGGCATCAAGATTACAGGGCAGAAATCTTGTTGATCACTCTGTTAAAGTATCAGAAAGCATGACCAGCTTTTTGTGACCTTCTTTTCAGAAGACAGTCATTCTGTTTACTGCCATGACATCCCAGGGCTTATCAAAGAAGTGGGTGTACCTTACTATAGTTCTGCTGAATGAAGACTCTTTTTAGAAAGTTCAAAATACAGTCTAAAGTGTGTTCTTTTACATAATGGCAATGTTTATGGAGCAGTACCAGTCGGTCACTCAGTGCATTTACGGGAAGACTATGATGATATGAGAATGGTGATGGACTTATTAAAGTATCATGAGCACAATTGGATCATTTGTGTAGACATAAAGGTGGTCAACAGAATGGTTTCACCAAGTTTCCATGTTTCCTCTGTATGTGGGACAGCGGAGCACGAGACAGATATTGGGTCTAGAAGAACTGGCCTATTCGTGACACCCTTGAACCAGACATGCCAAATATCATACAAGACCCAATTGTAAGCAGAGATAAGATCATATTTCCTCCTCTTCACATCAAATTAGGTTCGATGAAGCAATTTGTCAATTCACTGGAAACCGAAGGTGAATGTTTCCAACACATCATCACAGCTTTACCAGGGTTATCATTTGAGAAGATCAAAGCAGGCGTGTTTGATGGCCCACAGATTCGAACCCTACTTCGTGTTGCTAAGATGACCGCTTTAGAAAAGGCAGCATGGTTATCCTTTGTGGTAGTCGCTCAGATCTTCCTTGGAAACAATAAGGCGGAGAACTACAGTGAACTTGTGAACAGAATGCTCCTCGTTTTTCGTGACATAGGGTACAACATGAACCTCAAGTTTCATTTTTTGAACAGCCACCTTGATAAGTTCCCTGACAACCTGGGGGCTGTGAATGACGAACAAGGAGAACGATTCCACCAAGACCTAAAGGTCATGGAAGAACGCTACCAAGAGCGCTGGGTTAAAAGTATGATGGCTGGAGCATTAAATCAGATTGCCCAGATGAAGTGTACAAACACAAAAGTTACAAACGCAAATTCCTAACTGAATAAAATACACAAACAAATTGATAAGCTATTCCTATAATTTCCTATAATAACGAAAAATTAAAAAATAAATAAAAAAGTCAAATTGCATAAAATCTGTAGCTTGCAGACAAAAACCGACTTCAGATTTGAAATCAACACACTCAAATTGACTATAGAAAGGTCTTTTTTTAAATGCAACATATTTTTTAAATGAGTGTTCCCCAGTGTAACCATTAATACCATAATACCAGACACAGCACCATACTTGAACTTGTGATATCGCTACTTTAATCGTGGTGGACTCGCAACATGTATCATAATCTGATAGGTCACTTATTTTAGGAAGATGGTATGATTTGGATGTGATGTAGATTCCATGAGACTATGCACCCAGTTGTTAACATAACACCATGCAGGTTGGTGGTCAGTTGAGTGCTATACGTGATACACGCTTTGGGCGATCATGTCTCTTTCGAGACATGACTGACTGGGCAGAAGATTATCCCGCTGTAGGTTGCCATTGTTTTCTGTGGTAGACTGGTTGCCGACCAAGGCTATAGAACCCAATCTGTCCTATTATGTGACTCATAACTAGAGGAGGAAGAGATGCATTATATTATTAAGTAGTAATTAGTGGGGGGTCAGTTTATTACTTCATAACAATATAAAACCGATCCCCTACTTTATGCCCAGTGGAAGCTTCAATCATGTTTTCAACTATTTTAGTCAGTCAGTTGAGTGCCATACGTGATAGACGCTTTGGGCGATCATGTCTCGAAAGAGACATGACTGACTGGGCAGAAGATTATCCCGCAGTAGGTTGCCATTGTTTTCTGTGGTAGACTGGTTGCCAGCCAAGGCTATAGAACCCAATCTGTCTTATTATTTAACCCATAACTGGAGGGAAGTATTTCTGTAATTTTGTGGTGTCTGTTCATTTATGTATAGATGGAGTCCGCTGGTCTGCCTAAACATGTCACTGATTGCTGATTGGTAACCGCTACGTTACACAGCTACCTTGACCGTTTGTACGTATTAATGCATTTCATGTACACTAACAACAGCTGCATTATTTCAACATAATATTGCACCATGACGTCAGTCCCAAGTTGCTAGAACTGGTTTAAGAAGCTTTACGAAAACATCCGACAAATTGCGTAGCGACTACATTCGACCAACACGAGCAGAGCCGAACAATTATTGGGACATAGTGAAGAGCTTTCCTTAACCCAGAGATATCAGGGAACCATGCACAGATACTGACATGGTATGGCTCAATATTTACCCAGATGTCTTCCGACGATTTGTGGACTCGATGCCAGTTTACCTGCTGCACGTACACTGGAATAAAGATGGTTCTACAAAATACTAGACACCTATCGCATGACTTTGGACACGTCAGGGTCCATGCTTTTAACATACACTGCATCCCTGTATATATATATATATATATATATATACCTATCATTAACAAATGGATATATGTTTTTATGGATTTCTTTAATTTGTGATATCATGGAGTCTAGAAGCAACTAATATTAAAATAATTTCCAATATCTATATATATATAGTTTTAGGATTTTGTGCGACAATATAACTATTGGAGTGAATGAAATGAGCATTTCGACGTGGTATAATGGTTAGCAATGGTCTTGCTATATCAATGACTATTGAGTAATAAGTATGATCCTCACTATGCGCACCAAAGTTATTTCTCTAGATCAATTACGACTGAAAATGTGCCCCATACTTTCAACTTTGTGCTATACTTAAAAAATCATTCTTAATGAAATAAAAGATCTAATGTTTTTGTTTAATAAATCCTACTTGTGATATAATGACTTATATAAGCAACTAATGATAAAAAAATATTTTGCAATGGATTTCTCTATGAAAATAATTTTCAATGAATTTGTTCTTTATGTATTTAGTATTTACTCTGTGTGTACTTATGTGAGTGACTGAAATATCATACTTGTGATATCGGGGGTTATATAAATGTTGTAGCTAGCTCAGTACAGGAGTACAGAGGCAGAGTACTCGCTTCGCTATATTATTACTCTAGTAAGTAGGGGTTTTTTTTTTACGTAGTAGAGTTGCTAGTCTCGTGTACAAACAGTTTAAATTCAGCAATGTCGTTCTCCTAATCTGTTTGCCAACCAAAGCTCAGCCTATTCTGCTACTAATACCTAGCTTAGGGTAGAGATAGGTTCATGCTTTTTCGAAGATATTTGGCTAGAATTTAAACGCGATACGTCAATCCCGCCGCCTGCTATGTGCATATATATCTCGACTTATAAATGGATGACTCTCCTATTTTTTTCCATATTTTTTTTTGTTTTACTGCACACTTTTTGATTTTCAATTCTTATATGTGTTAAAATATTCTCTAACGATACAATCTTTTGTTTTCTTTACTAGTAGCAACAACACAATATTCCACGTACGTACAAAACTGTATATTCTTTTTTCTTACCATATTCTTTTTTCTAAGCACGATTATTAAAGCACGAGTGGGCCCGTGCCATCAGAAACTACGGCAAAATATTTATATTGATAGGCCTTCTTAAATGACGTCAGCATATATATTGATGTACCTACTGTTGAGTATCTTAAATTAAGACACAAGAAAAAATAACAGAAACCTCTGAACGGGACAGAAGGGATATATATATATATATATATATATATATATATATATATATATATATATATATATAAGTGCAAAGAATACCAAGTGAGCCAGACAGACCTACCTAGGCCTTTCACCTAAAAGGATCGTCAGGGAAAGCTGGCTTTCCCTGACGATCCGCTTAGGTGAAACCTAGGTAGGTCTCTCTGGCCCACTAGGTATTCTTTACTTATTCCTCTCTACCTAAGTATTGAGCGCTCTTTGTTAGTTGATTACTCGTATCGGTGTTTTTTCTTTGGTCTAGGTTCTGACTCGAACCGAATCTTTTTGACTGATGTTCATGTGCTTAGCTCTTTCTTTTTTTTAAAACCGTTTTTTCCTTCTTCAAAGATTCGTGGAAGGTTTTTCGACACGAGTATAGTTATAATCTCATATATATATATATATATATATATATATATATATATATATATATATATATATATATATAACAGAGAAATACACGACGGTCTTTATTATAATAGAGAAAATGAAATAATAAAGCAATGTTAAAGATCAAACACACGGCAAGAGATTTCATAAATGGTAGTAAAGTTTAATAACTGGTAGTTAAGAGAATGAACTGAGCCGACGCTGCCTCGCTATTGTCTCTGTGAGCGTGACAGGAAGGATATATATATAGTCATCCGCAGACAGATCTGTATCACGGTTAAACATCCGATTGCTTTTAGCCAGGATTGAAACAGAAGTGTCATCAGTCGGAGATTCTACATCTGAGCTGTGGGCGCTCGGTAGAAGAAGGCAGATATATATTAATCGCCAAATGATGACAATTCGGTCGAGTTTCAATCCTGGGTAAAAGCAATCGGATGTCTAACTGTACTGATGAGGTGTAATACAGCGAAACAGATCTGTCTGTGGATGACTATTTACGCTCTCATACCCTGATCGAACACTGGAAGAATGGTAAACTTTGAAAAAACAGTAGCTACTCTAGCATATACGCATCGTTCATTCAGTAATGAATTAGAACACTCTTAACTACTGGCGTGTTTACATGGTATATATATATATATATATATATATATATATATATATACCATGTAAACACGCCAGTAGTTAAGAGTGTTCTAATTCATTACTTACTATATATATATAGGGATATATATATATATATATATATCCCTGTTATGTTCATGGATTACTTAACAAAGCCTCACTTTTTTAGCATCAGATAATGATAGCACTCAGGATGTACGTGGGTGGTGCAGTGGATATCGGCTCGGAACCAGAAATCAGAGAACCGAATTCGAATTCCAGTTGTATCCACATACGCGCAAATACCCTTGGGAAATGTATGAATCCGTCGCTTTTCTCAAGCTATTGGTTAAATAGCAGGATAGATTGGGTTCTATAGCCTAGAAAGTAATGGCAACCTACTGCGGGAAAATCTTATGCCCAGTCAGTCATGATCGCCTAAGCGTGTGTAACGTATGGCACTTAAATGATTGATTTACTGTTTTTTTTTTATTGATCAAGAAGTTGTTGCCACTCTTGTATGAAATTTATAAAATCCTTCTATTAAAAAATTATTTCTTGAATAATTTTTTTTAATAGAAGGATTTTATGCTTTTTAAGTCCATTAATTTTTATGGGTTTTTTTTCCTTTTTTTTATTTTTTATTTTTTATTTTTTTTCAGCAGTGATAAAGATTTTCTTCCTAACCTTTTGTTTGAATCATTGGAGAATAACATCCGCATTATTCCATTATTTCTTTTCTTTTTTTCGAGTTATATAAGCTATCCATTTTAGTTTTTGCAGCTGTTGAAAGTCCTCAAGTAATGGGGTTTCTATTATTTTGTACAGTTCTTTGTGGTTTTATAGCACCAGCACTCGGGATTTAAAGAAGGATAGCTCTAAGACGTGCGGGATTCATTCGCCCGAAGGCATTTTGAAACCATTGATCTGAGAAAGTTGTTGAATGCAATCGGTATTTTAATTTTAGACATTTCTAAACGGACTGGGCGCCAAGCACGCACTGTCATGTTTTAAATATGATCCTAATTAAAGTTAGAAATTTCCTTCCATAAGCTGGGATAGGAGGATTTCAGTTTTTGGGGCTTTTTATGGAAGAATATCTTAAGGTAATGTTACATGGGTTTGGGCACATTTTTAGAGTTTAGGTTCTGTTAACAGTTTGGTACTCATGGCTCTGTAAAAATGATTTCCTAAATCTTAGGTTTTAAAAAATAAATTCAGGTTTCAATTAACAAAGTACAGGGATGTATGGCAAAACAAAATTTATTTCAAAATTTGAGGAAGATGAAATCTGAGCTTCGATTCATGCTTAAATTTTGAACTAATCTGAGCCTTATATTTGTGGCTAATGTAAGCCTTAAATTATGAATTAATCTAAGTAGATACCTCCACTTTTTCACTGCAGAAACAGTATAGCATGACGAAAACAAAATAAAAAGTTTTATCGTGTAAATATTAATATTATTATTAAGGGGAAAGATCAAAGTATGTTTTATTATTTTTTAAAACTTATTTATTTATTTATTTATTTTTTTCATTATTGGAGTAGATAGTACCCACCATCACCTGGTTTTACACTCTACCCACTTCTTTTGAACAGGTGTAGAGGTGATCGCCTTGTTTCTTGTTTAGGATGGGGTTTCCGGTACATTTTCCTTCGACTTCGGTTATGGTTTCCAATCTTCTCACTTTCTTTTTTTTTTTTTTTTTCAATTGGAGTAGATAAACTGAACTATCGCCCGGTTCACATCCACCCACATCTATTGAACAGGTGCAGAGGCTCATCCCTTGTTACCTGTTTAGGATGTGGTTTCCGACTTTCTCTTTTCCAATCTTTTCACTTTTCTTTTCTTATTTTTTTTCAATTGGAGTAGATAGACTGAACTATTGCCCGGTTCACACTCCACCCACGTCTATTGAACAGGTGTAGAGGCTCATCCCTTGTTCCCTGTTTAGGATGTGGTTTCCGGATTTCTCTTTTCTAATCTTTCCACTTTTCTCTTTTGTTAATTTTTTTTTCAATTGGAGTAGATAGACTAAACTATCGCCTGTTCACACTCCACCCACGTCTATTGAACAGGTGTAGAGGCTCATCCCTTGTTCCCTGTTTAGGATGTGGTTTCCGGATTTCTCTTTTCCAATCTTTTCACTATTACGTAGCCCCCTGCACACCAGTGGCCTTACCACCTTGCTTGGGGTGATGTGATTAAAAAAAAAATCCTTTCGAACACGTTCAAAGTTATAGTTAAAAACCTTTTTCCCTTTTTTTTTCCGTTAGCGATCGACGTTATATTAACGATTAGTTTTTTAGCGCCATTTTTTCCAGTGATTTGGAAATTCTTGCAAAAATCGAATATTTGTCAGATTTTATTGAAACTTTCAGAACTTATTCACAAATAAATGAAATTATTTATCTAATTTATTTAAAAAAAAGGATTTGTTTATATAAGTTACCACCAACTTAATTTCATGAAATTTCGAATATTAAATTTTCATCCTAAAATTTGTTTTATTAGTTAAAAAGCAGACTTTTTGGAGAATGTAAATCATCAATTAAAAAAAAATCTGCTGCTCATTTCCCCAAAATCTGCTCTGAATCATAAAATAAAAAATTCAATAAGAGTGACATTATTTAATTAAAAAAGCTTAATTATTTTTATAAATAAGATTTATTGTTATTTATTATACTATTGTCTTAAGAAAAATATTTTTTTGATGAATAATTAATTTTTATAAGAATTGTTTTCATTTTTAAAATTTTAATTATAATAATTTAATTATTTTTTTAATTCTACATTAGTTTAATCTCGTTAGGTGATATTGTTATTAAGTGAAAACTATATTTACTAATCAAAAATTGAAAAGCTTAATAGCAATCATTTTGCAACAAGGTTTTTAAAATGAGTTTTAATCTTTTTATGTATTTAGATTATTATGTAACATTTCCCATTTTTAAAAGTATGGTTGACCATACACAACAATATTAGAAAATAAAAGCGATGACTATAATAAAATCAAAGTCAACATTCTTAAAATTAGATTACAGAGAATATTTTCCAACATTTTTATTACTGAGTACTTAAAAATTAGATAAAAAAGGCGCCCACGTCATTTTCTTAAATTATGTTTTACAGATAATGTCTCCATAGAACAACACTCATTATGTCATAACCTGTCATCGCCTCGTCAATTACGTGAAACATGGCGATGTTGGTTAAAAACACAGCTACTGTTTTCTTTTAAAATACATTTTTGTGTTATTTTAAACAAAATATATATATATTTTTAAAATTAGATTAATTGTATTTTGAATCAGCTAATACTCCTTAAATAAAGTTTTAGAAAAGTATATTTTATTTTCGAAAGATATTTTAATACAGAGAATTAATTACATTGCTATGCAAGACGATTAAAGTGGAACGCTAATCAGCTATTTTATAAAAAAAAATCGATTCCAATCAATATCATTTATGTTTGAAATACACCAGACTATTTTCTTTTCGTGGAAATAGTAAATCTAATCCATTGCTTTCAATTAAATCTAAAATTAAAGCTTCAAGAAAACTTTCAAACCTTAAGTATTGCGAATTAGTGCAGGTACCTAAATCTAAGCCTCAAATTTTGGACTAATCTACGCCATAAATGTTGAACGAATCTTTCTAAGCCTTAAATTTTGAGCTAACCTACATAAATTTTGGACTAATCTAAGCTTTAAAGTTGGGGCTAATCTAAGCTTTGGTGAGCTTAAAGCTATAAGCTTCATGCTAAAAAATTCCTCTTTTGCGTTTCTGTCTTTCCTACCACCACCACCACCAACAACAACAACAACAACTTTGCCCTTGTATACGCTCTCTTTTTTCTCACTCGTTTTTCATATTCTTTCTCTTGCCCACCACTCCCATACATCATCATCCCTTCATTTTCTTCTTCCTTTTTTCAATCATTCTTTACTCCTACCATCTTATTTAGCCTTACTGTATTTTCTTTCTCTGCTAATTATTTATTTGCGTTATCTTTGTCTTCTTTAATTTTAGTAGCTCTTCTCTCATCCTCTTCCTTCTCCTTTATTCTTTCTTTTTTCTTCTCTTTGTGTTCTTATTATTTCTCTTCTTTTCCTGTAACTTGGCTCATATCTCTGGCTTCTCCGACGTTGACGTCATCCTAGCTGTTACCTACGTCATCTAACAACTGTCTACCCGACTCAGCTTGTGGCCCTTTCTAGCAACAGATGTGAAATCGTGCTTGTGACAAAGGGTGAAAGAGACAAGGAAAGGTAGACATGCAGAAAAAGAGAGGGTATATGAAAAAGAAAGAAAGAAAGAAAGATTAAGTCTGCGTTATCTGCCTCTGTCGCCGTTGTCGTCTGACGATGTCGCTGAGCGCGTAAAGGACACGAACAATCAGTTGGCGGCGGCTGTAGTAGCAGTGACTGTCAACCATGGTATTCATAACACTGTGTGTGTGTGTGTGTGTGTGTGTGTGTGTGTGTGTGTGTGTGTGTGTGTGTGTGTGTCTGTGCCTGTGTCTTTGTATCTGTGTCTTTGTATCTGTGTGTGTGTGTGTAGAATTCCTGCCAATTCAATTGAGGAGAACGTGTTTTCGCGCGTAACACGAGCAAGCTAAACACGTACAGACATTTGGGCACTTAAGCATTCTACCAAAGCCTGTAAGAAAAGCGCATTTCTATAACACAGAATTTAATTCTTAGAAAAGCATAACAGATGGATATGCAAGCATGAAAGACACACAACAGAGTTTGTTTGTTTGTTTGTTTTTTCAATCCATAAACGCAACGAGGACAGTAGATCTGGATGTACGTTTGCAGATGTCAAGATGCACATTGTCACATTACTAATAAATAAAAGTAACTTAAAAATACAAAAAAACTAATCATGATTTGATGTGTAAATTTTCCGATCTAGCGATGTCTGTACATGTGCATAATTGAATAGTGATGCATAGAGATTTTTGACCTAATTTAGGAGAAAGACATGCTTTGCTTAGCAAAAACCAGTCTACTTGTGCCCACTTTACACACACACACACACACACACACACACACACACACACACACACACATATGCATATTTAAAGTTGAAAAAGGGAATTTTTGAAAATGAAAAATCTTTCCTAAAGCTTTTATTTTGGTTTTAAATTTCAAGCTAATAGATTAAATTTAAGATTTTCAATAAGCATTGCAAAACTACTAAATTAACAAGAAAGAAAATCGTTGATTTTAGCGCCATTTTTAGCCATCTTTCATCACAATGTAATTCTCTTTATTAAAAAATATTTAAAAATAAAATATGCTTTTCTGAAATTTTATTTACCTGATTCGAAGTCTAATTAGTCTGATTTGAAACAAATATTACTTTTAGTTTAAAATATCGTTGAAATGCATTTTTAACACAGTCTTAGGTGCTTATTTATAGTGTTGGCAAGTTGACAGCTTAACTGACAGCTGGAAGTTTATCAATTTTTATGTGAGTTCTTCAATATGGCAGTGAATACTGGACAATATAATTAAAGATGAGGGAAAAACTTGAAGTTGAAACTGAAATCTGGTTCTACAGAAGGATGCTGCGGGTATCGTGGATCGAGCATGTGAGCAATGATGAAGTTTTGGAAATGATGGAAACAAAAAGGAAATTAATATTGAGCATCAGGAAGAGACAACTAAAGTTCCTGGTAAATGCAATGAGGAAGGAGGACTTGGAGAACCTGATACTAACAGGCCAGATAGAGGGAAAAAGAGACAGGGGAAAGCAGTGGATCACATATTTGAACAACCTGGGCAGGTGTATGACAGAACGGCGGTTGCGTGGTGCTCAGGGCCACCAGGAATAGGGAGACGTGGAAGGCCATGATCGCCTATGTCCTGAAAGAACAAGGCACAAGACGAAGATATATGGGAGACATATCTGTAAAAATTACTTGGGGAATATAATGTGAACGCCATTTTATATATAAATTTTAATCCCCAGTAATCTTAAAACCATAAGAAAATATTCTTCGTAAAGTCATGTTTTATTGGAGTACTTTAGCTTTAAATTTACTATAGTTATCGCTCTTGTTTTTATGTTAATGTCGTGTATTTTGTATACATATTTTTAAAAAAAATCGGCACGTTGATATACACACAAAACAATTCAAAATTCTTTTTAAAATACTGGTGGTCGTTGAAGTGTAGTAAGCTTTTCCAGTTATGGCAGTAGTTTTTACTAATAATCATATCACCAAACCAATACAAATTAATACAGAATTATTCTAATTAATTTTTTTTTCTTTAAAAATGAACATTCTTGTGAAAGTTCATTATTCATTGATTTTTTTTCTTGAGCCAGTAGTGTCCATAATATATGTTATTCATTAAATCAATTAAAAACTTTTCTTATTAAATAATATTTTACTTTTATTGCATTTTTTATTTTACGATTTAAAATAGATAAAATGGTCTAATTTCTTCAAGAGTTCTGCGTATATCTGATATGGACATTAAAAAGGTACAAAAATTAATTTCTCGAAATCTCAAAATTAAATAAGAAGTAAACAATATTTTTACCCAAGATTTTCTAAAAGTAGAAACATTTCTAAACAAATGTAATTAATTTGTGAACAAGTCCTAAAAATTTCATTTAAATCTAACAATTATTTGATTTTTGCAGGAATTTCCAAATCAATGAGTTTGTCACAGCAAAAAAGTTTAAATGCGTTGCTCACTTCCCCGATGCAAGAAGAACAAGATATTTAACCAAGATTTAGAATGTTCTAAAAGAAAGATCAAAAACTATAATCTAATAATCAAACACAACTACTTTAGTATTTCCTCTTAATAATAACAAAAAATTTGACGATAAAACTTTTTATTAAATTTAGAGCATTTTTTCAGCATGGTATGCTCATTTTTTAGCATATCTGCGGAGGTATCTATCTATCTATCTATCTATCTATCTATCTATCTATCTATCTATCACAGTCTGTTCATATCTATCTATCTATCTATCTATCTATCTATCTATCTATCTCAGTCTTTTTGCTAGTTATGTGCCAACTTAGGGTTTTAAAGTCATTCAATGTGCCAAAAGCATACATATTCTTATACAAGTCAAGGTCAATCTACCTCTTCTACAATATATTTTATATAGAAATATATACAATAATATTTAACCACATTAATAGAAATAAACTGTTTTTTGCTTGGCGTGCCAAGTGGGGCATGCGCGCCGTAGGTTGCCGATCCCTGCTGTAGAAATTGCGAGTGAACTTGAAAGAGAATTGTCAAGCAATGCACTCTGCTTTAGCTACAGTAGATTATAGCACTTCAAATTGATTGAAGAGAAGAAGGATTAAGGATTTTTTTTGTTTAGTATATTCTTGCAGAGCCATCAGTAATCTATAGAACCAAACTCGTGAGAAATCTTTATTTTTCTGAACTTGAAGCATCTACTAGGAACTTGTTCTCCTGGCAGTATCCTTAAGTTGCTCGATGCAGAATCGCGGCTGGTCTACGCTCTGAGTTCTGCAACAATATTCGTAGTTAGCGGGCAGTTTCTCTATGCCCTTGTGTAGTAGATTCTCATTGTGTCGTAGATTATTCACCTACTGTGTTGTGGGTTGGCAAAGTAACCAAGATTATTTTAGTGGAGTTCGTGTGAATATACGAAGACTGCATAGACATTAGTGCATGCACGGAGCATATTTTCTTTTTATACAATTAATGCAGGCATCTGTTCACAACCATCTGAACAGGCATCTGTTAAGTGCCATCTGAACAAGCATCTGAACAGGCCTCACTTCATGATCATCTAAACAGACATCTGTACACGACTGAATAGGTGTCTGTTCACAGCCATCTGAACAAGCATCTTCTCACGGCCACCTGAACAGGTCTCTCTTCATGATCATCTGAACAGACATCTGTACACGACTGAAGAGGTGTCTGTTCACAGCCATCTGAACAAGCATCTTCTCACAGCCACCTGAACAGGTCTCTCTTCATGATCATCTGAACAGACATCTGTACACGACTGAAGAGGTGTCTGTTCACAGCCATCTGAACAAGCATCTTCTCACGGCCACCTGAACAGGTCTCACTTCATGAACATCTTTTTTTTTTTGCGATTGGAGCATCTTCTCACGGCCACCTGAACAGGTCTCTCTTCAAGGGCATCAGAACAGGCATCTGTCCACGGCCATCTGAACAAGCATCTCTTCAAGACTATCTGAACAGGCATCTCTTCACGGCCGTCTGAACAATTGAACGACAATGAAAATTTAAACACTTCCTTTTCTTTGAAAATATCCTTATAACCAGAAGCGATGAGGAATTATATTTTCTTCCAAACGGAGCAACACCACACTACTACCATAATGTACGATCATATCTGGATTAAGTCTTGCCAAACATATGAATTTGAAGAGGAGATGCCGTAAAATATTCTTCTTGTTCACCAGACTTCACGCTTTAGACATTTTTGTGTGGGGATATTTCAAAGATAAAGTCTACGCTACCAATCCAGTAAGAATCACTGAAATAAAAGTTTCCACAGAGAAAGAATGCAGCCCAATTTCTAACGAAATGTCGATTGTTGCTTGTGATTTCATTTCATCGGGTTGTCAACATTGTCTGGTTCATAACAGACATCAATTTGAAAACACGCGATGACAAAATCTTAAGAGCATGCTTTTATAATAAATACGGTTTTCATACGGATTATCTAATTTAGATATAATAATGAAAGAAACGTTTCCTTTACACCCAATGGTGTGTAGGGCAGCGTTTTTGCTGTTTCCGTAACAAACTGTTTCTTATAGGACAGGGTTGTTAGCCCTGCAGCCAACTCTCAAACCTGGAGGAATGTGATTTTCTAAGCGTAGCTGAGACGTGACACGCGGCCGAATGTAAGGGACACCCAGTGAGGATCGAACTCACTATTCAATTGTAATGATTCAAGCGAGACAAGCTTGCTACCCATTACACCACCGATAGGTGCACAATTTAGATTAGGCTTGGATTATTTCTTAAATAATAAAATAAAATTTTCATACACATTATCTAAACTTATTTATAAATGGAACTTTGTCTTTGTGAGTGAGTGTGTGTGTGTCCGTTACCTATAAACTCCGAAACGGCTGAATCGATTTTCTTGAAAATTTACACAGTTGTACTATAAGCGTCTGCGAGTGTTCTTAACTAGGTTTTTGTGTCGAGGTACCCCAGATAAATATCGAAAATCGATTATCGAAAAAATCGGGTTA
Source organism: Ascarosepion bandense (assembly GCA_037127315.1). Lineage (NCBI taxonomy): Eukaryota > Metazoa > Mollusca > Cephalopoda > Sepiida > Sepiidae > Ascarosepion > Ascarosepion bandense. Next base: position 821,357 of record JBBBDQ010000545.1, read on the forward strand.
TAGAAGAAGTGGTCCGATTTTAATCAAATTTGATACACTCATAGACAAAGACATAAGAAACGATATTCAGAAGTTTCAAGGTTACAGTTCTTACAATAGTGCAGAAAATCGATAATATATATATATATATATATATATATATATATATATATATATATATATATATAAAAGGCAAGATGTTTGTGTGTGTGTGTCTGTTTATCTGCCTGTATGTCTGTATTTTTTTTCAGCCCTTTTATTTTAGTTTTTGCTCTAAGTAGGTATAATTGTAGTTTTGGCTCTAAGTAGGTATAATTGTAGTTCTTAGTCTCAGCCATGATACCATTTACTCAGAGGACTTATTTAGCCTTCAAAATTATTTGATATCGATACCAGGAAATCAAAATTTGACTTACATCCATTCATTTTTCTTTCAGTCTACTGTTTCGCTTTAACTGGAAACAACTATTGGCGTTTAGTCTTTCGTGCCAACGTCCAAAGAGCCCAGGACCGTGGATTAGTTTTAAAGTTTTCATTGCACCCGAGCAACGCCGGGATATATTGCTAGTTTAAGTTAAATATAGTTGGTTTTAATTGCTTTATTTCTTAAGAAAGCTTCAAAATCTTTGAGCCACTCAGCATATACACAACGTATATAAATATATTAAAACAAGGAAGAGGAAGTTCAAAGATAAGAACAAATATTGCTCACCGTAAAATAGGGGAGCGAAAAAGAAAGACAGAAAAAGAGAGAAAAAGGAAACAAAAGAAGAAAGAAAGAAAATAACCAGGGAATAACATTTTCTCATTCTCCCATTTTTCTATTTTTCTATATGTAAAGTCTTCTCGTTATCTTTCACTTCCAGTTGCCACCTTGCGTTCTAGCGGTAGTATCGCCTTGCTTGGGGTGAATTGATTAAAAATCTGTAAATATATACTTTTTATATTTATGTTGCATACCATCTATGAAACCTTATTAAACATAATGAACAATGAATGTCGTGTGAGCCCTTTTTTTAATCATTTTACTCCAAGGAAGGCAATAAGGCCACTAAGATACAAGGGGTGTAAAACAATAAGAAAAGGAAAACGCTATTAAAAAGCGAAAACAATTAAAGAAATGGAATGAAGATAACTTTTGACATTGCGTTTAATTTTTTAAAGATTAAAGTTGGCTGGAAATGAAAAAACCAGGAAAGAGTTCCACAAACGAGAAGTGCGAGAAAAGAAACTGTTAGCAAAAAACTTTACAGTTACATCTTGCCAATCTCAATTGTAAAACGATGAGACCCTGTTGCGAATCTAGTCCTGTGCTTAAATTAAAGTCTAGGCACCACAGAGCAAAGCCCATTGAAGCAATTACCATGAAAATATTTGGTAAATTTATTCTAGTGTTTTCTGTCGGGTAAAAATGAGTTTACCGAATTTGTGTGTAATGCTTCAATTACCTTTTTGAATCATTTTCAAGGAAGGAAGGTTGAAGTCAAAAACTAGACTGTGGAACGTTTCTGCTGTTAACGATTTAACATGGATTCATACACTATAGTCGTAGACAAGATTTCAAAAGGCATTTTAAAACGTGTACGCCGAGATTAAATCAAGTTTTATTGATGGTGGGTTTCTATCTTTTAATACGAAGGCTCTCCAAATTTTTAACAGTTTTTTTTTTGCGATTGGATTGTCGATGAAATGTTGCATTGTCAACTATAAAAATAAAGAGGAAAATTACAAAAAAAAAACCTACTGGAACTAGTACATAAAAACTACGACATAAAATATTTTAAAAATGATGAAATTGACATAGCACAAAAATCTTTGGCAATGGCTTAGGAAAGCCGAAAGTACTCAGACATTGGATAATTTATATTTGACAAATATACTATATGTGGTTTGTTTGTTTGTTTGTTTGTTTGTTTGTTTGAATGTGTGTGTGTGTGTGTGTGTGTGTGTGTGTGTGTGTGTGTGTGTGTGTGTGTGTGTGTGTGTGCGTGCGCGCGCGTGTGTGTGTGTGTGTTAGATGCTATATGATGAGTGAAATAAGCTAAAAATCTGCCAGTATAAAATTGAATATAACTTCCGGTAATTCGTGTGAGGAATAACAATACTTAACATCAGAATTTCATATAATATTCCTGAAGATACACCCACTAACCGTAGAATATATTCTGACGATAGTGTACATAATCATCGAAATATTAATAATTGTCCACTCTTATTTATTCCTGATTACAAAGTCATATTTCTCAGCCTCAAATTTCCAGAAGGGATGTTGGGTAAGGAATGATGCATCCGAGCATGAATTAGCGTTGCGGAAGACACCGACCCAAAGAACAGGAAAAGGGAAGAAGGCGCGGTTGTTGTCTGATGACGTATCTCTGGTGATGACACATCTCATGTCGGCACTAGATTATAATATCCGGTTGTAAGGAACATCAACTTCTCACGCCCCGAGCCCAGAACAAACGGATCTCAGTTTGGGTGTGTGGCATATTCATACTTTAGTTCCCTGGGAGAAAGAGATTGTGACAGTCCTGAAGTAAGACTAAAGAAAATAATAGTACAAAGAGAAGAGTGTGTCTATTTTAGTGTCTTTTGGCATTAAATCTTTACGTTTCAGTGTTTCTTAAGCGTTTGTGATATAAATGATTTTGAAGAGTTTTGATAATTTTATTCTAGCACAAAGGAAGATTGTGCTGTAGCAAACTTTGAAATGAAAAGTTTGGTACCTTTAAAATCAGCATTCAAAATCAGCAGTTTTCATTTGATTTGAGCATTATTGGCAAATATTTTCAGACACCAATTGGTTTTGCATTAGGCATTTTCTTTTTTTTATAATTTAAGCGCCTGTGCTCGTTTAAACGATATATATATATATATATATATATATATAAAATTAGAGAAAATTTTCAAAATTCAAAGGTGTCGGATGTACATTTCGACATAAGATCTCTAATAGAGACTCTACGTCACGTCAGCGACATTGTTTTTTTTTTGTTTTTTATGGAAAAAAACAATGTCGCTGACGTGACGTAGAGTCTCTATTAGAGATCCTATGTCGAAATGTACATCCGACACCTTTGAATTTTGAAAATTTTCTCTAATTTATATTGGCTCTGTATTCTTAATACATTGAGCTCTCTGCCTGCATCACTTTTTAATGTTAAAATTTTTTAATATTGATTAGAATCAGGTTCTTGGAATTTACCTTCCTACTCTTCCACTTCGGATTAAAGAAAAACAAATATATATATATATTCCATTTGTAAACGAGTTATTACTCGGCCTAGGTTTCTACCCTGAGTGGTGTCTTCAGGCGATCGCCTGAATACACCACTCAGGGTAGAAAGCCTATTTATACAGTAAATGCTCTAGAGTTAAATACTTTGGCTAACTTTATATCCAACACAACTTTCAATACTTTATGGCTTCTGCTTCGAAGAACTTTGGTCTCTGGTGCCGCTTCACGAGAATTTACTCGTGAAACCAGTCTGGCAACAAGATTCCACCTTTTTCCACTTAAATCAACCAAATGCAGCCGACAATTCTACTCCATCAGCTTCTTTTCTCGCACTTCCAGCATGTAGAACTCCATTCCGTGTACTTGCTATCCTGGTGGCTACAACTTAATTTAAATGAAATGTCAATTCCCATCTGTTATTCCCTTGACTCCAGTCCTTTCTATATCACCCCGTGTATCTTGTTCTTTTCCTTTCTCTCTACCTTCCCAACTGCCTTAACACCTGTGTTCCCATCCTTCTCTTGCCCTTTCTCGGACACCCCCCTGTAATTGGTTCGGCTTTCTCTTCGCTTTCCTCCTGCTTAAACGTTTACTCTCTTATGTAGCCTCCTGCGCATCAGTGGTGGTACCGCTTTGCTTCAGGTGAAACGATTAAAAAACAAAAAACAAAAACAAATTCTGTAACAAATTCTGTAACCAAATCAATTCAAATACTTTTATTTGTCAGAAAATATTTCTAGCAGAAAACACATCTCACGGCAAAAAATGCAGTAAAACAGTCAGTAAAGCATTAAAAAAAATTACACATAGTTAGAGATAACAATTAAAGCCAAATTTATACAATAATTAAAAACATATATCTCTATATAAATTACAGGCCAATATCTCAATATAAAGTACACACCAATTTTCACTCAGCTAAGTCACGCACGTGCTTCACTCTACTCAAACATATTTTAAAACAAAGGCAATCATGCCAGAGTTCTAGCCATTATCGACACGACTCCCGCTTGTCACAGGTGTCTACAATTACGTCCGTCCGTTTCCCTTATATAGGCTATTAAAGGACATAGAGAGACATTTAACACAAATGTGAGTAAAGTTTTGTAGATGAGGGACGGGATATCTATCCGGTGCTGTTATTTTATTCAGTGCTCGGTAATCCCCACAGGTCTTCATTCTGGGCTGCTTTTCTATGGCAACATGTGTAACGGCGATATCCAGGGATTGATGGAATGACGAAATATGTTTAAATCCAGCATCTGTTGAAATTCCGCCTTGGTTATAGTTTATTCGGTGATAACCGTCATGGGGCGACACGTACTGGTTATCCAGTGACGATTATCCAGTGCACTGAATTTTGAATATTCATTCTACGTTACTGAGTTGGTTATGTCTTCGACTTCCTTTATCAATGTTCTATAATTGTTGTTATCAGGTAGTGCTTCTCTGATTTCCATGGAAGGGGTATTTGTTGGTGAACCCTTCGTCAATAAAGACTTTAATATGTCCACTAAACGTTGCACTTCATGGTCGACAATAAGACCTAATAACACAAAAAAAAAAAAAACTACGCCTAAAATCGGCACTTTGGCGTTTATAAATGTCCATTCTAGTGAACATCTAAGTCCAATGTCTAGAGTGACAGATTTTTTTCCGTAAGTGTGTATGGTATGTTTCGCTGCTACTGGGTGTTGTTTTTGTGTTGCTGGTAAAACGCTTAAATCGGCGTCGGTGTCGACTAGAAATCGCAAGCCAAAATTTATTGTTTATTATTTTCGTGGTATATTGGTGTTGTCAACAGGTATTTAGGTGAAGGTGAACAGAAATGTGTTTTTTAGATGTTGTACAATAGAAATTGTATCCGATAAATGAAGTGAAAGACATCTTGATAATACTATGGCTGTAGTCGTCAAACCAACATATGTACTTATTTTGTGTCAGAGATATAATCTCCCAAAGAACATTTAAACTGATATACAATGTTGGTTTTTCCCAGACACTACTTGACAAAGAAGTATGATTAGTTTATTTGTTTCTTTTTTTTTATCAGTGAGAAAGACTTTTAAGGACTTATCTTGCTTATAGTTAGAATGCAGATCTGATTACGATATAGTAAGCTGATATGGTTAGGGTTTTATATATATATATATAGTGAGAAGAAATCTCAATACATAATTAAATGGTTATAAATCCAGAATTTGTTTCATCGATGTAGAGAAAAATCTCTTCAACTGCCTCGATCAGAACGTTGATGAATAAAAAGTTCTTTTGTGTATATATATATATATATATATATATATATATATATAGTCATCCGCAGACAGATCTGTTTCGCTGTATTGGCGTCAGTCGGCGATTTAATCTCTGAGCTATGGGCGCTCGGTAGAAGGAGGCAGACTTTTTAGCGTGTATATTATCATTATACACACCCAGTAGCTCAGAGTGTTCTAATTCATTGCTGAATGAACGATGCGTAGATGCTAGAGTAGCTACTGTTTTTCAAAGTCTACCATTCTTCCAGAGTGCTCAATCAGGGTGTGAGTGCCTAAATAGTCATCCGCAGATTATATATATATATATATATTATATATTATGGATTCTCCCGTCGATTTCGACGTATGAGTGTCTAACTCAGTTAGACTGCCACACAGAGAATTGTTTTGAGTGGTGAAGACTTGTGTAGCACCATCCACACATTTAGGAACTGCTGATAACAAACAATCGGTGCAGAAGTTTGCCACGGATCGCATGAACAGCAGACCTCAGATATTTAACCCATAACTGGAAGGAAAGGACGGATTAATACCTTTCCCAAGGGTACCAGTGCGTAAGTGAATGCAGAGTGTTTGACTGGAAATCGAACTCGGCTCACCGATTTCTCTTATATATATATATATATATATATATATATATATATATATATATATATCTGTGTGTGTTTTATAAAGAAGTACACTGCCATGTAAAACGCAAAGTGATATTTAGACGGTCTACTAAGATATGGAATAGTGTTATTATACATTTAAGGCGGGAGTCGACCCGATATCGAACAAGACGTTTCTTTTTTTTTGTTTATTCATTTTCTAGAAGTGTTACCAATAAAACAATGAATCATTGTTCAGCTAGCACAGAAGAAAATTACTTTTAATTCCTGTGACAGACTTATATATACGTTGAGAGATGAAACATTTAAAATTACCTGCCAATTTGTTGTGGGTAACAATTTCTGGCTTGGTGCCAGCTGCTTCATGGAATTTCACATAACGTTTTAGATCACCTGAGCTTTTAAATGTAATACCAAATTCCGTTTCATCAAAATTTTGCGTTGTATGCCCCCGGCATTTATAATGAACAGAAAGAACATTTCTAATCCGTGGGTAATGCACATTTTGTTTAGCATTGAATCGATCAAGATTGAAGAGTTGACCACAGGATATGTGCCGTATATAAATTCCGCATGTCAGGTCTTTGAAAGCTCATGGAGTATTGCATCATTGCACCTGTTGTTAAATGTGGCAAGGCGCTGCTTGTTAATTTTAACCCTTCTAAAAACGAAAATGCTATCTTTTAATCACCCAACAGAACACTTTTTACCTTCCTTCAACATGGCTAATGCTTCCCGGACTAACATTTTCAACTGACATGAAAGGGAAAATCTACATTGAATCAATTACTAAATCTACAACTAATGAAGTTGATTCACTATGTCGTGCTAGACAATTTTTCTCGCCAAAATCTATCTTGCATAATTATAAGTCTACCAGTCGTCCATACTTTTAATATTGCTGCCACATATTTAATATTGCTATATATTTAGACATTCTTGATGAAACACAAAGAATAATCTGTAATATTATTAGTCCTTATCTGGCATACCGGCTCCAGTTTCTTCGCACCGTAGCTTGCCTGTCCATTTTCTTTTATTACTTTCAGGGTAATTTTCCTGGTTAACTTTCTGCTATGGTACCTAGAATTTTTACAAATTTAAGCGTAGTACTAGATTGTTGGGTGTGCGTTGTGGTGCACTGGATATCGGCTCGGAACGAGAAATCGGGGAGCCGAGTTCGAATTCCAGCTGAATTCTTGCATTCACTTACGCGCAAATACCCTTGGGAAAGGTATTAATCCGTCTATTCCTTCCAGTTATGGATTAAATAACAGGACAGATTGGGTTCTATAGCCTTGGTCGGCAACCAGTCTACCGCAGAAAATAATGGCAACCTACTGCGGGATGATCTTCTGCCCAGCCAGTCATGTCTCTTTCGAAACATGATCGCCCAAGCGTGTATCACGTATGACACTTAACTGACTAACTAGATTGGTGGAAACGTTTCATCATTTTACTATTAAAATGGTTCTATTTAACCGTAAGTTCTATGCTAATACTTTCTTCTTTCGTACTTCTCGCTTGGAAACACCCTTTCTGGTTCTTGTTTTCCAGTCAACTATTATTTTTAAAGTTTTAAATGCAGCACCAATTGTTATCTTCTCTTCATATGTCTCGTTCTTTTATTCTCCTCTTTCCTTAATATTAGTTTTCCTCATAATTTCTAATACTCAGTAACCCCCCCTTGCGTCATAGGGGCTTTATTGCCTTGTTTATTGTGAAATGATTATGAAAATGTTGAAAAGCTCAGGAACAAAGAATCTTTTTGCTAGACGCCATATTTTACAGGAAGGGGATCAGATTATTAATCTCTACGAAATTAATGCGAGCACATACGCCCTCATGAAAGCGTTTCCCTATGTTAACAAAATTTAATACTTCCCAAAGTGCCCGCGTTGTGACTGTATCAAAACCTTTGCAGAGATCAACAAAGCAGGAATATAAGTCCAGGACATATTTCTACACAATTCTTCCGGAAGCTGACGCGCCATAAATATCATGTCATTTGTGCTATGATTGACATGGAAACGAAATTGTATGTCGGAGATTATATTTGATTATAGTCGTTAAAGAAAAAATGTAAACAAATATTTTTGAAACAACAGAAAGAATATAAAAGGAGCGAAAATGTCCGCATTGACTACGCACTGATCACGTGTTTTGTTTTTTTTTGTTTTTTTTGTTTTTTTTAAAATGATGCTTACCCTGCACAAGACATGAGGGACACTGGGGATATTAAGTTACAGCATAAGATGCATAATTTATGCTGATATGTGTGAAAGATAACGGTTAACCTTAGACCTGATCTGGTTCGTGGTTATTGCTCGTGGTCGAGGATGACTGTCTTGTTTTGTTCGCCTCAGTAGATTGGGTTTGTGGACTCTGAGATGGTTAATGAAACTGATCTTTGCTTGAGGATAGGTTGTCCCGGGTGTTGGAATAGCCCTTGCTTGTTGTCTTTCTTCTTGGCGTCTTCTTCTTTTATCCTCTAGTGCGGCTCATCGTTTGGATTCGATGATTATTGCTCCATCTCTGACAATGAATCTCCCAAGATTCCTGTCCATTGCAGTGGATTTCCAGCTGTTGATGTCCAAGCTACAGTTCTTCATGTTTTGTTTTAGAATGCCCTTGAGTCTCTTCTTTTGACCTCTGCTTTTCCGATTTTCATCTTTGAGTTGGGAGTAAAAGATTTACTTTGGTAGCCGGATGTCATCCGTTCGCACCAGAATTCCACTCCATGGACTTTCATTTCTATCGTGAAAATACCAGCAATATATTTTTTGTAAAAACAAAAAACAAAACAAAAAATTACCAACCATACATGTTTGAAAAAAAAAAAAAAACCAGCTATACATCTTTAAAAAAAAAAAAGAAAAAAATTTACCAGTAATACATTTTTGAAAAAGAAAAGAAAAAATTTACCAGCAATATATTTTTGTAAAAAAAAGAAAAAAATTAACGGCAAAACATTTTTGGAAAAAGACAAAAAATACTAGCAGTATATTAAAAGAAAAAAAAGCAAATAACCAGTAATACATTAGAAAAAATTACCAGCAATACATTTTTGAAAAAAAAAAGAAAAAAATTATCAGCAATACATTTTTGAAAAAAAAACCAAAAAAAAACCCCAGAAATACATAAAATTACCAGTAATACGTTAGAAAAATTTACCAGCAATACATTTTTGTAAAAGTAAAATTTGCCAGCAATACATGTTTTGTAATAAAATTTGCCAGCAATACATGTTTATATATCAGCAATACATTTTTGTAAAGAAAATTACAAATGCTCCCCAAAAAATTAAATTTCGTTACTTAATGACTCTTAAGGTGATGATATGCCGCTAAACAAACAACGAAATAAACAAACGAATACCTAAAATATTTTCCTCTCAAGAAGCTAAATACTGATCTCTACATCTCGGAATTGTTGTGCCTCTGTAGATTTAAAAAAGCCGACATTTTGAAATACGTAAAGGTCTAATTGATGTGCATTGGGATGCAGTGGATATCGGCTCGGAACGAGAAATAGGAAAGCCGAGTTCAAATACATTGCATTCACTTATGTGCAAATACCCTTGGGAAAGGGTATTAATCCGTCGCTTCTCCTTCTAGCTATGGATTAAAAAGCAGCACATATTGCGTTCTATAGTCTACCGCACATAGTAATGATAACCTACTATGGGAAAGTCTTCTGCTCAGCCAGTCATGTCTCGAAAGAGACATGATCGCCCAAGCGTGTATTGTGCATGGCACTTAACTGACTCACTGAAAAGTCTAATATTGAAATTACGCTGAGCACGGGCAAGATAGTGACTTGTCTATCAGCACCCCACCACACACACACACACACACTTCAAACATTGTTTGAAAAGAACAGACATCCTTTAATCAGATTTACGAATCAGAACGTACCCTAACAAATGGCAGTGTTCAGATATCCGGTGCATTCAAGGGTATTTATGCATGTCTCTTTGTTTAAAAAATACTAGCAAGAACAAAATTATGCACAAAGCGGAAAGAGGAAAGTTAAAAAGACTTTTGTGCGTCGCCACTGGACTTTGAATGGAAAAATTAACGAAAGAAATAATTGGAGATATTGCAGAAGCACAAGGGTACGTATCGCTTGCACGGCACTTTACACCTCTTTTGGACAAATAGTAATTGTTTAGCAGTTAAAATAAAGTTTAAGGCGATCTGTTACTAAGAAAGACCAGGATTTGAATTTGTAGTATCCATCTTCTGGAATAAACGATCTCACAAAGACTCGATAATTACAGAATGCCTGGACACTAATCTCCTAATAATTACAGAATGCCTGGACACTAATCTCCTAATAATTACAGAATGCCTGGACACTAATCTCCTAATAATTACAGAATGCCTGGACACTAATCTCCTAATAATTACAGAATGCCTGGACACTAATCTCCTAATAATGAGACTTTCTTGATGTGGTCACAACTTCGCTGGGCTAGTCACGTTGTAAGGGTGAGTGACGACAGAATACCTAAGGTCCTCATATATAGCCAAGCTTGACAGTGGACAAAGGTCAACATGGCTGATACTAATTTCCAGAGTAGTGACTCATTACACCTTCGCGAACTAACATTTTCAGCTGACATGAAGGGGAAAAGGTCTATTAAAACAATGCTAAACTTACAGCTTAGGAAATTGGTTCACTATATCATGCTAGACAATTTTTCTCCGTGATTCAGATATAAAGACAGACTAGTAACCTCTCAGCTGTCAATATGCCACATACTAAAAATGAGCGAGTTGCTCTGGATAGACATAACTGGAGATATTTGTGCCAGAGAAATTGGTCGTATTGACTGGCTACAAGACAAGTGACAACAGCGAAAAGCGTCAGCAAACATTCCTGTTGCTATGTCCCGAGATCCTCGCTGTTGTACAATATGTGGACTTGTATGCAGGTCATTAGCGGGTCTGAAGTGTCACATACAATCCAGACATAAAAGCTAAATGAAGTTGTCGGGTCTTCACACACACACACACACACACACACACACACACACACACACACACACACACACACACACACATTTTTCATGTAATTTGATTTTTTTTCAGAACATAAATTATACATAAAACATTATTTATATAATTTACAAAAATTTATATAAAAAAAACTATTCTATCTTTCCTGTCATTTAAAAAAAAACCTGCATAAAAGAGAAATTTCTGCCCAAATACTCTATATATATATATATATATATATGTGTGTGTGTGTGTGTGTGTGTGTGTGTGTGTGTGTGTGTGTGTGTGTGTGTGTGTCTGTAGCCCTACAATGTCCTGCACATGAAAATAAAAATCTTTTTATATTTAAACACATTTCGGCCTTTCCTTTGTTGTGTGGGTTGATTCAAATTTGCAAAGATATTGGAGGGTAGTTAAAGCTTGAAGTAAATAATTATAAACCCCTTCACATATATGCATACAGAAATACACATAAAAATGAACATTAGCAAGACATGGAAACAACAAAACTAACATGGATTGTTAGCTGATTGTTATATTGTTTTGGAGACACGACAGACAGTAATATTGAGTAAAATTGTAAGTTTGGGATCAAACGTAGATCAAATATTTATCGGAATCCGACTAGAAGATAAGAAAAAGAATAAGCAAAGTGTATACAGACTCACTGATATATATATATATATATATATATATATATATATATATATATATATATATATATATAATTGTAACTAAGTTGTAGAACTCGTAGGCTTTTTAACTTGTTGTTCATGCATTTACTTTTATAAAGAGTGCTCAATACAAATGCTACACTATATATATATATATATATATATATATATATATATATATATATATATATATGCGCGTGTAATGATGTTCATATGAATTAGAAAATTCAAGAAGTGTCTACGGTTTCCTTACCACGAATTTTTACTGAGTTCATAATAGCAAATATTACTATTATGACCTGAAAAGAAAAAGGAGCTAAAATTTTCGTTGACGCATGTGTTAACGACCTGTCCGTGTGAACTACTGGTCTGATAATGAGAATGTTGCGTGTTTGTTTGTAGAGAAGAAAGATGGTGTCTTCTCATTGGTTTGGAATGAGTGAGCTAATAATAAATACAACTGTTATAATTATTTTATTATGATTATTTTTGGCACTAAAATTAATTTTTGTTTATGCATTTCTTTATAAATACGACAATATATTTGAATGAAATAAAAGAATATATGATCACAAAAGGGATGTTTTAGGAAACAACACCTTCAATGCGTCAGTTGTTCATCGTAATAAGTTTGACCATAATTTGAACTTAAAGAATGCAGTTTTAATTAAAAGAGAAAAGAAATGCGTCCAAAAAGTATATAAAGTGCATTCATTTTTCTATTGAAAATTTGCACCCGAGTTTAGTATTTCACCTTTCTTAAAAAAAAAAAAAAGGAAACAAAAAGCGAAAAACAAAAGAAAAAAACTGCTATTAAAATGTGGGATACTTTAAAAAAAAAAAAACATAAAAAAAAAGCAGTAAAAAAAAAGACAAAAAAACAAAAACAAAAAGGAATCAAGTCCACTCGGCGAGACATCTAGACTAGCGGACGCCAGAAATTTAACATTTAAATTCGAAGTTAAGCGTCTCCCTCTCCTTTCATATATATATGATTCCATCAACGAAAAATTACTTAATCTAAAAAAATCCTACTATTATGTAGGATTTCTACCATTTTGTCATTCAGTTCCCCGTGTGTGTGTGTGTGTGTGTGTGTGTGTGTGTGTGTGTTTTGTATTGGTGCAGCAACCTTTCTTTTATACATGCTTCATTGAATGCGACAAACAAACAAAACCTTTTAGAGTTTTTAATATCTCTTTTTTATGTTTCTGCAGTTCACTTTTTTGATAGGGCGAGGAAGTATAGAAAAATTTAATAAAAAGTAAGTATTTCCATGTTCGTCATATACAATTAAACGCGTATGATATACAATATATTTAGGTACCTATATTTTTTCGATAAAAAAATACAGCATAATATGATGTAAAAAAAAGAAACTTAATAAAAAGTTTTATCCTCAAAATGTTTATGTTGTTATAAAGAGAAAAGATCAAAGTACGTTTTAATTATTTCAAAACCTTTTTTTTAATCCTTTAAAAAAAGGTTCAAAATTTTGGTAAAAAATTTCCCCATCCTCAGCGTTGAACTAGAGTTTTAGCGCCTTTTTTGTTTTAAAAATATAATTTTTTTTATCATATCACCCCGAGTAAGGCGGTAACGCCACTGATGTGCAGGGGGCTACGTAAGAGTGAAAAGACTGAAAATGAGAAAGCCGGAAACCACATCCTAAACAAGGGATGAACCTCTACACCTGTTCAATAGACGTAGGTGGAGTGTCAAACCTTGTAAAAATCTTATAATAGTCGAAGTTTAATCAAACTTTCAGGACTTATTTACAAATGAACGAATTCATTTATAAAATTATTATTTTTTTATAAAATCTTAGGAACAATATTTTTTTACATCTGTTATCCTCCCACCGATCATTAAATTTCTAGAAATTAATTTCTGTCCGCAAACATTATTTTATCTAAACTTATTTATAAATGGAACTTTGTGTGTGTGTGTGTGTGTGTGTGTGTGTGTGTATCCGTTACCTATAGACTCCGAAACGGCTGAACCGATTTTCTTGAAAATTTACACAGTTGTACTATAAGCGTCTGCGAGTGTTCTTAGCTAGGTTTTGTGTCGAGGTACCCCAGACAAATATCGAAAATCGATAATAAAAAAAATCGGGTTATAGAAGGAGTGGTCCGATTTTAAGCAAATTTGATACACTCATAGACAAAGACATAAGAAACGATATTCAGAAGTTTCAAGGTTGCAGTTCTTACAATAGTACAGAAAATCGATAATATATATATAAAGGGCAAGATGTTTGTGTGTGTGTTTGTTTATCTGCCTGTATGTCTGTATTTTTTTCAGCCCTTTTATTTTAGTTTTTGCTTCAGGTTTGGCTCTAAGTAGGTATAATTGTGGTATAGTTCTTAGTCTCAGCCATGATACCATTTACTCAGAGGACTTATTGAGCCTTCAAAATTCAGTTTACGACGAAAAAACTTATTTGACATCGATACCAGGAAATCAAAATTTGATTTACATCCATTCATTTTTCTTTCAGTCTACGGTTTCGCTTTAACTGGAAACAACTATTCGTTTTTAGTCTTTCGTGCCAACGTCCAAAGAGTCTGAGCTCCAGGATCATGGATTAGTTTTAAAGTTTTCATTACACCCGAGCAACGCCGGGCTATACTGCTAGTTAATTAAACGCGAAGCTACTTGAAGAATGTAAATCATACATTTTTTTTCAGTGTTTCCACTTTCCCGAAAATCTGCTCCGAATTATAGGATAAAAAATGCAATAAAAGTATGACATTATTTAATTTAGATATGCTTTTGATTTATTGTATAAATAATATATATTAAGGACATTATTATCTGAAAAAATTTGCGATGAATAATTAATTTTTACAAGAATTAATTTATACTTTCAAAAATCTTTTTAAAATTCTTCAAAATGTTGTCTGTTAATTTATTTTGTTAGGAATTGAAAACTATATTTACTAAGCGAAAATTGAAAAGTTTAATAAAAACCATTACTTTCTAAGATTTTTAAAATATTTTTTCTTATTTTTTTCATGTGTATAAAATGTAACTATTTTTTAAAGTACTGATGATCAAACACGACATTATCAGAAAATAAGGTTGATGAGTATAATAAATTTAAAGTCAGCATTTCTAACAATAGATTTCGGAGAATATTTCCAATATTTGTAAGACTATAAATGTACTTGAAAATTATATTTAAAAAAAGTTTTCATCACGTCAATTTCTTAAATTATGCTTTAACAAATAGTGTCTATAGACAGCAATAAACATGTAAATAGCTGATTTTCTAACAGCCGCTTAGATGTTGCACAAGGCTGAAAGTATGGAGTACCCAGTGAGGATCGAACTCACTACTCAGGTGCAATAGGTTCTAGCAAGATAAGATTACTAACCATTACACCACGCCGAGGTGCCCTAAAAAACATGTAAATAGCTTGACAAGTGCTTGCCGTCTGTTGAAGGATAAATAAATCACTGCTACTCTTCGCTTTATAATCCGTTGTTTCTGCTTAATTTTTTTAAACTTAAAGTAATACTTGTTTCAAATCAGATTAATTATACTTTAAATCGGCGAATATTTCTCAAATAAAGTTTCAAAAAACTCATTACTTTTATTTGATAAATCTTCCAAAAATAAAATATTTTTAGAAGATTTTTCAATAAAGAAAATTACATTGCAATGAAATACAGCTGAAAAGGGTACTGATCAGCTATTTTAGAAAAAAATCGATCCCAATCAATATAATTCCTATTTAAAAAATATACTACAAAGTATTTTGCTTAATGAAAATAGTAAGCTTAATCATTTTTAGCTAAAATGAAAGCTTCAAAAAGCTTTTTCCGTCTATCAAAATTCGTTTAAAAACTTAGGTATAGAGAATTATCGCGAAAATGTGAAGGTATCTAATATATATAGTGGGTTATCCGTTATTGTGAAGAGTATGTGTGTTGAAACAGATTAGTTTGATTTGGCCTTGTTAATAAGATAGTCCACTATAAGACGGGTACAAAACAAGAAAAACCAAATTGTAAATAGAAACAACAATTTATACATATATACATCAATTAAGGTTTTTACTCATAAAAGTAATGTCTTTTGGTTGATACAAGGTCGATGAAAATGTTCCTAGTCCTTGCAAGAATGAGTTTATGTGTGCGTAGGCAGGAACGTATGTGCGTATGTATGTGTGAGCGATACTGTTGGTAGGAGTGTCTTTGAAATATTCGCTAAGTCTTAAAGTATTTCCGTCCGGTTATCAAGTATAAGAAAAGGCAGACGGGTGAATCGTGAGAATAAGAAGGCGAGGGAGAAAGACAGAGATGTTTTTTTTTTAATCGTATCACCCCGAGCAAGGCGATAACGCCACTGATGTGCAGGGGGCTACGTAATAGTGAAAAGATCGGAAAAGAGAAAGCCGGAAACCATATCCTAAACAAGGAACAAGGGATGAGCCTCTTAACCTGTTCAATAGACATGGGTGGAGTGTGAACCGGGCGATAATAATAATAACAACGATCGCTTGACGTTTGTCGATGGATGTATTAATTACTCTCATCTTCTTTTCTCGCCGACGGCAGTCGTCTTGTTCCGTCTTTTTATTTCGTTTCCTGGGACTCCGAACAGGTCATTTGGGAATTCACTCCCCGATGTGATTCTGGTCTTTCTATTTTGTTTTTAGATGTTTCTTAGCTTTCTGTTGGCCGAAAAACATTTCACATCGAGGTGTGAAATTTCGCAAGTTTTGTGTGTGTTAAGCAAAGTTTGTAAATTCGAGAAAATTCGCTTATTTCTAACAAAATCAATGAGTCAGTACTTAGCATTTGAATTTTTAAATCTAGAACTTGTTTTTTTCACTACATATATACGTAATGGACTTTATTGAACGAGTGAATGTGCTTTAAGGAAAACAGAAGTTTACTTGATTGTGAAGCTTTCTGTAGAACGCCGAACCATACGTTAAATGCCCCCTGCAAAGGGTGACGCAAGTTCGAACTCTACCGAAGGGCGCATTATCTTTATTAAGTTTTCTTGAGTGCACAGACCAGTAGACGAAAGTAACAGTTTTAAAAAACGGCACGTCTACTTAGATACGGTTATCCATTAAAAGTAACGTTAGGAGTATATATATATATTGTTTAATACTCAGTTTTTGGTCCTAATAGGGTTAGACCAGTACACATTTATATTAAAAAGTGTTGTATACAATTATATTGTAGAACTTTTGAATATTTTTCATTTATAAACGAGTTATTTCGCTACCTTGGTTTCCACCATGAGTGGTTTCGTCAGGCGATTTTTAACAATTATTAAAAATCGTGGTGGAAACCAAGGTAGCGAAATAACTCGCTCGTTTATGAATTTAATATATATATATATATATATATATATATATATATATATATATATATATTCGTATCCTATCTAAAAAACAAAATTAAACCTGCGATGGTAGCTTCATCTGATATGTGGTACACAGCGCCTCAATACAAGACATGATGCTATGATGTAAGAGTCTGTGCATTGCAACGAACAAACAACTGATAATTTGTGCAGGTTGTTTAGTAAAACTAAAGCGCCTAAACTCTAAAATTGTACTTACTATTATTTCTCCAATAGAATTCGAAAAGATTCACTTATCGTCCAATTCACAAACCTCTCGCGTCTTTTGAACAGGAGTAGAAGTTAATCCCTTGATTGCTCTCTAGCGTTTCCGGTTTCTTTTCAAGTCTTCTCATTCTCTTTCACTTCCACTAGCTCCTTGCGTCTTAGTGGCATTATCGCCATACTTGTGAGCTGATTAAAAAAAAAAGATATTATGTAAATATATACTCTTTATATTTATATAAGGATCCTTCTTTGAAGCATTATTAAATAGAATGAATAAGGAATGTCTTTTGAGCTCATTTTTATCATTTCATTACAAGGAAGGTAATAAAGCCGCTAAGACACAAGGCGTGAGTTGGTGTGAAACAAGAAGAAAAATAAAACATTATTAAAGAGCGAGAACAATAAAAGAATACGAATTAAGACGACAATAGATAGGGATTTACACTGCATTTCATTTTTTTTTTTAAGATCAAGGTTGGATGGAAAGCAAGAAGCCAAAAATGAGTTTCACAGGCGAGAATTGCGAGAAAAGAAGCTGTTAGCAAATAACTTACGGTTTCATTTAGCCAATTCAGTTTTAAAACGATTAGACCGAGTTGCCAATCTAGTGAGTTAGTTAAGTGCCATGCGTGATATACGCTTCGGCAATCATGTCTCTTTCGATACATAACTGAGTAGTCAGATGACTTTGCCATAGTAGGTTGCCACTTTTTTTGCAGCAGACTTGTTGCCAGCTAAGTCTATACAGCCCAATCTCTCCTACTATTTAACCCATAGATAGAGGGAGAAGAAATGGATTAAAATCTTTCTTAAGTGTATTTACGTTCTCCAAATTTCTCACCAAGCCATTGTCCATTATATCACAACGCACTTAAATTCAATTCTAAATATCATATATCTCGACGTGAAAACCCCTCCATCCCTCAATGAAATCCATGACGTAGTCATCGTCAGCGTATCACATTAGGCCCTACGTAGCAGAGTATATCTACACAAGTACAATGAGGCAGGTTGTACTGGGTTACACGGTATCAGCAGCAATTTTGACCTGACTATATCTCATTATATAAAAGCCAATGTCATTAATTTTGTTGATTTCTCTGCTTGTTGGTTGGCTTTCTGTCACGCTAAAGAAAAGAGAAAAGGAGGAAATTGATAATGCGAACACACAGACACAAAATAGATTTTGTGCTTGTACATTCGCTGAGAGGAAGGCAACTGGTGCTGATGCTAACATGACGACGACAACTACAGCTGATGATGTTGCTGATGTCTCAGTCTCGCTGCCATATTGTTTAAAAAAATTATTAAAAAACAGAAAATATGAAAAGTCTACCGCGGAAAGAGACGTCAACCTACTGCGGGAAAACCTTCTCCATAGTCAGTCACGAATCGAAAAAATCATGGTCGCCGAATCGTGTATCACATACGATAATTAATTGACTGATAGTCAGAAGATTGTATTGAGGCATGCAATAATGTTGATTCCTTTGTTTACATTGTCTATATCCGTAAAACGCGCAATCTATGATGTTGTAGAGTACTTTTACCCAATGAATGTAATAAATTTTAAACCATATATATATATATATATATATATTCATTTCAAATTGTCGGTTGTTTATAACCAAGTTTCGTTAATTTCCGTAACATGTTTACATTTGTTAACATTATGATACATTTCAGAGCAGATATGATTGCTGCGATTAATCGAAAAATTGTGTTATATAGGCTTGATTAAAACCTCGTTTAGAATGAAGGTCATTCGTGGTCGAGCGGTCTAAGACGTTGCCAGATCAAATGGTCGCTTCCCCTATGTAGATAGGGGTCGTAGGTTCGAATCCTGCCGAATGACACACATTTTCGTAACAAAAATTTATCGTAAATAATCAGGCCATTAGACATAAATATATAATACTGTTTAATTAAAAAACAGAATATCTACTTAAATACGAGTATCAATAAAAAATAATGTTCAAACAATATATATATATATATATATAAAGGAAAACTCAACGCGTCATTTTAATTGGTTATAAATTATAATTCATTTCTATGAGCTAAATTAGCTCATATCATCAGACCAGTACTTATAATATCACAAGAAAAATTACCAGTACTTATAATGTCACAAAAAATATTACTAGTACTTTCAATATTACAAGAAAATTTATCAGTACTTATAAATGTAGTGTGGTCTGATGAAATGAGCTAATTTAGCTCATAGAAATCAATTATAATTTATAACCAATCTAAATGACGTGTTTAGTTCTTCTTTATAAATAATATATTGCTCTGGATAACATCCATTGAGGTCTCTATACAGATCTAACACTTAATATTTTATATTAAGGTGATCTTGTTGGATTATCCGCGCCGTTTACGAAATTGACATATATATATATATATATATATATATATATATATATATATATATATATATATAGCGACATTAAAGATAATGTGTAGCCAAAAATGCTGTCACTCAATGGGATAATGAGAGAAAAGTCATTTAAGCCAAGCAGTCTTTGTAATGAAGTATTCGATATCAAAGATAACTGGAGCATTTACTTTCAACATACCGACTCCAGAGCTTCGTAGACAGACGTAAAGGTCCACTCGTCAGAGAGTATCAGCAATTGACTGCTTATACTTTTTTGTATGCAAGTTTCTTTTTTCATAATGTATTTGTTCACGTTCGCATTCGTGCGTACACCCATGCGCCTGTATATGACAAAGGGGAAAAAGTTTTCGTGTGACGCGGTTCTACACTGTCGCACTAAAACACACACACACACTCGCGCGTGCGTATGTGTAAAAATTAGGGATATAATTCACAATATATGTGTAAAAGTACTATATGAATAAAAACAAATGGAAAACTTACCTTAAATATATCAGAAGACGAAGCGCGTCAGCTAAGATAAGTTTCCCTTTTGCCCTTATTTATGCATATATGTATACACATATACACGTGCATCCGCTGGATATAACGTTTCAAGTAATAAAACACACACACACACACACACACACACACATACATACATACATAGACACACACACATTTATACATATATATATATATATATATGTGTGTGTGTGTGTGTGTGTGTATGTGTGTGTGTGTGCGTGTGTAAATTGTGTGTATCTAAGCACCTTTTTTTATTGATGCATGTTTCATTAAATAATATAGACAAGTTTTGTCGATTTATTTTATGTAATTTCTTTTTTTTTTTCATATCATCTAATAAGCTTAATAGCATTATCGTTAAAAGAGAAAAGAAAATCACAATATTGATACATGGTTTTATTTAATCCTTTAACAGAAGTGATTGGTTATTCCAATGGCTTTCCATACTTAATACTTCTCGCTCCCACTCCCGTATGGTCATGTGAGACAACCACAAACTGTAGTGTGTTTTTCGCTTCCAGCATGCACGCACGTGTTCGCCAATCTGCCACACAAACGAAATAGACGACTACTACTATCGTTCGTCCGCGAACTGTCCGTTACAACCAACACAATTTTCATCTTTGATAATGGCTGATGTAAGCCGTAAGCCCAGAAAGGATTAAATAAAAACATGTAACAATATTGTGATTTTCTTTCATCTTTCAACGATAATGCTATTAAGGTTATTAGACGATATGAAAAAAATTTACATAAAAGAAATCGACAAAACTTGTCTATATTATTTAATGAAACATGCATCAGTATATATATATGTTGAAATAGGACTCGGCACGACAAATGTTGGCATATGTTGGTATAATAGTCGAAAGCTATCCGAGGAATGCAATGTATACCTGTAGAAACAACGTTAGTAAATTACGAAATTTATTCGATAAGGTTGTATGGTAAAACCGCTTAGAAAGCAGTAGATAATTTATGTTCAAACTCTACCCGAAATATATATATATATATATATATATATGTGTGTGTGTGTGTGTGTGTGTGTGTGTG
Organism: Ascarosepion bandense; assembly: GCA_037127315.1. Lineage (NCBI taxonomy): Eukaryota > Metazoa > Mollusca > Cephalopoda > Sepiida > Sepiidae > Ascarosepion > Ascarosepion bandense. The sequence continues at coordinate 842,701 of JBBBDQ010000545.1, forward strand.
TGTGTGTGTGTGTGTCTGTCTGTCTGTCTGTCTGTCTGTGTGTGTGTGTGTCTGTGTGTGTGTGTGCCTTCTTCCACCGAACGCCCATAGCCCAGAGGTAGAATCGCTGACCTCAATTCGGTCGGGTTTAAATCCTGGCTAAAAGCAATCGGGTGTGTAACCGTACTAAAGAGCTGTGATACAGCCAAACAAATCTGTCTTCGGATGACTATTTGCGCTCTCATACCCTGGTTGAGCACTCTGGAAGAATGGTAGACTTCTAGCATCTACGCATCGTTCATTCAGTAATTAGAACACCCTTAGTTACTGGCGTGTGTACACATGGTATATCATAAGCTAAAAGTCTGCCTCCTTCTGGGCATAGCTCAGAGGTAGAATCGCCGGCTGACGTCAATTCGGTCGGGTTTCAATCCTGGTTAAAAGCAATCGGATGTCTAACTGTACTGAAGAGCTGTAATACAGCGAAACAAATCTGTCTGCGGATGACTACACACACACACGCGTTTATTATCTGCGTTTATTATGCAACATGCTTGGCCAATATATATATATATAATCTGCGTTTATTATGCACCATGCTTGGCCATTCATTTAAATCCTTAAGGACCAATCATCAGAATCTCACCTGTACAGACAGAACCATCTTTTGGTAGATGCAGCTAAAACAAGTTGTCACCGAGGACATGTGAGCAGACACCGATTTTTGACGGAATGGACTTGTGAGCAATGACAATAATTTTTCTTTTAAATATCTGTTAGCTTTCATATTCAGGATTGAAGAGCAGGCATATAACGTAATTTTATACTTTGTTAGCATATTTTTCTTCTAGAAAACAAGAACTCTATTTACGTTTTTTCCGATTACTCCTTAGCCATCTTTATTTTCTTAATTGTTGATACCTGTGCAATTATCTGCTTTCGACGGTCAGACATTACCAAGGTTACCTAGTATATATATTTGGTGAGCACAATGAGAGTAATTTCTAATTGAATTTTATTTGCATATAATTGCACAAGTTTTTTCTTGTTTTCTACAAAGAATAATTCCAAAAATAGCTCCTGAGATTCAAGTTTGCTAGATTGAGCTACAAGACTTTTTTGTTCAGCTAACAAAAGGCCCAAAAGGTAGCGGGTAGGTGAATTAGATTGCTTTATGGTCGTAAGAGAGGTGTGGTAACAAGTACAGATTATGAGATATGTGAGATAGATATGTGAGATAGATAACAGTCGACACAAGGCCTGAAGAAATAATGCCTCTCCTCGGCTGTCAGTTTCACAAAGCAGAGGCTCTTGGGAAGAAGCTTTCTGAATGGAACTTTTTCCTCCTCACTTTAGTAAGAAAGAAATGAGGATGATTTGTCACAATGTACGTGCCATGGCGAGTCTTAACTGTAAAGATCTGAACTAGTCGAACTAAGGAATGTAGTCCCGTAAGACTATTTTCTATGGAAATAGAGTAGTGATAGATAGAGAAAGGGGTTGTAGGCTAGGAAACAATAATAAGTAGCGATTTAGGCTATATTTGAAAAACCGGCATTAGTAAAGTTTGAACTTACATTCTTTTTTTATTAGTAGCTTATGTAAGCAATGATGAAGTTTTGGAAAGAATGGAAACGAAAAGGAAATTAATACTGAGCATCAGGAAGAGATAACTAAAGTTTTGGGGACATGCAATGAGGAAGGAGGGCTTGAAGAATTAGATACTAACAGGCCAGATAGAGGTAAGGAGAGACAGGGGAAAACAGCGTGTAACGTACTTGACTGGCCTGAGCGGGTGAATGGCAGAACGGGGGTTGCTTGGTGTAACAGAAGAAAGCGTGCTAAGAGCCACCAGGGATAGGGAGACGTGGAAGGCCATGATCGCCTACGTCCTGAAAGGACAAGGTACATAGAAGAAGAAGAGGTAGTAGTAGTTAACGCAATTTATTTGGAAAGCAACTGTCAATGTTGGAAATAGTGATATCCAAAATTTAGTTACGCTAGACTGTCAAAAAGTAACCCAAAATGTCAGCTCTGTTTGTAAAGAATCCTAATAACATTGTTCAGTCTTTCTCGTTTTAGTTTCTCCAAAAGAATAAATAAATAAAAGTGAAACTTAGCGTTACACATTTTTTGTGCGTAGATTCGATTCAAAAAAGTGAAAAGGAGGCTCGTATGAGTAGTATTCAATCTTTCCACTTGTGGGGGCTTTAGGTGGAAAGTATATTTATAAATCAGCCACCATGATCAGTGACCTTTCTCATCAACTGTGACACAATGCCCCTTGCAAAACAGAATCGTGGGAATTAAACTTTATTTGGTCAAAAGAGGGAAACAACAACAACAACAACGACAACGACAATAACAACAACCTTACTTTCTCGTTAATCTTGAGGTACCAAAATAAAGTGAACTCTTCCCAAATCGTGTTGGACGTGGGTGGGAAAAAAGTTTCTGTGATATGTATCCTGCAAGTATTTGAATTCAGGCGAACTCGAGGCCCAGCTAAACTAACTGGGGTGGTTATTTTTGTAACGAAAAGACACTGAAAATTCCCAACCGGAGCAAGAAGTGATTTTTAATTATTAAGACTGTATGGTCATTTGGTCAGATTTTAGAATGTGGTTCAGTCCGTGAAATTTCTGACGTCCACTCCCAGTATTGGATTATTAATCATTTTCTTAATTAATTAATTAATTAATTAATTAAACTGGAATGACGCTTTGCAACGCTTCGCATGAATTAGTCTGAACACCGGATTTAACTGTTACCGAACACATACACGCACACAAAGTTACACGCACATACACACACTGGCACATGTACACACACTCGCACACTGGTACACACGCAGACGCACACTCGCACATACACAGAATAGCACACACACACACAAATACACACACACACACACACACACACACACACACACACACACACACACACATATATATATATATGTATGTATGCACGCAGAGACCCAGGCAGACGCACACGGGCACACACAGACTCATACACACATACTCACACAGACTCGCACACAGAGGCTCACATACAAACTCTTACACACACAAACCCCCTCCCTCTCTCTCTCTCTCTCTCTCACCCATCACACACACACATAGAGTCATGATAAAGTCTTTATATCGCTTAAAATATAGCAGTTTGAAATTAAACACAATTTTCTGTTATTTATAATTTCTGCTATATTTTATGAAAGATGACTTAAGTATGTATTATTTATGTATATCACGCAATATGAATACAGTGTACTCCACTCCATCCACAGCTTCGCTTTCCGCCATTCCATTTACCCGCTGTCAAACCCAGAAATAAACTATTCATAAATTTTATTTCATGATCTGAAAACCCGATTTTTCAGCTGTTGATAACTGCGTATTATTGCAAATTGCAAAAAAGTAGTTCGCAGTTGTCAATGATATATATTTCAAATTTGAAATTTGTAAATAAAAACTAAGTACAGATAACTCTTTTTAAGAAGTCAGGCGTCGGTTTGACCCATTTCCTCATCAATTATACCAGTGAATCTAATCTTGAAAACCGTAAAAAAAGCAGTTTGTCACAACAAACGAATTATCGGAGAAAGCAATACAAATGCAGAAGGATGCTACTTGGAAACGATGTTAGAATAACAGAGAAATTATATTGACTAAAAACAGCCTGTATACGGATGGAATTAAATAGGATGTGTGTGGGTGGTGCAATGGATATCGGTTCGGAATGAGAAATCGAGCAGCCGAGTTCGAATTCCAGTTGAATTCGTTACATTCACTTACACGCAAATGCTTTTGGAAAAAAGTTATGAATCCATTCTCCCTCCAACTATGGATTAATTAGCAGGACAGATTTGGTTCTACAGCCTTAGTTAGCAACCTATCTACTGCAGAAAGTAATGGCAACCTACTGTGACAAAATCTTCTGCCTAGTCAGTCTTATCTCGAAAGGGAGATGATCGTCCGAGCCTGTATCACGTAAGACACTTAACCGTATTTTTTTCAATCTCTACTGCAAGGCTTATACTAAGGGACCAGAAAACTCTACCAGGATTCGTTATAGGTAAGCGAATGATACTATGTTGATGACGGAGACAGAAAGACAGGATAGTAAAGGAAAGAAATAAGAAATGACTAACCGCAATAACAAAGAATGTAATGTTGTCAGCAAGAGAAAAATCCCAAGATGCAAACCACGGACTGGAGATGTTAACATTAAATACAGAATTTACCATTTTGTTATTTGCACAACGTTTCGGTCGTTGTAGACTCCGGCCCTCTTCAGGTGCTAGAAATGTCGAACTGAACCCTTTATTTTAATCACTGGGGTATATGAAGCAGGTTCGGGCTTTTCTGTTTTCCCCAGACAAGAATCTGGACTTCGGCAAAGAATCGTCTGCGTTCCTCTCTGCCCCGAGGGAGAGGGTCCGGCAAGGTTGTGTTCGAGGGGAACACTAGCCTTGATATCTTTATTTAAGGCTTCTTACTTAGTTCATTTGTGTTACCGAGGCTGTCGTTTTTACTCCACAACAGTTGTCCAACCTAAGAATATTATTGAATGGGTCCCACCTGCAAAGTTGTCTGCTGATTTTATCAAAACGTCACCATATCGCACACATTCGACTATGATAGATGGACCTGGTATACACTTATCCGACGGGGTGTCATGATAGATCTTTTGAGTTTTTTACATTTGTCCCCCAGCGTCATGTTGTTGGCATGCAGCTTTTTTACTCAATAATCATAACATCTGTCGTTGGATGTCGCTGTTGCATAAGATAAACTAAAATTGAAAAAGAGAGAAAAACCTTAATTAAAAAACACACATTGCTAAGGAAATGAAAAACATGAGGGTATATTAATGAGTCAGAAGCAACAAACATTATTGAAGCAATTGGAAATGTTTTGCTTTTTTAAAAATAATTTAATCCCACTAAGACGTTGCTGAAAATGAAGGAAACTGAGAAAGCATATAAGAGAAGACAAAAAAATTCAGATTCAATAAAATGACGATTGATGATTGATTGTGGATTTACAAGTTTGAAAATCGTAGAAAAGTAAGCTGGAAAAACGTTCCATCGGCAAAAAGCTAGAAGAGAGTTCTATAGGCAAGAAGCTAAAGGAGTTCCATAGGTGTGCGGGGGAAGAAACTATTAGAATAGAACTTACGGTTACGTTTATGAAAAGAATGCTGGGAGAAGTAGGATCTTGCAAGTGACATCATTACTAAAAACAGTAGAAGTACTGAAAGGAGTCAACTCGGAACGACAAGTCGAGGAGCCGAGTTCGAATTCCAGTTGAACTCCTTGCATTCACTTACGCACTAATATCCTTCGGAAAAGTTATTAATCCGTCTCTTCCCTCTCCAGTTATAGGTTAAATAACAGGACAGACAGGGTTCTATAGCCTCGGTTGGCAACCAGTCTACCGCAGAAAGCAATGGCAACCTACTGCGGAATAATCTTCTTCCCAGTCAGTCATGTCTCTTTCGAGACATGATCGCCCAAAGCGTGTATCACGTATGGCACTTGACTGACTGACTGAAAGGAGTTTTGAAGTATTGAAGAATGTTGGTGCGATTTGATCCCAAGTAAGAGTCCCTTGATACGGGCGATGTACAATTTCAACGCTCACAAAACAAAACTGGGCAGCAATATTGATGTCAACAAGAATACAAAGTAAAGAATGCTGAAGATTTCAGATTTACTATCTTTTTTGACCATCGAAAGTGTCCAGTGGTAAGCATTAATAATGTTATTAATAATAATAATAATGGATTATACAGACGGAATAATCGCCCAAACATCATCACCAAAGGCCACAAAAACAGAATATGCTTTCTTATTGACATGGCAGTCCTTGTGGATTGTAATGTATCTTCGAGGATGTCCAAAAATCTATCAAACTACACGGATCTTTAAGTGGAAATCACAAAATGTTGCACATGAGGACATCAATAATTCCAGTTGTAGCTGAAGACCTCGAATGTATTAAAAAGAATACCGATGGATTCGTTAAAGAGATTCCTAGTAGCTCGTGCCTTAGAAAAATAATAAAACTTGTACTCACAAGTACAGCTCATACATTACAAAGAGCTTTATCTATGTAAAATGAACGTGAGCTTAGTTTTTTGTTAGTTTTTACAAAAATGATCAGTGGAAAATGTCATGAAACCATTTCTGACCTCAAGTTCGGACTCGAAAAGAAATGTGTTTACACAACATAAATCAAAGGAAATAATAATAATAATAATAATAATAATAATAATAATAATAATAATAGAAAATGTGGAAATTGAAAACAAGAGTTGTGCCAGTGATAGTAGGTGCACTTGGAATGATAAAAAATGGAACAAAACAACACATTGAAAGAATCCCTGGAAACCCCAGCTTAAGATATATACAAAAAATTATCTTGCTAAGTACAGCCAACACACTAAGGAGAATTTTGAAAACTTTATCTATGTAATGCTAGGGATGATAGGGAAGATAGAAAAACATGAAATGGAGCCATAACAACACGCCACTACCTGCCTTAGGTCTCCCCGCAGACTTGGTTGGTAGTGAAACCAAAGCAGAAATCGAAATATGATGAAAAATGACATAATAATAATTCTATGGGATTACATCATCTACACAGACAGAAAAATTGAAGCAAGTAGACCGGACATTATTGTTAAAAACCAGAAAGAAAAAACTTGCTTATTAACTGATATGGCTTGTCCAGCGGATTGTAACATAGCAACCAAGGAATTCGAAAAACTGTCAAAATATAAGGACGGGGAAATTGAAATAGAAAAAAATGTGGAAATTTATCTTGTTAAGTACAGCCAACACACTAAGGAGAATTTTGTTTATGTAATGCTAGGGATGTTAGGGGAGATAGATAAAACATGAAATGGAGCCATAACGACACACTACGACCTGCCTTAGGTCTTCTCGCAGACTTGGTAGGCAGTGCAACCATAGCAGAAATCGAAATATGATGAAAAATGGAATAATAATAATAAAATTATAACGACCAGCATTAAATAACAACCAGCATTTATATTTATGACAGCTATTGCCATATATAAGTTGTTAAGCTCAAATATTTCACGATGCAGTAAGGAAATTTCTACATATATTATATTGTCATGAGCTCATTCAATCATTAACTTAAGAATTAAGATTTATCAGAAAATTCAAATAAGATAACCGTGAAATTTTTACGGGTTAAAACTAATAATAGTAGTGTTTAAATATATCAGATTTTCGGAAAAAAATACCGCAGTTTTAGAGCCGTAGATGATGCAAAAAAATAGATTTCATATTTATCCACGCCATGAGCATCCAATTATAAGAGGATTTGATTGAATATATATATATATATATATATATATATATATATATATAGTGACACGCATAAGTATTGGATACTTGTTATTTTCTGTTATAACTCTAGTTTATGTTCGCCATTTTGCCTGATATTTGGTAAGTAATATCTCGTAAAGTTGTTTTAGTTATATGTGGAAGGAAAATTAAAAACTCATGGTTGAACCCATTTTTTTTTTTTTCATTAAAGTTCAAAATTACCCTATGCAAATATATTGGATACATGACACTTTTTTCAGATTTCCAATCAAAACTTTGTATTTTAAAGGACTTTAAATATTCAAATTCTTGATAGTATTAGAATGTTATCTCTGACCAATCAGAGAAGCACACAATTGCTTACAAGATAGTGCTACTATTCCTCTGACTCTTCGATGTGCATTCTGCAATTCAAGGATTAAAAATGGCAAAAACTATTATTTAACTAGTTAGTTTTTGGTCATAATTAAATTAGAACAGTACACAGTTGTATTAAAAAGTGTTCAATACAATTATATTCTAGAACTTTTGTATATTTTTCTTTGTAAACGAAAGTTAGAAACCTGGGACGCGAAATGTCTCGTTTACAAATGAAGTATATATATATATATATATATATATATATATATATAGCATAATGATGATCCACGTATACTGTCTTAATATGTATAGGAAAAACTACTAAAATGTCGTAAATTTAAAAATGTATTTTTGACAGTATTTATTTATTTTTATAATTATATATATATATTGGATATTTAAATACAATGTCAATTCACATTTCTTGTCCACTTGACTCCAGTACTTCTTTCATTCTTTCCCCATCACCTCGTGTATATTGTTCTCTTCCTTTCTCACTCTACCTTTGCAACTGTCTTCACACTGTTATTCCTATCATTCTCTTGCCCTTTCTCTGACACCCCCCTTGTAACCAGTTCGTCTTTCTCTTTGCTCTCCTCCTGTTTAAACTTTCACTCTAATCTTATTGAGCCCTCTGTAGTGGTACCGCCTTGCTTGGGGTGAAACGATAAAAAAAAGTAACTTTGTTAAATCAAAGATACAAGTATAATTACGCCTTCGAACATCAAACACTACCCTCTCTAATCACAATCTCTCTCTCTCTCTCACTCTCTCTTTCTGTCTCTGTCTGTCTCTCCCTCTCTCTCTCTCTATATATATATATATATTCTACGTCACACGTGATCCCAACAGCACCGTTCCACTAATTACTAGAGAACGAGGTCGACTAAGTTTACTCCCTGGCGATCTGTGTTCGAACACAAGTATCAGTAGTGATACGTTATTCTTATATGAAAGTTACATGCTTTTTTATTGAAACTGAATGTGAAAAAATAAAAAATAAAAACACAATTAGGAAGTGAAAACGATAAAATAAGAGAAATCAAGAAGACAGTAGATAACAATTGACATTACATTTTTAAACCCTTGATGATCAAAGTTGTCTTGAAAGCAAAAAGCCGTAAGAGTGCTCAACAGACGAGAAGTGCGAGAAAAGAAATTGTTAGCAAAGAACTTACGGTTACGTCTAGCCATTTAAAACTGCAAAATGACGAGACTTTGCCGCCAATCTAATATACCGGGTGTCATCGTTAATTGCTAATAAGAAGGTCTGTGCTATTCCTGCTTAGATTTAATGTTTGTTATGTGTGAACGGAATTTGATTCCTTCTCCAAAAATACAACATTATTTTCCGAACAAACTCCTAATCACTTTACCAGATGAGACACCTACGCCTGTAATATGATGGTCGCTATATCAGCTAAAGAAAAATTGACTTCTTTTTTTTTTCAGTTGAAAAAAAAAATGGGGTTGTACTAGTTTGCTGAATAATAGGTACGTATCTAGGTGGGTAGATGCATAAGTAAGTAAGCAAGTAAGTAAAATAAGATATGTTTATCGTTTGAATGGAACTCGTTAAAAGTACAGGCGTGTCACCAGGCAATCGGGTGAATGTTTTATTGTGTAAGTATAAGCAATTCTCACTTTTTCGGGTAATAAGATGGGCGAGTGAATGAATAAAGCTCACTATTTCGCCTGTTATGCTTTATAGTTATATGAGTGTGCGTGCGTAAAATTGCGTGTTGTGTTTTATTCAGCTTTGCAAAAGTTTCCAGCGAAAAACCGGTTTTCAATTTCACATCTATTCTCCAGTCAGGCGTTTTTAAAGAATTAGCACTAGAAACATTTACACACACTTAATAATCGTGTTTGTATGCGCACATGTTGTGTGTGTGTGTGTGTGTGTGTGTGTGTGTGTGTGTCCGTGCGAGTGTGTGTACATATTTTTACGCGTCTACGTTTTTGCCTGTATGCGTTTTATTCTGTAGGCAGATTCGACAAGTGGATTCAGCTGAGTGTTTTGACAATAAGAGACGAAAATACATTAAAACATGTCACTCTAACTGTTGACATTAAGATGTGTCACACATCTTAATGTCACCACTTAACTCCATAGCATTACAATCATTCTTCCTCAATACCATTACAGCTATTCTTCCCCCATACCATTATAGCCATTTTTCGTCTATGTAATTACAGATACTCTTCCTCCACGCCATTATAACAACTCTTCTCCAATACTATTACAACCATTCTTCTTCTATACCATTAGAACCATTCTTCCTCCATGCCATTAGAACCATTCTTCTTCCATACCATTAGAACCATTCTTCTTCCATACCATTGCAAATATTCCTCCTCCATACCATTACAACCATTCTTTGTCTATGCAATTACAACCATTCTTCACGACACCATTACAAAAATTCTTCACCTATACCATTACAACCATTCTTCTTCCATACCATTAGAACCATTCTTCCACCATGCCATTACAACAATTCTTCCTCCATACCATTACAACCAACCATTCTTCGTCTATGCAATTACAACCATTCTTCCTCGACACCATTACAACAATTCTTCCCCCATACCATTACAACTATACTTCGTCTATGCAATTACAGACATTCTTCCTCTACACAATTACAACCATTTTTCTCTCATACGATTACGAACATTCTCCCTACATACCATTAGAAACATTCTTCGTTTATGCAATTACAACCATTTTTCCTTCATACCATTACAACCATTCTTCTCTCATACCATTACATCAATTATTGAGGAAGGACGTGAATAGTTATATTAGAAATAAAATACGTTGCTGATATGTGTTAGATCGCTAGCTTAAGCTCAATAAATGATTCAAGGAACATCAACTTAGGCGCGAACTCACTTGCAATATTTTGAAATTCTAATTCTTTAACCACCACTCGAATTTAGGCATCACTGATGGAAAAAAAAAGTTATAAATAGAAATAGAAAAAGAAAAATAACTACACTTATTTTTCTTCACGTTTTAAATACAATTTTGAAGGTTTTTTTCTTCCTTTTCTTTTTTATCGTGACTTACAGAGGATTTCCTTCCTTTATTTAATGCATTTGCCATCGCTTTTTTGTAGAAGTTTTTATCTTTTTCTTTTTTCTTTTAATTCTTTCGTTCTTTATTCTCATAAAAAAAAAACGACTCCAGAAAAAATATCCCTGTTTTAAATTATTTATATATTCAAATGTTTTTAAACGTACTTAACATTTTTCGTTTCAGTTAAAATTTGTTTTCTATTTAGACATTCATGCGAGATAACGAAACGCGACCAGAGCATATCACTGTGGAGCAATGGTTAGCGCATCCTTACCACTTATTTCAACTCTTATTTGGTTACCAAAACTAAACTAAATTTAATAAATCACTAATTAACGTTACTCTATTTAGCAAAATATGTCGCCCGACGACGATTTATTTTATCACGTTATAATCAGCACAATATTCAACGAAAGCCTAACAGATTTGAAAATAAAATTTCTCGTGAGTATTAATAGATTTGCCAAATAGAAACAGAAAGCACCTTGCCCAAGTTTAAATTCAAACGATTTCTAATCTGCGCATATATACGTAAATTCCAACACACAATTGATTGTTATTTTGCTCTCAATTAAGATCGAACATATTACAAACAATCTAAAACTCCAATTGGATCGCCATTATATCACGGCTAAGCATCTACCTTTTCGTCTCAAGCATGGCGATAATATCAGTAAGACACAAATAGGCGACTGTGAGACGATATTAGTGAGAAGAAAGTATAAAAGAACCGGTTTCAAGAAAATAGAAGATGCAATGATGTTGCATTTAAGGTTTTTAAGTCGTAAGTGACAAGAAATCAAGTAATCAGAGAGAGAGAGAGGGGGGAGTTCCGCAGTTATAAAGAAACTATTGGAATAGAACTTATGCTTAAGTCTAGATATTTTCACATCATGATGATTAAACCTACCTGCCAATCTAGTCAGTCAATCAGTCAGTTAAGTGCCATATGTCATACACACTTTGGGCGATCATGTCTCGAAAGAGACATGACTGACTGGGCAGAAGATTATCCCGCTGTAAGTTGACATTACTTTCTGCGATATACTGGTTGCCAGCCAAGGCTATACAACCCAATCTGTCCTATTATTTAACCCATAACTGGAGGGGAGAGATGGATTAATACCTTTCTTAAGGGTATTTGTGCGTAAGTGGATGCAAGTAAAGAGGAAAGGTCATTAGAACAATTTCCACGAAAAGATTCATAGAAGAGACATAGTGGTAAAGTGACTGGAGTCAAGACAGGTCCGATAACATCACAGACCCTTCTTTAGGTTTTGCCGAGAATTTCAAGATATACAGTACAAGCACCAAACCAGATATTATAGCAATATTCGATGCACAGACGAATGATAGGTTTATAATTGTGCAAAATAGATTCTGTCGAGAAAAAAAATTATATGACACGTCTCAGTGAACCAGTTTGCCTAGCAGCAGACCTAAATTTATAGCAAAATCGAAAAACGCATCTGAGACGCCTCACTGTGGAACAACAATGAGTGACCTAGTCTGATTTCGAACCTCACTGTATCTAGAATAAGTTACATGTCTATAACGAAATATACGCCTAACTAATGAGGTCTGTATTGAGCTTAACAAAAATAAAGTAATCATCTAACTCATAGAGTATTATGTTCTTACTTACTTACTTACTTACTTACTTACTTGTGGTGGTATTCACCCGAATGACTAGGCAGTAGTGAATTTGAACAACACGAGATATCCTGGGTAGGGGAAAGAGGAAAATCTACCACCCCGTAGATTAACTGAAGGGTCTAGTTCGTAATTTTCTATAGGTTACACAGATCGACATATATCGGATGAAGACCGAATGGTGCCAACGAATGAAACATTGTGATGACGACAACAAAGATGAGTCCAATAGCCCGCATGTAAATAGAACTTATGGTTACTTATAGAAATTTCTAAAGTAAAATGATGAGACCTAACTACAAACCCAGTCAGTTAAGTTCCATACGTGATACACGCTTGAGCTATCATGTCTCTTTCGAGACATGACAGACTGGGCAGAATATTTTCCGTTAGTAGGTTGCCATTGCTTTCTGCAGTAGACTGGTTGCCATCTAAGGCTATAAAACCCAATCTGTCCTGCTATTTAACCCATAATACAGTTTAATACCTTTCCTAAGGGTATTTGGGTGTAAGTGAATGTAACGAATTCTCATGGAATTCGAACTCGGCTCTGAGATTTTTTTTTTAATTCCGAACCGATACCCACTGCACCACACGGCACAACCCTAAAAACAAATCTAATACTACTCATAAATTTATAGCGAGTTATCCGTTCTTTTCCAGTTTATAGTGGAGAGTCCGTTCTAGTGAAGGGTAGTTGTGTATTGTTGAAGATTGACGGAATTTGGCCTTGTTGTAGATAGTCCACTATAAGTCATAAAATGATTATAAGTCAAGAAAAGCAAACTGAGTTGAAAAATAACATTTTATATATACATATATCAATTAAGGTTTTTACAATTAAAGTAATACTTGAAGTATAGGTCCAACGGACGTTAAAATGTTCATGGCAATAAAATGCTGAAAAGAGAATTATTGTTTAGGAATGTGAGAGCGTAGTAAGTAAGAAATGTCTTTGATGTATTCGCTCCTTAGGTCAGCAAGTAGTTTTGAGACAGCGAAAGATAAGATGAGAGAGGTAAGGGAGGCTAGCATAGTAAGCCGCTTGACTTTGGTCAAGGGGACTAATTACAGTCGTCTATCTCGAGTCAGTCCGTGTCTGTCGGCCTGCGTCAGTCTGTCTGGCGATGCTTTCTGTATCGGCTTTTTATTTCGACTTTTTGGATCGCAGGTGATCATTTGGGAATTCATATCCGTATTTGATTCTGGGCTTCCCATTGGCCGATAAATAAAATTCGCGTAGGATCGCGAACTGTAAAATTTAATATTTAATTAATTATTATTTTTCAACCGGAACATCTGCGCACCGTCGAGTTTTGGTCATTTGCTTTTTGATTTTGAGGGTGCAACTATCCGGTGCCTCGCTTTTGCTCGGTCGGTATCACCACAAATTCATGAAGTCGAGGTACCAAAGACGAAAGATAGAATAATTACCATAAAATATTTATAGAAAAGGTACAGGGAAATTCTAACCGAGAAGAAAACCCAGCATTAATGAAGAGACAAAAAATGGGTACAATTTGTTAATTTTACAAACAAGCAAAAATTATTCAAACTAATAATTATGAGTAAATATTGTATGAATAGTCTCAGCTTATTCGTACAATGATGAATATTTCATTTCCAAGGTGTTCATAGCAGTTGGTTCTCTTTTTTATAAACGTCATCTAGCTTATGTAAATAAGCTAGATGAAAGAACATATAATGACACTTTATTATAGCTGCAATTTGCAAAAAAAAATCAATCGGGGTTTCTCTCTTGACTGCTAGCAATAACATGCAAGCAGAGGAGATAAATGTGGTACAGGCGAAGTGATAGTAAGCATTTGTACCCACTTCTTTTATCTTGTCTTCATACCCGGTTTCACTTGTTCACGTAATCATAAGTCGACGTCTGATTTCAGCAATGGTACGCGATAGAAAGAGAAAGAGTCTCGCTTTAGAATTCTGAGATCGGAGACAGCTGATTTAAGTCATCTGGTTTCCCTCTTTTTATGACGAGTAAAAGGCTTATTTATTCATTTTTATATATCCAAGTACCACTGATCTATTTGTCTGATTAATATGACAAGTTGGTTTGTCTTTTGATTACTGTAACTTGATTACATACAACACATCGTTTATCCCATACGATCTGAATTTTGTACGAATAATGTTCAGTCTTTTTTAATATATTAATCGCTGCTAGCAATGCCCATGAAAATTTCACAGTTTTCCTATAGGAACTTTCTGATGAATCCTAATTCCTTGGTTAATGATTAAATAAGCTCCTACTACGATCATATTGAAAATGTCCCTGTTGCCTTGTTAAATATTTGAGGTTAATAACTTCCAAAATATTACAATAATAATGATAAATATGTGTATTTATTTTGTAAACTTACAAACTTACAAAATTATGGCACAAGGCCGAAAAATGGGGAGGGGGAACAAAACTCGGGTTGGTCTACAGATACTCTATCCTATATCTAGCTAATCAGATTCGCGACCCATACATACGTTACAATGATTCTCATTCACCATAAAAATTTGTCCATCAACACTCATACTTGTCGTGCACCAAAATACCGCAAAAACATACCGAGGACCTACAAAACGCCCCAAATGTACATAAAAATTTGTGGTTTGTACAATAAATTACAAAAATAACTTTAAAAATTTTTCATGAAATGACATGATGGGAAGGGGTTATGAAGAAACAAAAAATCCCAAAACAAAACAATTTCAAATGAATATATATACATCGTGTTAATAAGACCCAAACACACCCTCATAATTAAAGAGGCCGCTGTATTCTGCCTTAAAAGGACAGAATCAAGAAGCTCTCTTTCTTAGGGGAATGGAGATGCCGGGTACAAAATAAATTGGACAGGAGAATATATAAGGCTGACCCAGCCGAGAATGAAAAACGGGACAAAATAACAATGGACAATGGGGATCTCGAACTGGATCATAACAAAAGCAGTGGAGCCGGGAACAGGCCGGGACAAACACATTCACTCACATTAACTAGATACACAAAAGAATTCTTACCTTAACCGCGGGAGGGGTTCCAAAGGAATCCACCCCGATGCGACTAGCAGATCTAAAAGAGAAAATCAAGGCTAGCCCCGGTCACACGAACCAGGCTCGCTGCAATTATCCACCTTTCGCTGAACTCTGTCGGGTGCAGCCGCTTTCCGTTCAGTTCTAATCTTCATTTTGAGCTGATGCTCAAAATATCGGATTAGATCCTGATCCGAAAGACGGCCGCCCCGCAAGACTTCCTCCAGACGCGTCATCCAAATCACCATTCTAGCCGTGGCCAGTAGCGACAGAAACACCATCCGCTTCACTCCAGAGTACGGGGGCAACACATTGTCCACAGCGTATGCGCGATCAATGAGCAGAAGCTCCCGCGGCGCGATACGAGCAGTCAACTCGCCGACACGCTCCCACAACGGGCGAACACGCAAACAATGGAAGAAGGCGTGCGCAGACGTCTCCTTAATTCCAAGGTTGCAACGCTCACAATCTGGCAAATCCGCCAGGCCCATTGCGAAACGCTTGTCATTGAGGGACAAACCATTCCGAGCCAATCGCCAGGTCAGAGAAAACTCAGAATTGCTGAGCCAATCCGCACCTGGCGCCCAAGACCAATGAGAGCGATACTCCTCTCTCGTCATGCCAAGCTTACTCCACAGTTTATCCTTCACGGCGCCCTCCACTAATCCCCGATAGAAGATTCTCCTAGGCTGTGAAAGGTCACTGGACCGTGGAATGGCCCGCAGTGCCTCCAGACATTCGAGCAGGAATTTCGGCCGAACCCATGGCCTAACTGTAAGCCACAGGATCGGGGGAGTGATAGTGAGGCAAGGGAACATGTCCCTCACTACCCCCTAAACAACCGATCCTCCTCCAACGCGCGCCTGAGAAATGCCAACCTCGAAGCGAGCACGTGGCTCCTCAAGTGCGGCATTCCCAGGCCCCCATGACACGGACGGAGGCAACAGACTCCTTTGCTGACCATGTGTTTGCGTCCTCTCCACAGACAGGAGAATAGCAAACGCTCGAGCGCCTTCTCATGATCATCACAAAGGGGAAGTACGGACAGCCGGTAAAGGATTCTGGGAAAGAGGTATGTGTTACACACCTCCGCCAGGCCCTTCACGGAGAGACTCCGTCGACGCCAAATCTCGACCGACGCGCCGACCTTTGCCCGTACTTCTGACCAGTTCTTCTCCAACTGTAAGTCCGGACCGAACCAAACTCCGAGGAGCTTGACCGGCCCGTCCGTCCAGTCGAAGGGCCCCGGGAGGGAAACACCCTTCCAGGCACCTAACCGCAAGCCGGACGACTTGTCGCGGTTAATTCTGGCCCCTGTTACCTGCTCGTACCGTTCAAGCGCCTTCTGTACCGCCTCTATGTCCCTGCGGGAAGACACAAAGGTCGTTATGTCATCGGCGTACGCGGAAACCCTGGCTCGAGCTCCACCAGGGATAGCAATTCCACGCAGGACCGGACTGCACGCCTCGTCCCTTAGCCGGCGAAGTAGCGGCTCCAACGCCAGGACGTAAAGGAGAGGCGACAGTGGACAACCCTGTCGGACCGACCTAGACAGCGCGAAAGCGCTCGACAGCTTCCCGTTCACCTGTACCACAGCCTTGGGGGAGCGATACAGAAGGCTAATCCAGCGGCTGAAGTCGGGTTCGAATCCGGCGGCCTGCAGGACAGCAGCCAGGTAGCCATGGTCAATCCTATCAAATGCCTTGGACTGATCCAAATTGATCAGCGCGGCCTCTTCGTCGTCTTCTACACCCTCTACGATCGTGCGAATCAAGTGCAGGTTGCTCTGAATTGTTCGTCCCTTCACAGAACAAGTCTGATCCGGTTCCAACAGAGACTCGGCAACTAGCTGCAAGCGATTCGTCAGGATCTTGGCCAAAATCTTTAACTCTGTATTTAGCAGAGTTATGGGCCTGTAATCGTCTAATTCCCTCCCAACCTTCTTGCCTTTTCTCAACAGCGTGATCACGCCCCTGGTAATCCGACCGGGGATGGACCCCTGCCGAAACCAGTGGTTGAACACGACAGTCAAGATCGGGACAAAAAGCTGCGACATCCTCAAGTACAATTCATAGGGCAAACCATCCAAACCTGGCGACTTGCCACTGCCGACCTTCTTCAAAGCCGCGTAGACTTCGTCCTCTGTAATCTCCCCTTCGCAGCTAGCCGCTTCAGCCGGCAAAAGCCGGGGAAAGTCAGCCAAATAGCTGCGAAACTCCTCATCACGGAGACTAGGCTCCTTGGTAAACCGGTGTTCGAAATGCTGCCGGAACGCCTCGCACATGTCGTCAGTGGACCTAAGGAGATGTCACTCCGGGTCGCGCACCTCTCGAATGTACCGATCGCCAGCCCGGCGAATTTCTTCTTTGCGCAGTTCTTCGCCCATATTCACAGCTTCGGAAGACATCTTGCTTAACTTATGTCTAATTACCTGGCCCATGTAGCGCCCGCTAGTCGAACGCTCCAGAGCCTCCCTAGCTACGGCTATCTCTAGGGGATCCCCACCAGCCTCCGCCCGGGAGAAATTAGATCTAAGAGTCTTTGCCTTCGCAGCCTTATCTAGGTTGAGCCGTTGGCTGTATTGGGTGGCGAAAGACCTAATGCTATCCTTAAGACTAACCCACCACTTATTCCCAATGACTCGCCCAATTAAAGCCCGCTGAACTACTCTAGTCAGCTGGTCACGAAAGTCCCGCCTGTCCAGTAATGACTGATTGAACTTCCAATAACCAGCCAACCTAGGCCTAAAGTCTAACACCACCCGGGCACAAACAAGTTTGTGGTCCGAGTAGCCTAACCAGTGGAACGTTGGACATTCTAAGAAGTCTATGTCGGCCACTCTCACTAACATCCTATCCAGGTACGCAGATACCCGGTTAGAAGGCCAATTAAGCGCCCACGTCCACATGCTCCCATCCGGATGATCGACCCGGTATCTATCGACGAGACCAAATTCGCCGATCAAATCAACCAGGCTACGATCACCACTCCTCCCGCTAGCGCCCCTTCCTCTATCCCATTTGGGGGTTAGGATGGCATTCCAGTCCCCAACTAAGATTAGCCGTGTTGAATCCACCATGAAGGGCTCCAACAACCGAAAGAAAGAGACTCGCTCACCTTGATCATTGGGCGCATAAACCGCAATCAGCCGGAATGACTTGCTTTTCACTGCAATATCGGCCACGATCAGCCGGCCCCCGGCACCGACATGGACAAGGTCAATCCTCGCATCCAGGGTACGCTTGACCAACAAAGAAACACCTCTGGCATGCCGGCTCCCGTATGCTGAATGGACGACAAAGTCGTTAGCCAGCACACACGAGTCGACTTCGCAAACAAAGTGAGTCTCTTGGATCGCGGCCACATCCACGCCGAAGGACAAGAGGTCACGAAGCAGGCGAGCCGCCTTACCCCGATCCCTCAAGCCCTTCGCATTTAAACTGGCTATCTTGATAGACATCCTTTAAACCTGAAAAAGAAAAAGAACAGGCAACTAAAGGCTCTCTAGTCGCATACCGGGTAAAAATCTCTGGTAGAAGGGACCCCGACGGACTGTCCCAGGGACCCTGTTCCTACATCGGACGTAATCCGTCCGTCTAGGACAATGCCGCCGACGTCCGTGGGGTACATTAGTTTTACCACCCTATAAAGAGAGGGGTGGAGTAAAACCGGGAACCTCCCAGCACAGTTTTTCGTCATTTTCTTTAATTCTGGAGTGTTTTCCTTAACCATTTGAATTTGGGGAAAATGCCTCCTGACCTCCACTATATGGTCCCAGACCCGCAGGTTGCCACCGGTGTTCCGTACCAGGGTTATGACACCTGGGGCCTGGGGAAAGTTTCTGGGATTCTCTGTGGAAAGACCGTCCACTGTAGACAGCCTCAGCAGAGGCTTTAGTAATTTACGCCTCTGCGAGGACCACTCCGTGGCAATGTCCTGATTTACTTTTAGGAGCTCATCCCCCTGGGGCAGGCTTTTTTTTCTTTTTGGCCCGAGCGGGAGTGGGTACAGGAGAAGGGGAGGGGGTGGGTGAAGGCGGCTTCAAGGAGGTCAACCTGAAGGACGGGGACTGGGAGGCTTTCCGCGGGGAAGAGGGAAGGCTCCTCGCTTTTTCAGCATATGAACTCCTGGCCGGCGAGACCGGCAGCGAAACACATTTTGTTGCCTTGGTTCTCCTTTCCCTGCTTCTCTCCCTACTCCGGCTCCTTCTGCGACTTTTAACCATCTCATGCTGCTCTTCCTCGATCTCCCTTCCTCGTTTTAGGGAGCCCGACCGCTCAGTCTCCATTATTTCCGGTCTTGGGGGTGATTTGCCTCGTTTCTCCTGTTTGTCGGGCGACTTCTCCACCGTCGTCTCCTTAGGTTTTGCAGGAGCCCTGGCGGGAGTCTTGGCAGGTGACGGCACCTTCGATGGTGAAGGCGTTTTCGACTTCACCATCGAAGGTGCCGTTTCCATGCTAGTATGTGTTGGATGGGGTTTTCTTGATGGTTCTTTTCCGGGCCGCCCACTTTTGTGTAAGGGCCTGGTTGTAATCTCAACTTCATTAAATCGGCATTGATAAAGTGTGATATTTTCATTTGCTCATAGGTATGTTGTGGTTTAAAAAGATTGAGAAACATTGTGCTAAATTTTGACGTTCATATCTCGTTCGGGACGGTTTTTGATTGGTTGATCGAAATATGGCTTCATGAACTAGTGATTCTGAGAATACATCTATTTTTAGAGGTCTTGCAATTTTGGATAAATAATGATAAATATGAATGCACGTCATCAAGTTTGGATTTAGATAAATAGAGGCGCTAGGCTATTCCACTTGCAAGGTCATAGGCTATTCCACTTATGAGGCGATAGGCTATTCCATTTGTGAGTCCCCAGGCTTTCCACTCGTGAGACTCTAGGTTCTAGGCTATTCCACTTGCTTGTGAGGCTCTAGGCTATTCCACTTGTGAGGCGCTGAGCTATTCAACTTGTGAGGCCCTAGGCTATTCCACTTGTGAGGCTCTAGGCTATTCCACTTGTTTGTGAGGCTCTAGGCTATTCCACTTGTGAGGCTTTGGGATATTCCACTTGTAAGGCGCTGGGCTATTCAACTTGTTAGGCGATAGGCTATTCCACTTGTGGAGCTCTAAGCTATTCCAAATGCTTGTGAGGCTCTAGTCTATTCCACTTGCGAGGTGCTGGGCTATTCCACTTGTAAGGCGGTGGGCTAATCAACTTGTAAGGCTACAGGATATTCCACTTGCTTGTGAGGTGCTGGGCTATTCCATTTGTAAGGCGCTGGGCTATTCAACTTGTAAGGCGCTAGGCTATTTAACACGTGAGACGCTAGGCTACTTACCTTGTTAGGGCTCTCCAAATTCTTCATTCATACGAGAAGAGGTAAATGTAAATGTGAATCAATTTGAGTAAAACCGAGGCTCATGACGGGTGTTTCAAATTACTGAAGGTTTATTTAGAGTCTACAATGAGTTATGACAGCATATAAGAAATGCCTATGACAGTTTCAAAAATATACACTTTGGTTGACGGTCCCCTAAGTTTTGATGCCCTAGGCTCTAGCCTGCTAAGCAATCTAGTTAAATTCATCACTGCATGTCATTATTTAAAAACATAAGAGGATACAGATGAATAGATTAAAAATTGACAAGGATTTCCATTTCACTGAAGCAGAATTCAAATACATAAGATTGTCATCGTCTCGTCTATCTTCCATTCTTTAAAGCCGAACGCAGCCTTTGATATACCTTTTCTTACGCCATTGAAACAGGAATGGTCTTTGGTTTATCTGAGGTAACGGCACAGTGTAACGTAAGTACTCACTAAGAAACGAAGAATCAAACTGAATTATATGATTAATTTAATCGCAATTTAAAAACACACACACACAAACACAATTAGGAGTGAGTGAAAATGTCCCAACAATATTAGGTAAGAAACCATTAGAACTTCTTTTTTTTATATATATATATAATCATATCACCCCGAGCAAGGCAGTAACGCCACTGATGCGCAGGGGGCTACGTAAGAGTGAAAAGATTGGAAAAGAGAAAGCCGGAAACCACATCCTAAACAGGGAACAAGGGATGAGCCTCTTCACCTATTCAATAGACGTGGGTGGAGTGTGAACCGGGCGATAGTTTAGTCTATCTACTCCAATTGAAAAAAAAAAGGAAAAGGAGTGAAAAGATTGGAAAAGAGAAAGCCGGAAACCACATCCTAAACAGGGAACAAGGGATGAGCCTCTTCACCTATTCAATAGACGTGGGTGGAGTGTGAACCGGGCGATAGTTTAGTCTATCTACTCCAATTGAAAAAAAAAAAAAAGGAAAAGGAGTGAAAAGATTGGAAAAGAGAAAGCCGGAAACCACATCCTAAACAGGGAACAAGGGATGAGCCTCTTCACATGTTCAATAGACGTGGATGGAGTGTGAACCGGGCGATAGGGTGGAGTGTGAACCGGAGCACAGTTTAGATGTAGCACAAGGACGAGACAATGGAGCCCCCAGTGAAGATCGAATTTACTACTCAGTCGTAACTGATCTAGAGATACTCGCTTGCTAACAATTGCACCACGCCCATTGCTCAACTAGGATTATTTACAACTGATGAAAAGGATTATGATTTCCGGAGTAGTACGATTTTATGTAAATCATCAAAAGTTGACATTTTCTTCGATACAACAAGAATTGCTAAATCTTGATTAAGTCAATTAAATGTTTATTTTTGATTATTTTACAATTATTTAATAACTAAATCTCAATATATTTTGCGAGATGACTCGAGAACCTATCAACTCTATTGGATAAATAAACTAATATTTATATAGTCATTAGTTTTTTCAACAAGACTGATAGCTTTAGAAAGGACCGGCCTTAGCTTATATATGCGTACTAACAAGCTTAGCTTCAACTTGGTTCAAAATCCAAGAATTCAAAATGTCTACATTTCGCAGTGTTCTTTGAGAACAGCGATCGACATGACGTTATCAGTGAAATGATTATCAGTGAAATCAGCTTGCTCGGCTGCCATTGCCCACCGGAATCATTTCTTCCGACTCTATCGTAACTACGCGTCGGACCAAAACAGGCGCCTTTTCACTTCAGCTCGTAATAGGTGTAAAAGGATACTTAACGAAGCTAAGATGTTGTTTGCTGCCAGAATGAAGCAACGCATAGCATGCTCTAAATTCGGCTCTAAAGACTACTGGCGATTCTGTAAAAGAGTACTTAACAAGAGCAAGTCCACAATACCCCCGCTAATCAACAAATTTGAGGTCCTTCACCTCCCCAGCAGATAAGGCTGAATGCTTTGCCCGCAGATTCTCGAACAATTCGAGTCTGGACTCATCTGGAGTTTTTACACCCGACTTCTCACCTAGAACCGAGGCACAACTGAATGATGTCCACATTACACCTTCGCTTGTCTCTAAGATAATCTTAAAACTTGACCCTCACAAAGCGAGCGGTGGTGACGGAATCCCAACTATAGTCTTAAAGAAATGTGC
This sequence comes from Ascarosepion bandense, assembly GCA_037127315.1. Lineage (NCBI taxonomy): Eukaryota > Metazoa > Mollusca > Cephalopoda > Sepiida > Sepiidae > Ascarosepion > Ascarosepion bandense. The sequence continues at coordinate 865,694 of JBBBDQ010000545.1, forward strand.
CCCTGAACTCTCCTCTGTTCTTTCTAAGCTCTACAACCTCTGCCTATCTGCTTCCTGCTTTCCTGCCTGTTGGAAATCTTCCTCTGTAGTTCCTATATTTAAAAACACTGGAGAACCCTCTGACCCTGCAAATTACCGCCCTATCAGACTTCTTCCGATCTTTGGCAAAGTGTTCGAAGCCATTATCAACGCCGAGGTGGTTCAGCATCTTACAGCACACAGGCTCCTCTCGGACAAGCAATATGGTTTCCGCTTCACCAGGTCTACTGCTGATATGCTAACGACCATCACCGAGTACATATACCAGGCACTCGACAAGAATGGTGAAGCCCGAACCGTTGCATTGGATATATCTAAGGCGTTCGACAGAGTTTGGCATGCTGGCCTTCTATGTAAACTGCGGAGCTATGGTATAACTGGACATTTGTTTGAACTAATCCAGTCATTCCTCTCTAACCGCACAATGAAGGTGGTATTAAACGGACATGCCTCTCAGAACTACCATACAAACGCAGGTGTCCCCCAAGGCTCCATCTTAGGTCCTACACTCTTCTTGATATACATTAATGATCTCCCTGATTCCATAAGAGCCCAAATAGATTTGTACGCCGATGACACACCACAGTTTACTCTCGCCTCCTACAAAAATCTGGTGTAGGCGTCAAAGCTAACCTCGCAGCCGAGATTGAAAAAGACCTCCAATCCATATTGGACTGGGGTAAGAAATGGCTAGTAAATTTTGATGCTTCTAAAACGAAGCTACTCTCAATTAACCATCATCGACAATCTCACCTACCTCCCATTAGCATGGACCAGGCTTGCCTCCCAGAGAGTAAAACACTACGCCTCCTTGGTCTCACACTTTCAGCGGACCTCAAGTGGAATGACTATATCGAATCCATTGCTAAATCCGCTGCTATGAAAGTCGGTTCTCTGTGTAGGGCCCGGAAGTTTTTTCCGTCTAAATCTATCCTGCACATTTATAAATCTACCATCCGCCCGTGCATTGAATACTGCTGCCATATCTGGTCGGGTGCCCCTGCTGTTCTCCTCGGGCTTCTCGATAAGGTTCAGAGGAGGGTCTGTAATGTGATAGATACCGACTTGGCAGACCGCCTGCAGTCTCTCTCCCACCGGCGCGACGTGGCTTCCCTGTGTCTCTTCTATAAATACTTTCACGGCTTCTGCTCCGATGAACTTAGATCACTAGTGCCCCCTAAATACGAATTTGAACGAGATACTAGATTAGCAACTAGATCCCACCCTTTTACAGTGAAACCAATAAAATGCAGCCGTAACTTCTACTCCAACAGTTTCTTTCCTCGCACTTCCCGACTGTGGAATTCTCTTCCAAACGATTGCTTCCCCGACGGCTACAATCTCCAGGAGTTTAAATGTAAGGTCAATAGACACCTCCTAACACACTAACCTGCTCCCATTCTATCAAACACTCTTCCCATCTGCCCAACCCTCATCCACGGTATCCTTACTCATCTGTCACCTTCCTCCTGACATTCCCTATGTCTAACCACTCCTTCTCTTTACCTTCCCCTATGTATCCCCATGCGCAATAGTGGCAGTGGAATGCCTTGCTTGGGGTGAGATGATTAAAAAAAATGTGCTTTCGCGGCAGGGTTATCGCCTCTGAAAAGTGAAACGTTTTGAATTGAAATTAGCGGGTGTACCGAATGACATGAGAAGTAGAGAAATCCCATGAAGAGGCGGGCTGGGGAAGTCGAAAAGAGAAACTTTGTCCTAGGGTGGAAAAAACGCTGCAAACTGGGTGAATATAGAGAAAAGAAACTGAAGCCGACTCATGGTTGTTGGACTTGGGCTATTCATGGAAATGCCACCCAAAACGTTTAGCTATTCAAGGTCTGCATGAAAGAAAAGAAAGAAAGAAAATAGCAAAGAGAATGATGAAAAAGATATGGGTGAAATTGAACAAAACAAAGAAAATACATTTGCAAAAAGAAAGAAATAACTAATCTAAAGAAAGCTATTTCCAAAGTAAGAAAGAAATAAAGAACTAATTTAAAGGGGACGTTTAAAAAGAAAAAAATAATAATATAAAGCAGGATGTTCGAAAAGAAAGAAAGAAAGAAAGAAAGAAAGAAAGAATGTAACGCAGGGTGCATCAAAATAAAAGAAGGAAAGAAAAAATAGCAAATGTAAAATAGGATGTTTGAAAAGAAAGAAAGAAAGAAAGAAAGAAAGAAAGAAAGAAAAAGAGTTATGTAAAGCAGGATGTTACGAAAGAAAGAAAGAACCTAAAGCAGTGCGTCAAGATCAAAAAAGGAGAGGAAAATAGCCAAAGTAAAATTGGATGTTTCGAAAGAAAGAAAGAAAGAAAGAAAGAAAGAAAGAAAGAAAGAAAAAGACAAATGCAAAGCAGGATGTTACGAAAGAAAGAAAGAACCTAAAGCAGAGATCAAAAAAGGAGAGGAAAATAGCCGAAGTAAAATTGGATGTTTTCGAAAGAAAGAAAGAAAGATAGAAAGAAAGAAAGAAAGAAAGAAAGAAAGAAAGAAAGAAAGAAAGAATATAATGCAGGGTGCATCAAAATAAAAAAGGAAAGAAAATAGCTAAAGTAAAATAGGATGTTTGAAAAGAATGAAAGGAAGCAAGAAAGAAAAAACAAATGTAAAGCAGGATGTTTTCAAAGAAAGAAAGAAAGAAAGAAAGAAAAAAGAAAGAAAGAACTAATGTTAAGCAGGTGCGTCAAAATAAAAGAAAGAAAGAAAAAAGTAACTAAAATAAAAGAGGATGTCTCAAAGAAAGAAAGAAAGAAAAAAATTAATGTAAAAAAAGAAAAAGAAAGAACTATTATGAAGCAGCATGTTTCAAAAGAAAGAAAGAAAGAAAGAAAGAAAGAAAGAAAGAAAGAAAGAATTAATATAAAACTGCAATGTAAGAAAAAAGAAAGGTACCATTGAAGTTACAGAAAACAGGAAGCAAAGAATAACTATAATCGTAAAATTTAATGTATTGAATGAATGGCATTTACGACCTTCCCTCCACATTCAGTATTCCAGCATTATATAGTTAAGCATATAGTTAAGTCTATTGCCTTTGGGTGAACATAAACCTACTAAATACGTCAACTTTGTATATAAGACCTGAGAGCTTTTTTTGCACAACTTTTGATTGAAAATATGGTGGGTCTTCTATTATGCCATTAAACACAGTAGTTTAATCAATCCGATAATTAGGATACAGCCTCAAAGACCTGTTTTCTCTTTTACCGCTTGTAGGAAAAGAGTATGTAACAGAAAGACCGGCGGAAAATGTTTGAATCGAGTTGACGTCTGACACTACTTCAAAGAAAAGGTTAGGAAGGAAGCCCACCCATCATCTATACTGAAAAGGGTGATAATAGCTACAGAAACCTATTTTCCCGAAAAAAAAAAAATTATGAAGAAGATTTTATAAATTTCAATCGACGGTAGGCTGCTCGGTCAGTGAATGACGAATATTTTCTTATAAGGAAACGACTAATATTACGTTTACCATAACTCGCATCCAGTTAAAAAACAAAACAAAAAACAGTCATCAGTTTTTACTGCGGATATTGCTGTGTGTATAACGAGTGCGGCCTTTCCATGTACTTCCATAAACTTTCTGTAAATGTTAGAAGCCATTTCACCTTTCCCAAAGAACAAATATTCGGTGATACCTCTATACATTCAACACATGTCCAGAAAAGGCAAACAATTTGAACAAGGATGATTACGGGTAGACAAATGATTACAGGTAGACAAATAGAAGGCACAGATTTTTTTCCTCTCTTGGTTTCTAGGTATATTATACTTTAAAAAATGCATGCTGATACATCTAAACTTATTTATAAATGGAAATTTGTCTGTGTGTGCGCGTGTGTGTCTGTGTCTGTGTGTATCCGTTACTTATAGACTCCGAAACGGCTGAACCGATTTTCTTGAAAATTTACACAGTTGTACTATAAGCGTCTGCGAGTGTTCTTAGCTAGGTTTTGTGTCGAGGTACCCCCGATAAATATCGAAAATCGATAATCGAAAAAATCGGGTTATAGAAGGAGTGGTCCGATTTTAATCAAATTTCATACACTCATAGACAAAGACATAAGAAACGATATTCAGAAGTTTCGAGGTTGCAGTTCTTACAATAGTGCAGAAAATCGATGATATATATATTGTCATCCACAGACAGATCTGTTTCGCTGTATCACACACACACACACACACACACACACACACACATATATATATATATATATATATATATATATATAAGGCAAGATATTTGTGTGTGTATCTGTTTATCTGCCTGTATGTCAGTATTTTTTTTTTCAGACCTTTTGTTTTAGTTTTTGCTTCGGGTTTGGCGCTAAGTAGGTATAATTGTAGTTCTTAGTCTCAGCCATGATACCATTTACTCAGGACTTATTTAACCTTCAAAATTCAGTTTACGACGAAAAAAACTTATTTGATATCGATACCAGGAAATCAAAATTTTACTTACATTCATTCATTTTTCATTCAGTCTACGGTTTCGCTTTAACTGGAAACAACTATTGCTTTTTAATCTTTCGTGCCAACGTCCAAAGAGTCTCAGCTCCAGGACCATGGATTAGTTTTAAAGCTTTCATTACACCCGAGCAACGCCGGGCTATACTGCTTGTATATACATATATATGTTGTATCCTTTAAATAATATAATGAATGTCTATTATGTTTAATCATGAGCCGTTCTAAACATCGTATTTTCGCTTTGATTTCTTTAATAAAGACAGAAATTGTCCAACATTTAGATATTTTTTTATTATGTTGGTTCTAAGCTTTCGGCTAACATGAGCCATCTTCGGAGAGGTTACAGGGACGTCAACATAAATACATCCACCATCAAAGATGATTTTATCTTCTGTTAACATAAAACATTGCTAAGTAACGATAACAGTCACCGAATAGCAGACGCAGTTCGTAAATTTGTAATGTGGTTCTATGACGTCACACCGCGTGAGAGACCGAAATGTTAACAGAACCATATGTCTAAATGCAATGTAATGTGTTATGACCAGATTGAAATGTGATTTTATTAAGTGTGGGTTGTTTTGATTTAATGTTGATGGCCTCCAGTATCTGAAAGTTCTTTTTACTGTCTGTATGAGTGAGTATTATTGTGTTATTAACTAAAATCTGTCAAATATTAACTCCGTGGCTACGTTTTTCTAAGAAATGTTGTTTAATTGAACTCTGATCAGAAAGGTGACAGGTAAGTCTATGAGAGAGCGTGGTTGTAGTAAAACCAATATCTATAGTGGGTTTATTATTAGTACCAGAGATATAATCTCTGAACGGGCATGTAAACTGATACACTACATTGGTTTTCTGTAGAGGATTTAGAGTTGTGGCGGTAGGGTTATTAGAGAATATGGGGTCAATTGTTTTAAATTTTTTATAATATATGATGAGCTTAATTTGATTATTATTATTTATTGGTTTAACATTTCTACGTATTATGTTTTTGAGTGTTGTTTCAACTTGTTTGTAATTATTATGCATTTGGTTGCAATAGTATAAGTTAATAGTGTTATGTTTATTTTGACGTACACTATTATTATTAATATTACCAATATTGTTAAATATTATTGAGTTTATTGAGATACATTTTAATTTGTTGATCAATGACGGAGTTAGGAAATCCATTGTTAACAAGTGTTTGTTTAATGTTGTGTAATTCTTTATAGAATATGGATCTAGATGAAGGTATCATTTGTGTGCGTTGAATTAATTTTTTTTTATAACAGCAAACTGATATCGTTGGATGCATTCACTATTATTATTAAGAAGACTAGAGTTTATGCTAGTTGGTTTCCTATATAGAGAAGTAGTAAATCTATGTGTGCTAGAATCAATTAATACATCAAGGAATAGAATTTTATTATTAATATTAAGTTCTAATGTAAATTTGAGGGCGGAGTGACTTTCAAATTTGTTTTTAAGTTGTGTAATTTTATGAATATTCTTAGCTAAAATAAAAATGTCATCTATGTATCTTACATATATAGGAGGTTTATTATTGTCATTAATTATTTTATTTTCTAAATGTGCCATATAATTAAAAAAGAGAGGACCTAAAGGAGATCCCATCGCAATAGCATCTATTTGAGTATAAATACTATCTAGGGGGTCATGAAAGGGTACTTGAGTGGTGAATGCTAATAATACTTTTTTTAAAATAGTGGGTTTAATATTGATTGGTGGGAAAATAGTATTATTGTATAGATCACGGATAATGATGTCAATCGTTTCATGGACGGGAAGGTTTGTGAATAAGTTTTGGACATCCAAAGATGCAATTATTTGATTGTTAGGTTTTACGGAATGGAGAATCTGTATGAATTCATACGTGGAGTTAATACCATATTTACTTGGAAAGTAGGGAGTAATTAGTTTGTTAATTGTTTTAGAAAGGTTATATATTGCTGTTGGTATTTGTGAAATGATAGGTCGGAGGGGATGATCTTTTTTATGGATTTTTACATTTCCATAAAGTTAGCGAGGCTGATAGTCACCTACAATCTTTTAAAGTTTATAGGATCCTATTTCAGCATTGTTTGCAGTAATAAGTTTATTAATATGTTTTGTTAAGTTGGGAGGTGGTATCATTAGTTAGTTTTTAAATTTATTGTATCGTCAAGAATGGCATGTAATTTGGAGTGATATGTTTGTTTAAAATAACAAATGTATTGGTTTTATCGGTACGTCGGATAACAATATTTGTTATTTTTTTAGATGTGTGGATGCTAAAAAGGATAAGTAAGGAAAGAATATGGGATTGGTCCTAAATAGGAATATCACAGCAAAGGTAATAAAACTGAAGGGAATGAAGGGAAAATGATAAGATCAGATTAATGGCAGGTTAAACATTAACAAACAAGGGAAGAGTAGGATAAAGGAAAAGGAAGAAGGAAAAAAGCTTTAAAAAAGTTGGTTAGCATGTATTCTTCGAGGTCAAACCCCAAAGTGAATCTCCATTCTGATTAGCCACAAAAATACCCACATACATTCACAGCAAAACAAAAAGGTTTTGTCATTTAAATGTAAATCATCTGCGCAAATACATCAATATTGCCTGATGATGAGAACATATCTCGAAACATAGAAATTTCCATATCGCAATGTAAAATTGATACATAACTATATAATTATACTAAGCTCTATAACACTTATTATATTGAGCACTGTTTATAATAAAATAAATGCCAGAGTCAGTCAGTTAAGTGCCATGCGCGATACACGCTTGGGCGATCATGTCTCGAAAGAGACATGACTGACTGGGCAGAAGATTATCCCGCAGTAGGTTGCCATTGCTTTCTGCGGTAGACTGGTTGCCGACCAAGGCTATAGAACCCAATCTGTCCTATTATTTAACCCATAACTGGAGGGAATAGACGGATTAATACCTTTCCCAAGGGTATTTGCGCGTAAGTGAATGCAATGAATTCAACTGGAATTCGAACTCGGTTCTCCGATTTCTCGTTCCGAGCCGATATCCACTGCGCCACAACGCACATAGTACTCAAAATAAATAAATAAATAAAAAAAACCTTGAGTCCTCTTCACTTGGAATTATATATATATAAAGAAATATATTAGTCATCCATATACAAGCCCATTTCGCTGTATCACAGCTCATCAGTGTGGCTAGACCGATTTGGTATTAGTCAGTCGGAGTCGCTACCCACTAAGCCATAGGTGCATGGCATCAGAGAAAGGAATTTTTAACGTCTTGCACACACACACACACACACACACACACACACACACACACACATATATATATATATGTATTAATGAAGAAAAAGCGAGTAGGAAATAGAAATCAAAATTACATTGGGACTTAATTACACGCTTAAATGCAATTTAAACCAATTATAGATTTCTATATCTATTCTATATATTTATAAACACTCTGTTACTGATATTAAACACTCTTTTCCTAAAATATAAAAAAATAAATAAAATATGTGATTATGAGTGTATGTATGAGTGTGTATGAGCGTGGTTGTGCATGAGTGTGTATGTGAGTGCATATGAACGTGTCTGTGTGTGCATGTGAGCGTGTCTGTGTGTGTGCACATGAGTGTGAGTAAGTATGAGTGTGTATGTATGCGTGCGTTTGTAGTTGATACACAGTACTGTAACGATAGTATGAAAAACTTTATAAAGAGAATAAAACACGATTATTTTTTTGTAAACGAACATAAATTGCCAACGAGCACAACTTTTAAACTTGATGCCATTGTTTTTAATAAATACACAAGATGATTTAATCACATATACACACTTATCTACCACATTAAGAAATTTTAGCTGTTATACACGCAGACAAGCACGCGTCCAAATTAGTCGGGTTTCAATCCTAGCTGGAAGTAATCGAATGTCTAAGCGTAGTGATGAGCTGTGATACAGTGAAACTGGACTGTCTGTGGATTACTATTTATGCTTTCGCCCGTCTAAAGAAAAGGTAGACTTTAAGAACAGTAGCTACTAACCGTTATTAACGCATCATTCTCTGGAAATGGATTGAAAGCTCTTGGCTACTGGCGTTTGTATATATTGCGTATATAAAAATCTGTTTTTCCCCACCGTGCGCCGATAGCTTAGAGATAGAATCTCCGATTAATGTCAAATTAGAATCAATCGGACGTTTAACTGTACTGATGAGCAGTGATAAAGCGAAACAGGACTATCTGCGGATGAATATATATATATATATATATATATATATATATATATATGAAGCCCGTATTTCTCCATCTAATTTATGAAGCCTGTATTTCTCCATCTAACAACAAAGACAATTACCGGACTTATATTGGCATGTCCGCGGGCCCTTTCAAACAGAGACTTTACAACCACAAGTACTCGTTTTCGAACCCTAACCAAAGATTCCAGACGGCACTATCACGTAGATTCTGGAAAATGAAGGAGGAAGGGCAGGACCCTATAATCAGCTGGAAATTAATAGGCTCAGCTTGTACCCCTAAAAATTTTCGTGATAGGTGCCGTCTATGTTTATTGGAGGAGATTCTGATTTTGAAGTATCCTCATCAGGACTTACTTTTGAATCTTAGGAAGGAATTCATTGATAAGTGCCGTCATAGGGCGGATTTTAAAATTTAAATTTTTAAATTTTAAATTTTAATTTTTAAATATTAAGTTTTTTAATTTTTTAATTTGTAATTTTTTAATTTTTAATTTTTAATTTTAATTTTAATTTTTATGTATATGTGTATGTTTGTGTGTGTGTGTATGTGCATATTTGTATATATGTATGTATATATGTATGTGTGTATATATGTATTTATGTGTGTAAAAATTTTTTTAGCTATTTAAATGCTCTTTTTTTATAATATTCATTAATTTTTTATATTTTTTATATGTATGTGTGTGTGCATATGTATAATGTATATGTGTGTGTGTATGTATATGTGTGCATGTGTGTGTGTACACATATATATTGTGTGTGTGAATTTTTGTATATGTGTGTACACATATATATGTGTGAATGCGCATGTATGTGTATATACGTATATAAGTGTGTATGGAATTGAATGTATGTGTGTGTGTATGTGTATGTATGTATATATGTATTCATAATCGAAGAATTGTGTGTGTGTGTGTGTGTGTGTGTGTGTGTGTGTGTGTATGTGTTTGTATGTATGTGTGTACTTCTATATGTATGTATAATTGTAAATGAATTTTTTTTTTTTTTTTTTTTTACCTAGCGGTGTCTTTATTTAGTTTAAATCAAATGACCTAATTAAAAAAAAAAATTATTTTAAATCCTATATCTTTTTATTCCCTTTAAAAATAATTATGCCTTTTTAAGTAAAGGCCTTTTTCTAATACTTCAACGTTTTTGGGAAGTTAGGTTTTTGAATATGTCCAGCGTCTGTAATAAATAAAAAAATTTTTCTTTCTTTTCTTTTCTTTTTCCCTCCTTTCTTTCCTTTATCTCTCTTATCTCCCACTTTTTTCCGTGTTGCTTAACCTTACATCAATTCAACACGCCGTCCGTTAATTATTAAGTTAAAATTCTCTTTCCTTTTTTGCGAACCCAGACGATGTCAATTTTTTCTTTTCTTGTTTATTTGATTTTATTTTGTTTTATCTTTTTCTTTTTTTACTTTTTCTTTTTCTTTTTTAATTTCTTTGCAAATCTATTTAAAAAGGAAAATTAGACTGATTTTTCTCCAGTTTCTGAAAGGATTTTTCTGTTGCTGAGGTGATCTGTTATACCCCGTGGGGATTTTCATATCGAAATGATCATCCAACATCATTGAATTAATCCTTTTTTAATTTATATATATATATATATATATATATATATATAGACGAGGTAACCAAAAAAGTTCTGTCCGTTTTTAAAGGAAAAAAAAAGCCGACGCTTCACAGTATGTGTAACTTATATTTAGTCTTCGAAGTAATCGCCATCGGCATCCAGCATCTTCTGCCAACATGTCTCCAGCTGTTCAATGCCCTTGTAGTAGAACTCGGGGCGTGGGTTTGACGCAAAGAAGTCCGTGAGAGCTTTGCGCAAATCTGCTTCATTGGTGAAGGATTTCCCACGAAGATGATTATCCAAGGAGTGGAAGAAGTGGTAATCGGATGGCGCAAGGTCAAGTGAATAAGGTGGATGGCACAAAGTCTCCCACTCAAGTTGCTGTATGGTATCCCTGACCACTCGCGCGACATGCGGTCTGGCGTTGTCATGGAGGAAAAGCACACCTTTGCGATTCACCAGTGCTGGCTCCTTCTGGCGAAATGCCTTTTGGACACGTTTCAATTGCTGCGAGTATAGGTCTCCAGTGACCGTTTTGCCCGTTGGTAGCAGTTCATAATGAATCACTTGACGACCTGACCACCAGACACAAAGCATATCTTGCGTTGGTGCATAGGCGGTCTTGAGGTGTGAGGGAGAGCATCCTGAGACGACAACCAATGTCTGGAACGCTTAGGGGTTTCGTACAGAACCCACTTTTCATCACTGGCAAGCACTCGATTGAATAAGGATGCGGTAAGATGGGGAGAAAGCAGCGATACGCAGGTTGCCACTCGTTGTCCCTTGTGGACCTCCAACAGCATTTGCGGAACCCACTTGCTCAGTTTGTACGTCTTACCTAGGCGGTGCAGGTGAAGTCTGTTTCATCGGAAACGTTGAACTGTCTTGACTACTGTTAGACTACTGTTCTCTTCAATGGCCTCCTTCAGGGCTCCGTCATTCAAGACCTGTGGTCATCCACTGCGACGCTCATCAAAACTCCCGACTTGAATTTTCGACTTGCAGTACGTTCATCCACAGCACTATCCCCAAACACTTGACATATGTGGCGACTTGATGCAGCTGCTGATAAGCCCACTTTGAAACCGTAAAGCAAACAGCCCCGAACGAGATCTCCTGACACTTCCATCCTTCTCGCAGCTGTTCGGCTTATAACTGATGGCCGGGCACGGTGCGCGTGTTTTTTATGACATTTGATGTTCCTACTTCCGGCCGTCCGAATTTGAAAAAAAATTGCTACACACATTTCATATATATTACAACGTCATTAAGTGACTAATAAAAAAACGGACAGAACTTTTTGGTTACTTTGTATATATATATATATAGTAATGGGAATTAATAAATATACATTTGGGAATACACACGTATAAAAATATTATTCAGGTGTTAATAAAACAGTGCTCAATGTAGTATAAACAGACGTCGATGGCATGACTTGGAGTTTCATGCTTTACGCAATCATCAGGTGCATATTACGAATTAATGAAACGCACGAAACTCCGAGTCGTGGCGCGTAGGCGTGGGGTAATATATATATATATATATATATATATATATATATAAGGGGGTTATGTCTTGAAGGCTGTCACAATGCGTTGGGTAAAATAAAGGAAGGTAAAGAAGTGTTTGGGTATTACCTATTTATTAAACATTAATATTTCGAGATTAAAATCTCATCTTCAGAATGGCAGAGAACCTTTTGTCTGTCCGGGTATCTTCACGGCCTCTCAAAGAATGGCTGTTCCTGGCTGTCTGCTGCTGCTGCTGCTGCTGTGTGTGTGTGTGTGTGTGTGTGTGTGTGTGTGTGTTTGTATTCTAGTTGGGGCCTTTATGGTCTGATGATATCAGTCTGCTTGTATGTGTGGTTTATCTTAGTGTGATCTGATCGGCTTTGAGAATGGTTTTCCTGCTGGATAAAGGGATACGGGTTCGTTCCTTGCTGGAAGACACGACGTTTCTTTAGTAGAACTTCTCGATCTAGGCTGACTGACATTAACTTCACTATTTAAGAAAATTGAAGACAGCCATAGAAACCCAATCACGTGTGCCCTCTAGAAATAAACATTTTAGTAAGAAGAAATAATGTCGGATTAAAAATCGATTTAGAACACACACCGAGTGCGATGGGAAAATTGTCGACATTTTATATTTCTAATTTCGCGCATGCGCAGTGTTTCTTTTTGATTTTGTCTACTGTCCAGTATAGTAGAGTCAGTTAGGCACCGTGTGTGAAAAAAAAGAGTACCATTGCGCAATTCACTTCCCCAGAAATTTAAAATTAAATTTTTTTGCCTTACTGCTTCGCATTCGCGCTGGAAGCTCCAATACGAATATTTCAAAGTGTTTGGGTGTCAATCTGAAGACAGTGCAAAAGATTCGGAAAGAATTGGATGAATCTAATGGTGATTACGAAGATATGGTATCTCAGAAAACTAACCCTGATCATTCTGATAAGAAAAGAACTCCCGAATTTGTTGGTGAGGGCTTCAGGTTCAACATGAAGACCTACAGCAAGTGCCATCAGGAGATAGTGCTGCCCTGGTTCAAGAGGATGGTTGCTGGAAGACCCTTTGTCTAGCAACAAGACTTTGCACCATGCCACAGTAGCAGGAGAAACTCGTAATGGCTGTCAAACAATTTCTGCGACCGCATCACACCTTACGTCTGACCACCTAACTTCTCAGACAACAACCCCTTTGATTATTATGTGTGGGGTACGGTTGAGCCAGATACCAACAAAAAAAAAAAAAAGAAAGAAGGTTATTGCAGCATTCACCAACTTAAAAAAGGAGACCGTCCAGGAGAGTTACAGGAAATTCCAAAATCGTATGGAAGCCGTGGTTGAAGCCAATGGCGATTTTATTGAATAAATTTACTCTATAGTATTTCAAGATATTTTTGTGTCATATTAAATATATGTGTTAAAATGAGATGTGTTATTTTTATTTTTGCATCATTTAACCGACATTTTATCCATTGTACCCGATATATAAAGAATTAGCACAAATATAAAGTTTACCACTTAGCTGATTGGCGCTACCTTCAGCATTCCGATTCCAGAGTTTCGTAGACGTACTCGTTTCAATCACCCCGTTCACTGGAAGCGGGTATCAAAAATTGACTGTTTATATTTATCGTTTTTGTTTCTTCTTTTATATATGCACTTTTTACTGGTGCATGGTTGATTTTTTCATAGTGTGCGTGGGAGGTGGGCGCTCATGCGCATGCTCATTCACCTGCCTGCGCGTATGCGCGTACATATACAATGCCTTGGTTATTACTCTTTGTCATCTTTTTTCTTGTCACTTTATACTCTTCCCTTGTTGGATTTATTTATACTTTCTACTTCTTTCAGTTGTAGCAATTTCGATATCCTGTTTTTCAGACATTCACTCTTCTTGTTAATTCTTGAAAATTGTATTTCATTTATTATACAATTTTTTCTTTTATTAATGTAAGGTAAATATTTATATACGTCTTCACCTGGCCATTATTTCGTTTTTCTTATTTGATTTAGTGATAACTTAAGTATTAGGGTCTTAATTATAGGGGTTAAGTTTATGCAATATAAGAGATCCGGATATAAGAGAGCCTGTGGTAATGTACAGTAAGCCGGATATAAGACAGTTTAGTTACAGGACTGGGTAAAGATTCTCTTATACCCGGGTTTTTGTTATATCCGGGTTTGCTATATTTTATATACATTAACACAGGCTCTAATTTGGGACCAGAGAAAAGCTATCTTATATCAGGGTTATACTGTATATAAAATAGACAGGACCCCCAATATAAGAGAAACTCGGATATAAGATAGTTTTATCATGTCCCGACAACTCTCTTATATCCGGGTTATACTGTAATTAAATTTTTATTTATTGTTGTTTGAATTTGTATGTGTTCTGTTGCCTTATTCCTTAATTGTGTTTTGGTTTGGTTACATATCAGAAATAGATTATGAAAAAAATGGTCGGCATAGACCATTACCCGTACGCAATGAGAGCATCGGTTTACAGGGACTAGAAAGAACGTCGGTGTATGTCTGGAAACAGTCTCAGTTCCTTTTTATTGAATTAAGGAAATTACGAATAGGGAAAGTCTTATCTAAAAATATTAATGAAGATCATGTTACATTGCACCGAGGTTTTCTTCATTTTTCAGCGCGGCAACGATTCAAAACCCACCATCAAAAACTCAGGAGACGAAATAGAATTGGTGCGGTCATCAACGATATCAATGAAACTCAATCCTGTCGAGAATTGATGGTAAAGAGTCGAGACAAACATTCTGCGCAATAAACCCTCAAACGCGAATGATCCTTACAGAATGTTTTGAAAATTGCCATTGGGATCAAAAGGGAATCTAGTTACATTGACTCCGCGCCGATGGTGAACAAGGAGTGTGTTTTAATTTATGTACAGTGTAACCCTGATATAAGAGAGTTGCTCGAATTAAGGTTATCTTATGTCCGAGTTTCTCTTATATCGGGGTTTAGTCTATTTATATGCATTATAACCCGGATATACGAGACCATGACATAAGAGCAACTCGGATATAAGAGATATTTTCTTTGGTCCCAAATTAGAGCCTGTGTTAATGTATAAAAATAGACCAAACACGGATACAAGAGAACGTTTGCCCGGCCCCGACAACTCTCTTATATCCGGGTTACTGTATATTACCACAGGCGCTAATAATGGACCAGATAAAATATCTCTTATATCCAGGTTTCTCTTATACTAGAGTCTCTTA
The DNA here is from genome assembly GCA_037127315.1 of Ascarosepion bandense. Taxonomy (NCBI): domain Eukaryota; kingdom Metazoa; phylum Mollusca; class Cephalopoda; order Sepiida; family Sepiidae; genus Ascarosepion; species Ascarosepion bandense. The sequence goes on from JBBBDQ010000545.1 coordinate 880,775, forward strand.
TATCCAAGTTATACTGATTAATTAATCGAATAAAACGCGCACATGCACACACACACACACACACATACATATATATGACATTGAAGTACATACGAATTAAAATCCAACAAAATGATAGAATAGGGAACAAACACAAAACGTTTATAAATGTAACATTTTTACTTTTAATTAAGCTTTATCAGAAATTGAAATGTGGAGGAGAAAAGAAATGCTTGCTTTTTTTTATTCTTGTGTTGTTTGCCTACTAAACAAATGACAAATAAACAACGCTTAAATGAAAAAAAAAACAATTTTCTTTCTTCAATATTAAATTTCTGATGAACCTTAAATAAAAGTTTAAATTTATTAATATTAAAATTGATCCAGGTGAGGACTCGATGTAAATAGTATTATCTATTTACAGAGCCAAATATGTATATTATATCAAATAAAACTCCAAATATTACACCAAATAAACTCCGAATATTTACATATAATATCCGGAGTTTTATTATATATATATATATATATATATATATATATATATATAGTTAGTTAGTTAGTTAGTTTTTGGTCGTAATTAAATAAAACCAGGACCCAGTTTATTAAAAAGTGTTCAATACATTTATATTGTTGAACTTTTGAATATTTTTCATTTAGAAATGAATTATTTTTGCAACCTAGGTTTCTTCTATAACTGATTTTCCAACGTTTTTCCAAATGTATAAACAACTATAGATACATATTAGGTTTATACAAACCTGGATGAAAGTATTTTTAAAATCCTTATGCAAGCCCTCTCTAATTTTGAAAATTTTTGTGTTTAAAAATTTCATTATACCAAACTGGCTAGCCACGCGTGGAAATTAAAAATGGAAATGACCATGGTATAATATGGAGTATAGTAAAAAAAAAAAAACCCAAACGATACAACGGTCGTGATGTCTGCAGATTGTGTTAAGAAGAAAAGTTAGCCATTATGTTGTTTCCAGAACCAAAGATCAGAAGTAATGTCCAGATGTAATCACACCTGTAGATACATATTAGGTTCATACAAACCTAGATGAAAGTATTTTAAGATCCTTAAGTAACTAATTTTAAAAACTTTCGCTTGTTTAAAAATTCCAGTCGCGTGTTCGTAAAATCCCTATTTGTACGTTTGAAAAACGTTTCGAAAATCAGTTGTTATAAATCGCCTGAAAATACCAAAAGGTTGAAACCTAGGTTGGGTAATAAGTCATTTTCAATTTATATATAACGTGGAACACTTGATATATTTCCCAGGTAAATTCCGATAGAAAAAGAACTCAAAAGAACTCAATGTTACGTTTATTTATTTAATTTAACAGAGTAATATCATTTAGAAAAAAAATTTAGATTTACTACAATTTCATGGGTAATATATATTTCGCCGCTAAATGAAGGCCTTGCGGCTCGTCAGACCCAAATGATACAACAAATATCCCCCCCCCCAAATCTTCAAAATATCCCCCCACCCGACAAAAAATGGGGGATATCTTGAAGATTAACTGTTGTATCTTTTGGGTTTGACGAGCCGTAAGGTCAGCATTTGGCGGCCAAATGTTTATTACCCATGAAATTTTCGTATATCTAAAAAATTTCTAAATTATATATATATATATATATATATATATATATAGAGAGAGAGAGAGAGAGAGAGAGACAGACAGACAGACTTATACCCGCAGAAAAAACAAATGGATTTAAACATCATAGGTGCTCGTTGGAAAAATTGTAAATGACAGACAGGACATATTAATATGAATTGAATTAAAATTTTGTTTTTAAGCGAGTTCCACCTTCTCTTTTTCAATACATATTAATGTGTCCTGTCTATCATTTACAATTTTGCCAACGAGTAATTATGATGATGTGTTAGCCGAAAGGGTCCTAAGGTCTTAACTAAAATATGACGTTCCTTCTGTTTAAATCTATATATATATATATATATATATATATATATATAATTATATGGTTATGTCAATTTTTCATTGCTACATGGAAATTTCTATGTTTCGAGATTAATTCTCATCATTAGGCAATGCTGGTGTGGTTGTGCAGACGATTTACATTTAAATGACAAATACTTTCGGTTTACTATGAATGTACGTGGGTGTTTTTTTTTTTGTGTGTGTGTGTGTGTGTGTGTGTGTGTGTGTGTGTGTGTGTGTGTGTGTGTGTGTGTGTGTGTGTGTGCGGCTAATCAGAATGTAGATTCACTTATAGGGCTTTGACCTCGAGGAATTTACGTGCTAACCAACTTTTTTCCTCCTCTTTTTTTCTTTTTCTTTGACCCTATTCCTCTCTTGTAAGCTTTCCTTCAAGTAAACCCCGAACTATTTTTTCGCTCCATCTATCAATTTGCTGTAAAGTTTATTATCCTGATACAAAGGTGGGGGATTATTAAAAAAAGAACAACTAACTTATTCTATCTTTGGCTTTATTTTTATTTTCATTTTTATTTTTACCTAATTCGTCGGTGAGCATGTTATTTAATTTCGGTTTTATCCATTTTCTAATGTGAATAATTTACAATGTCTACATATGACATTAATTTCGTTACGTTTATTTAATAAATTTTTATTTTTAAGGGATCTAATAATAAATAGTTTTTCATATAAGCATAATGAACATGGTTCATTTAAAGACTTAATATATATATATATATATATATATATATATATATATATATATATATATATAAGTGACGGGGATGGACGTTGTGTAAGTATTTCTTTGTTTGATAGATTATGCTTAGCGTCTGCTTTTTGCGTTCTAGCTCGACGGGAGTTTCGCTCAGATGTAGATCAAAATGTTAGAAAGCTAACGACACCTTGAAAATTTTCAGAAAGCCAAAATTAGGGGTAGAAAAATATATATTGTCCCCCCACAAAGTCAGGGATCAGTTTATTTATTGATTATAATATAGAATCGATCACCCACCTTTATATTATCTATATCTATATATGTTGCCCCCCCTCCCACCTTCATCTAATAGAGACATTCTATATTGTTATTTATATCTATAAAAAGTGACAAGGATCGATGTTGTGTAAGTATTTGCTATGTAAATTCATCATATGTTTTTTCTTCTTATTATTCCTTAAACTACCCAAGTGAAACCGGGCTAAACTGCTACTATATATATATATATATATATATATATATATATGATACTCACAAGACCCAAAGAGGGAAAGAGGAGAAAGCAATGCATTACCTACTTGATGGACTTGAGCAAATGAAGAGCAGAGCAGTGTTTGGGAGAGATAACAAGAAAAAGGGGGAAATGGTTTTAAGAGCTGCAAGGAATAGGGAGATGTGGAAGGCCAGGATCGCCTACGTCCTGAATGGATACGACACATAGAAAAAGATATGCGTGTGTGTGTTTGTATATGTGTGTGCGTGCGTGCGTGTGTGCGTGCGTGAGCGCATGAGCACAGAACCAATTGAGACTCAATTCTGATCAACAAACCTCTTCTCAAAAATTTGTTCTTCAAATGAAAAAGCCAAATTATAAGCCAACTTTAAACAAATACAAGGGAAAAAAATTTCGAATCGGGATAACAGAAGGTGACGAAAAGAGTAGAGAATGAGACTCGTAGGAGAAAAGACGGATAAAAATTTTAACAAATCATAGGCGTTGAAAAGAAAGAAAGAAAGAAATAAGTGAAATGAAGAGGGTATAGTGAATGAAAAGAGAGGATAAGCAAGAGGAGGCTTATAATAAAAAGAACAAAGTACTTAGTATAGAATTGTCTGAATTGAAACGTTCTTTCGATCCCAGACTTACAATGTTTCCACCTACCTCGATTAACTGAAAAGGGTCAGCTGCCCGTCACCCGTCGTTACTGGGATATGATGAGGTATTTGGGTGTGGGGATCATTACCTTTTCTTGTTTTCTTCTTTGTCGTTTACCTATTGTGTGTGTGTGTGTGTGTCAGAGAGAGAGAGAGAGAGAGAGAGAGATTCTGTTTTAAAACCTATCGACGTAATTCTAATTGTTTAAGGGAAACGAACAAGAGAAGAAAGAGAAAAATAAAAAATACAACTGAAATAAACATAGGAGGAGAAGGAGAAGGTGAAGACTAAGGAGCAGAGGGAGGAGGAGGAGACAAAGGGGCAGAAGGAAGAAGAGAAAGTGAAGACGAAGGAAGAGGAAAAGGCGAAGGAACAGAGGGAGGAGGAGGAGACAAAGGAGCAGAAGGAAGAAGAGAAAGTTAAGACGAAGGAAGAGGAAAAGGCGAATACGAAGGAGCAGAGGGAGGAGGAGGAGGAGACAAAGGGGCAGAAGGAAGAAGAGAAAGTGAAGACGAAGGAAGAGGAAAAGGCGAAGGAGCAGAGGGAGGAGGAGGAGACAAAGGAGCAGAAGGAAGAAGAGAAAGTTAAGACGAAGGAAGAGGAAAAGACGAAGGAACAGAGGGAGGAGGAGGAGGAGGAGGAGGAGGAGACAAAGGAGCAGAAGGAAGAAGAGAAAGTGAAGACGAAGGAAGAGGAAAAGGCGAAGGAGCAGAGGGAGGAGGAGGAGACAAAGAAGCAGAAGGAAGAAGAGAAAGTGAAGACGAAGGAAGAGGAAAAGGCGAAGGAGCAGAGGGAGGAGGAGGAGACAAAGAAGCAGAAGGAAGAAGAGAAAGTGAAGACGAAGGAAGAGGAAAAGGCGAAGACGAAGGAGCAGAGGGAGGAGGAGGAGGAGACAAAGGGGCAGAAGGAAGAAGAGAAAGTGAAGACGAAGTCGCGCCCAAAACTCGATCGTCATCATATTCCATTTCATGCAATTCTTTGAAAATCATTCTCATAATCATCAAACGGTCTTGGGTTACTGTACCAGACAGTCTACCAAAACTTTCTTTCTTTCCTATATTATTTTTATTCTGAAATAGATATTAAAAATAATTAACACACTTTTGTGTTTATGAATTTTGATTGGACAGACACTCCCTCTTATCGTGGCTCGTTAAAATGTTTCTTTGAAATGCGACTAGTCAAACCAAACACGGATAGATTAAACATAATCCATTTTTATGGTATATATTTTGGTAGCTTTTTATTTTATTTATTTCAAATTTATTTTTAGTTTTACATGCTCACACCAAACACGGATAAACATAATCCATTTTTAAGGTATATATTTTGGTAGCTTTTAATTTTATTTATTTCAAATTTATTTTTAGTTTTACACGCATTTTATTAATTCACTAGCATAGTAACCGTTAAAATGACGAGATTATATAAGCATGGTTCGCAATTCTGTCTAGTATCAATGTGTTTTTGCGCTCTGACTAAGATCAAAGTTTCGCTCATGGCCCTCTGACGAAGACCAGTATAGAATATTTGCGATCTGTTTTACAAGAAGTGTAATTTCTAGTTTACCTTATGTGTTTTAAGTGCAGAACGTTGGCGTTTAGATTTGGCACTTTCTATTTACCTTCAGAACTGACGTTTATTAATTTTATTATTTTACTAGCAGTATAGCCCGGCGTTGCTCGGGTGTCATGAAAGCTTTAAAACTAATGCATGGGCCTGGAGCTCAGACTCTTTGGATGTAAATTTTGATTTCCTGGTATCGATATGAAATAAGTTTTTTTCGTTGTAAACTGAATTTTGAAGGCTAAATAAGTTCTCTGAGTAAATGGTATCATGGCTGAGACTAAGAACTACAATTATACCTACTTAGAGCCAAGCCTGAAGCAAAAACTAAAATAAAAGGACTGAAAAAAATACAGACATACAGGCAGATAAACAGACACACATACAAACATCTTGCCTTTTATATATATATATATATATATATATATATATATATATATATATATATATATTATCGATTTTCTGCATTATTGTAAGAACTGCAACCTTGAAACTTCTGAATATCGTTTCTTATGTCTTTGTCTATCAGTGTATCAAATTTGATTAAAATCGGACCACTCCTTCTATAACCTGATTTTTTCGATTTTCGATATTTATCGGGGGTACCTCGACACAAAACCTAGCTAAGAACACTCGCAGACGCTTATAGTACAACTGCGTGAATTTTCAAGAAAATCGGTTTAGCCATTTCGGAATCTATAGGTAACACACACACACACACACACACACACACACACACACACACACACACACACACACACAGACAAAGTTCCATTTTATAAATAAGTTTAGATTAATTTTATATAATGTAATAAATTAAAAGCGTAATTTACGAAATTCACAATCTGGAGTTTAATCGAAAACAGTATAAGAAAGCAGAACTCTAGATTACGAATTTCAAAATTTCATATCTATTTATTTTTTCGTGATATTCGTGATCTGGAGTTTTTAATTTTATAAGACTCATACACAATTAAAAAAAAGGGGGTCACATCGATTGTAAGAAACTGACCTCGGGACACAGTTTATTTTTAGAGTAAATTACTGAGTCTGAGTAATAACTGACCTACATTTTTGGCGCCCTAAAGCTTGAACCGATATGGGACACTATGCAACCAGCAACAATAGATTCGAGGCTCCAACAGCCAAAATTCAGGCTCTGAATAGATTCTGGCGAGCTCAATGAGCTGGGGGTTCGGGCACTGCAAGCCCCTGTAATATAGTAGCAACTCTAAGTAGATACTTATGAAGCTTTATTCGTTCAAATTTAGCTTTAGCACTGAAAAACGATTATTTTATTGTTACAAGCGAAAGGGAAGATGGCATGCGCTTATTTTATTATCACAGCTTCGAGAAAATGTAAAATGTGACCAATTACAGGAGGATTTTCAGGTCGTATTAAATTAGCTACTTCAACCCATTGGCTTATGATTCTATCACTAAAATGACCTTATTTTGATAATAAACGCTTAAAAAACATTGATTTTGTTGAAAAATTCACTCATTAAAAAGAATAAGTTCTGATGTTCATCTTATTAGGGTATATATATATATATATATATATATATATATATATATATATATATACCAAGGATACTACTTTATATATATATATATATATATATATAGTAGTATCCTTGGTAATTAGTAAGGTTAATTTCACAGGGATTAAATCCGATGAGAACTCAATGTTAGAATTTAACAGAGTATTATAATGAAAATAAGTTGGGTGTTTTTATAACTCCATAGGTAATATCTTATTTCGCGGAGCTCTTACAGACCGCTCATCAGACCAAATTCATACAACAATGAATTCATACAACAATGAAGATTTATTGTTGCATGAATTTGGTCTGATGAGCGGTCTGTAAGAGCTCCGCGAAATAAGATATTACCTATGGAGTTATAAAAACACCCAACTTATTTTCATTAGTCATCCACATACAAGTCTGTTTCCCAGCTCATCAGTATGGCTAGACACATCCACTTGCTTCTGGCTGGGATCGAAACTCGACCGATTTGGTGTCAGTCGGAGGCGCTTCTCCCTAAGGCATAGGCGCAAGGAATCCGACAAGGGAATTTTTAACGTGTTGTATACAAGCAGTGTATCCACACGCCAGTCACCGAAAGAACTCAATACATTTCTGAAGAGTCACGCTTATATAGAAGAAGTGGAAATTGTTTTTTAAAATTTTCTTCTCTAGAGAGCTCAATTCTAATATATATATATATATATATATATATATATATATATTATAATCATATCACCCCAAGCAAGGCAGTTTATTGCCAATGGTGCGCAGGGGGTTACATAGGATGAAAGTTATGAGAAAGATTGGCAGGTTATAGGGGGTGTCAGGAATAGGGTAAGTGAATGATGAGAATACTGATGAGAATGCAGTGGACGGAGAAAGGGACATGAGAGAGGGGATGCAGGTTAGTGAGAAAGGAGATGACTATTGACTTTACATTTAAATTCTTGGAAAACGGAAGGGAATTCCACAGGCGGGAATTGCGAGAAAAGAAGCTGATGGAGAGATGGAGTTTACATTTTATTAGTTTCACAGTAAAAGGGTGGGACCTAGTTGCTAATCTTGTGGCTCTAGTAAATTCATACACAGGGGTCACAAGAGAGATAAGTTCATTGGAGCAGAAGTCGTGAACGTTTTTGATGAGAGACACAGGGAGGCCACATTACGCCGGTGAGAAAGTGACTGTATCTGAGCTGCCAAGTCGTTGTTACTTTACAGATTCTCCGTTGTATTATATCAAGGATCCTTAGGTGAATAGCAGGGGCACACACACACACACACACACACACACACACACACACACACACACACACACACATATATATATATATATATATATATATAAAGAAGGATCTGTCGTGTAATGGATCCCGATATCGAAGCTTGACTTCACAACCACTTTGTCGCCGACGTGATGTGGATTCCTTTTATCTTTTCTACAAATATTATCACGGCTTCTGCTTCGAAAAGCTTCTTTTCCGGGTGCCCCGACTACATTAATTTACCCGTGTTACTAGATTGGTAACTAGGCCTCACCTTTCTACCGTAAAAATAGTCAAATATAACCGCCAATTCTACTCTACCTGCTTCTTCTCTCGCACTTCCTGCCTGTGGAGTTTCCTTTTGCTTACCTGATAGGTACAATCTCAAAAAGTGTAAGTGAAACGTCAACTGTCAACTTCTAAATTCCCAACTTTCCCTTTTCCTTTCTCCGACATCCCTAGTAAGTTGTTCTCTGCTTCTTTTTCTTTCTTTTTCTCTCACTGTAACCCCCTGTGCACAGTGGCTGAACTTCCTTGCCTGGGGTGAAACATTATAAAGACTCTGCTTAAATACAAAAACATTCTGTACAAAATAAGCATCCCACCCCTTACCGGCTCTTCTAAGAAATTCAAAGGATATAGTCCAGTCGCAAGATAATAAAAACTTACATTCTAACTGCTAATGTTAAATCTGTCTAGAAATCAAAGACTCTCATTAATCAACCATTTTAACTACCCACACAAATTTCTTCAAAATTCTAACGGTCAATACACGAGACTTGTTCCCTTATCACTAACCCACACCAACATCCCACACACAACTGACCAAATATTAGAAAAGAGGCTCTCCATTCCTATCCATACCGCCTGATGAGACATTGAACTTTCAATGTCGAAACAAATGTACGATTTGTAAAAAGATTATGTACATGTTCTAAAATATAATTTATAATAAATATTCACAGTTCTATATATTATATATCGATCACTGTTTTAAATTAATGTTTTGGACGTTGTAAAAATTCTTTCTTCGTTCTGTATTCACTCGGATAGATAGATAGATAGATAGATAGATAGATAGATAGATAGATAGATAGATAGATAGATATGAGAGAATATATATATATGAGAGAATGGCAAACGAGTAAAAACGGAGAGAATAATCCAACAGATTTTATCAAATTAATATAAATTATTAATTAGATAAAAATAGAGAGATCAGTGGATATTATCCAGAGCATTATAAGATATTGAGAAGAAAACTCAACATATGCGTGAAGTTATTCTCTCAATATTTTATATATACATATATATATATATATATATATGTGTGTGTGTGCACTCTAGAATTTACAGAAAAATAATTGAATTCATGCATATATATATATATATGTGTGTGTGTGTGTGTGTGTGTGTGTGTGTGTGTGTGTGTGTGTGTGTATATATATATATATATATATATATATATTGATGGCGAGAAAGTTATTTCTTTTTGTTTTTCTATGGGGAGTTAAAATGATAAATTATATACAATCAGTGAAAAATTAGCTGAATAAAATCAAGTTTCTATTAAATAGAATTTTTTCGGTAACGCGCTTAATCGCCGATTTTATACTGAAGATCACAAAAAATGACTATTTAACCTTTCGTGGGCCGAATTATGTAGCGTCACGGGTCGTATTTTGTGCAGTTACCACATTAAGTTATGTTGTTAAAGATCCGTAATCGCAGAAACGTTCGGTGGTGTTTTAAAATAGAAACTGCAACCAGAAACCTTTTCTTTTTTTCAGTTTATTTTTCATATTTCTTTGCAAGTTAGGTTTTTCCCTTGTTTCCGGTTTAGAATTAGGTTTTTGCTTTCTCTTCTGGTGGCTTATTGCGTCTTGGTGGCATTATCACCTTGCTTGGAGTGGTACCTCTTATTCTGTAACCCTTTACCTCGTGCGGTTTGTAGGACTATACAGAGTGAATATTGTAAAAAAACAAGTGGGGAGTAAGATGGAAAAAAATGTTTATTTTTTTGTTACAATGCCAATTTTACAAATCCAGCAAACACTTCTGCGATTCTTCTTTTTTTTTCATATGCCGTGTCCCCTCGGGACGTAGGTGATCATGACTCTCTACAACCTCCTGGCACTTCTAGTTCTTCATAAACTTTGTCTTTCTGCTGTTTCTCCTAAGCCCTATTTTGTCATTTATTTACTCAAGCTTACTAAGTATTCTATGCGTTGTTTTCCTCTGTCCTGTGTGTACCAAATTTTCCAAGCTCTCTTTCCTCATTATATACCCAAGAAAACTCAACTGTCTTTTCCTGGTGTTAATCATGTTTCCTTTTTGTTTCTCTAAAACCTTGTCGTTGCTCACATATTTTGTTCATGCTATACTCAGCCTTTGTCTGTAAAACCACATTTCTCTTGCTTCAAGTCTCTTCTTCATCTTTGAGACGATTGCCCAATACTCACTGCCATACAGAAGGACAGATAGCACGCAACAGTTTAGTACTCTTCTCGTTGTTGCTAACGAATTTTTTCTATTTTCATGATCGCTTATTCTGCTTAGCTTTTTATGACGATAAACATTCATACTTACCAGAGCCAAAGCGTCCAAGGTGTTTTGCTTGTTGGGCTGCTGTGTTGTGATGAATGCGTGCGTAAACCCACGCCAGACAGTTCGTTTCGTCAGAAACGAACTGTCTCGAAAGAGACATGACTGACTGGGCAGAAAATTATCCCGCAGTAAGTTGCCATTGCTTTCTGGTTGCCGACCAAGGCTATAGAACCCAATCTGTCATGTTATTTAACCTATAACTGGAAGGAAGAGACGGATTAATACCTTTCCTAAAGGTATTTGCGCGTAAGTGAATGCAATGAATTCAACTGGAATTCGAACTCGGCTCCCCGATTTCTCGTTCCGAGCCGATATCCACTGCACCACAACGCACATCCTTTTGCTATAGACTGTGTTATTTGCATACATTATGTTGTTAAGATTGTGGTGGCCAATAATGAATCCTGGTAGAAATTATAGTTCTCTCAGAATAGCCTTAATTTTCTTGCTGTGTCGTATTACAACATTTTGATTCTTACAGGTTAAAAAAATATTAGTTTCTTCTCGGATGAAAAACGCTATTTGGAAAAGATCTGGAATGGGAAAATGGCGTGCGTTCGTTCCGATTTACCCCAAAACAAATAGCGTCCGTCCATTTTTTCCATCTGTCAAAGAGGGAGAAGTGAATTCAGGGCGTGTAAAATAATACTTGTTAACAAGGCATTTTTTTCTTTTACTTTTTCTATTCTTTATTTTTGTTTTCTGCTAAATTATCTTCCCTTGGGTGGGTGCTAAATAGTGAGAAGGAGGTCGGTGGACTGGGCAAAGAAGGAGAGACAGGCAAAGAAGAAGTCTACCAATTGCCAATTTTAAGGAAACAAGGCAATTGCGCAGCCATGTTCAGGGTTACAGATACTCACACAGACACGCAAAAATGCTCGCCTCACACCTGGTGTCTCCGCTCCCCGTCCCAACCACAAAAAGGTCCGTAGCCTCTTCCACCTAGCTCCACCTCCAATTCAGTTGAAAGGCGAGCAAAACGCCTTCATTTTGGATAATGAATTCTAGCAAGTGTCTTTGAGCAGAAGTGTATAAACTGGGGTTTTGGTAGCAGGGATTAGCGGATGATGCGTTTCTGTGCGAATATCTGAGTCCGGAGGAATGTGTTTATCTTGGAGGAAAACATTAAATGAATGCGTGTGCGAGTGTTTGTTGAAAACGAAAAGAGACACAGAGAAAGAAAATATCTTTAAACTCCAACATGGAAAGCTAGAGCAAATGAAATGTTAGTGATGTGTGTGTGTTGGGGGGGGGGGGGTGATATTATATATCCGGAAGGTCTAGAAGAAGAAATAGGAAAGACGAAAAGTGAAAATGCGAAAAAAAAATAAAACATTTACCAAGTATAGAAATATAATTTGATCATAAATGAAGGAATAATTAATAAATAAAGAAAACACCGTTAAGAAAGAAAGAAAGAAAGAAAGCAAGAAAGAAAGAAAGAAAGAAAGAAAGAAAGAAAGAAGTAAAAGCAGGAAGTTTAAAAACAAAGACAGACAAATAAGAGAAAAAGAAAGAGAGAAGTGATAAGAAAGAAAGAAAGAAAGAAAGAAATAAAAGCATTAAAATTAAAAGCAGGGTGTTTCAACACAAAGAAAGAAAAAGAACTAAAAAAAAGAAAGAGCAAATTATAAAGCAGGAAGTTTAAAAACAAAGACAAATAATAAGAGAAAAAGAAAGACAGAAGTGATATAAATAAATAAATAAATAAAGAGAGAAAGAGAGAGAGAGAAAGAAAGAAAGAATTAATATAAAGCAGGGTGTTTCGAAACAAAGAAAATAACTAAAAAAGGAAAGAAAGAAAGAAAGAAAGAAAGAAAGAAAGAAAGAAAGAAAGAACTAATATAAAGCAGGAAGTTTAAAAATAAAGAAAGACAAATAATAAGAGAAAAAGAAAGAGAGAAGTGATAATAAATAAAAAAAAGAATCAAGTAAAAAATAAATGAGGAAAGAAAAAGAAAGAACTTATAAAAAGCAGAATATTTAAAAACAAAGATAACTGCTAAGAAAAAAAGTAAGAGGGAAACTAATAAGAAAGAAAGAAAAAAGAAAGAAAGAAAGAAAAGTAAAGAAAGAAAGGGAAGAAAGAAAGGAGCTATATTCACGAATTAAAAAAATTCCATTTAAAACAGATAGATGAAATTTAGAGAAGTGAAAAAATATAAATGAAACTAAAATCTATGAACATCTAATAATAATAATAATAATAATAATAAAATAAGCCATCTATTTTACATGGATGACTTAAAGTTATATGCTAAGAATGATAATGAACTGGAAGGTCTTCTGCAAACTGTAAAATGCTTCAGCGAAGATATTGGAATGAAATTTAATTTGAATAAATGTGCTAAAGCTACAGTTTTACGAGGGATCAATACAAGAAACATCCTCAATTAGCTTAGACCCTGCTGTAACAATAAAAGAATTGAAACCAGAAGAAGCTTATAAATACCTAGGTGTAAATGAGAGCGAAAACATTTACCATAAAAAAATGAAAGAAATAGTGCGTAAAGAATACTATAGAAGGCTACGAATGATATTAAAAACTGAATTAAATTCACAGAACAGAGTTATGGCCATTAATAGCCTTGCAATCCCAGTTGTCCAATATAGCTTTAACATCTTAAACTGGACTCTAAACGACATCAGGTGAATGGATGCTAAAACAAGAAAGCTTCTTTCTAAGCATAAGATGCATCATCCAAAGGCTGATGTAGACCGTCTATACATACCCCGTAAAGAAGGTGGAAGAGGTCTCATTCAGCTGGAATTGTCATACAAGACAACAACTATTGGCTTACTAACATACATAGAAACAACAAAGGATTGGATGATACAATTAGTAAGGCAACATGAAGAAAAAAAGAAAAAATATTCAATAATAAAAGAAAGCAGTATATACAAACAAGATTTACAGTTAGTAGATTTTGTAGAAAAGCAAAACAGAAGCCAAGAACCAACTATTGCGGCAAAAAATATGAAAATGAAAGCCAAAGATAAAGCTCTTGAACAGATGAAACAGCGCTGGCAAGACAAACCTCTGCATGGCCAATATCCAGAACGTGCCAATAAATCCAATGTTGACAAAGTTAATACTCATCGATGGTTACGTGCATCTGGATTAAAGTCTGAAACTGAAGGCTTTATTCTTGCAGCACAAGACCAAAGTCTTTTCACTAGAAACTTTCAGGCAAATATTATGCATAATAATATGGATCCAAAATGCAGGTTTTGTGATAAACACCAAGAAACAATAGACCACCTAATCTCAGGCTGTTCTGTGCTTGCCCCAAATGAATATAAAAATCGCCACGATAGAGTTGGGCAATATTTACATTGGGCAATGTGCAAACATTATGGAAAATCTGTAAACAAACACTGGTATGAACATCACCCAGCACCGGTTACAGAAATAGAAGATGTAACCATTCTATGGGATTACACCATCTACACAGACAGAAAAATTGAAGCAAACAGGCCAGACATTATTGTTAAAAACCAGAAAGAGAAAACTTGTCTATTAATTGATATGGCTTGTCCAGCGGATTGTAACATAGCAATCAAGGAATTTGAAAAACTGTCAAAATATAAAGACCTGGAAATTGAAATAGAAAAAATGTGGAAATTGAAAACAAGAGTTGTGCCAGTGATAGTAGGTGCACTTGGAATGATAAAAAATGGAACAAAACAACACATTGAAAGAATCCCTGGAAACCCCAGCTTAAGAGATATACAAAAAATTGTCTTATTAAGTACAGCCCACACACTAAGGAAAACTTTATCTATTTAATGCTGGGGATGATAGGGAAGATAGAAAAACATGAAATGGAGCCATAACAACACGCCACTACCTGCCTTAGGTCTCCCCGCAGACTTGGTTGGTAGTGAGACCAAAGCAGAAATCGAAATATGATGAAAAATGACATAATAATAATAATAATAATAATAATAATAATAATAATATCTAACATCTTTTTGAAGGTTTTTATTCGATTAAATATTTTCAGTTATTATCTTTTAGTAGCCTTTTTTCGTGATAATTTCTGTTGCTTTTCATTTAGCAATATTAATAATCACATCATTTTGAATGTATGAGATGAAGCCATGTCAAATATTAATTTCTCACTGGTGTATATTTTATATTTCATATTTCGTGTAGCTTCAATTGCACTCGCATTTATCAGCAATAATAATTATTATTATCGTCAGACTTTTATTAGATGGAGCATTGTCAACAATTATCATCAGTGATTAATTGCTTCAATAATTTAATTTGCTTTCTATAGCAAATTCTCACACCATTTTTAGTCTCAATATGGATATGGTTGTGATATAGAGATATAGTAGTGTGTGGGGGGGTCAAGGTAGTCAAATTCAAAATTCAAAGTCGAATAAATACCCCACACACACACACACACACACACACACACACACACACACACTTTGGTGAGTTGTGACACAAGATCAGTTTTTAACGCGTCCGCTCAGGCAGCTGGTCAACCTTTCCCAAGCCCCCGCATACACGATGACTGGGGCTTGTCTAAAATGAACTAAGTATGTCTTAACTGGTCATGCTTCTTAGCCAAAAGGTCAAGAAGCGATTAAAAAAGAAGAATTTTTCTCTAAGGGAGGGTGTGGTACAAGGCCAAAAGTATAAAGAACCCAAAATGAGAATCGAACTCACTACTCAGTTTTAGTTGTGCTACCGAGATAAGCTTGTTTACTATTTACACCATGTCGAGGAACCTGAAATAAAATCAAGGTCGTAATAATAAAAATAAAAGAAATTCCCCAGGTTATGTCTAAAATAAATATGTGAGCTGTGTGCTTGCAAATGTATATGTGTGTCATGCATATATATATATATATATATATATATATATATATATATATATACTACTACTACTACTACTACTAAATAAAAAGAAATCCTCCTACCTTTATACACTTGAACTTACTGTCACCCTCCCACTATTTTACAACTCACTCAAAAATAAGTCTTACCACCCATGGTCACATTGTTTGGATATTTTTCCCCTTGTGGGCGGTGGGACGTTTCTGTCGAGCGTTGAACAATAATACTCTCTAGTCTAACCCTTAGCAAGTTTCGCCCCAGACGAGCTGGGCTCTCTCACAAAGGCTGCCCCGACCCCTGATATGGTGCTGGCTTCACAAGCTTTTTTTTTGTTTTCCCCCCTCCAACAACTCTTAATTGTTCTAGAATCTCTAGGCCTAAGTCGTCACTTAGAACAACTGTATTCCTTGGAAACCACCCTGGATCAGAAATGTCATTGCACTGTGTCAGGGACCGAGTTAGATATCCTCACTCTTTAAAATTTTACTCTATGTTAAAAATGTTATTTTTTCTTGCTAATGTCCACAGTTTTTGGAATTCGACGTCAAGATGTTTATTTTAAAGAAGTTTTTTTAAATACCAATACGGCGAAATTTGTGAACATTTGAAATTTAAGTTCTAAATTCTGTTTTAGGAGAGAAAATATAAGTTAAACTTGTTTTTGATTGATTGATTAATTAAATTTTTAAATAGTAAATTTGAACACCGCTACCTTCCTCTTCCTTTCTCCTATTAATATCTATCTTTTAAGAAGTAAGGATACTTAGACTAACTTAGCACCCAATTTTTCCTGCATGTATGTATATATATTTTTCCCCGCACCAAAAATTTTTTTTATAATTTTTTTTTTTAATAAATTTTATAAATTTTATTTTTAATTTAAATCTAGGTTTATAATTAATTAAATTAATTTAATTAAATTTAAATAAATTATATGTCAGTTTTTTTTTTTCCCCCATATAATTTTTTTTTCTAAAAATATTTTTTCTAATAATTTCATCCCATTTCAAAGCGCTAGTTTTGTTAACACGTCCCTAGCGTCTCTACGGAGATTAAATTTTTCTTTTCTTTATTTTTTCTTCCTCTTCTTTTTCTTTTTGTTTTTCTTTTCTTTCCATTTTGCTTAGCCCGCTTTCCTGTCAAACACCACTTCCTATTTCTTCCTTTACTTCCCCTTCTCCATTTTAGAGCTAGACAATGCCAGATTTTTATATTTTTCACTTACAACTCAATCTAAAAGTAATATTGTCCAAAATCTAAAAATAGACATTGATTGCTATCTACTTATTAATCCTACCCATCTAGTTTTTTCTGTGACGTAAATTTTTGAATTTTTTTCAACTTCCGCCAGTAATATCTTATTTTATTTTGAGTATTAAAAGTTGCCGATGAAATGTGAAATCTCTCTTAGGGATTTCACGTAGAAATGATCTTACAACGGCTTTGAACTTTGAAATTTATTTTATTTTATATATATATATATATATATATATATAAAATACAAAGGGAAGAAGGGTGATTCGCTACAATGTGTGTAGCATGAGGTGTCTTAGCTGTGAAGTTTAGAACGAGTGAAATTAAGGGATATATATTTAACTACGTGTTTTTATAGTATATTATAAAGCGTGGTTTCTCAAACCTTTACCTCCGGTGTATCCTTTCCTTCTGCTTGACTATTTCGGGGTAGTCTTTGTAATGAAAAAAAATAATAATATCGAGAGTTAGTATTCTATTAACATTGAGCTCACTAATAGAATTTCGAACAAAGTATGAAAATTCTAAACAATACCCTGTACAAGGCCCAAGGATCACACGAGGTTGATGTTTACAAATTAAGAGACACAGATTATGGAGATATACGGGGAGAGATTGTGGTGGGTAAGAAGAAATTAAGAATTAAAAGCATTTTGAAAAAAAAAAACAACTAAAACATACAAAGTAAAATTGCACAGCTGCAAAAGTGGATACAAACGACTAAGAACATTTTGGAAAAAACCCAAACTATGACAAATTTCACAAGTTAGTGTGAAAAGCACAATTCTGGAACCTAATTGGATAGCTAATAGAGAATTCATATGTGACGTCAGTCAAATGTTTTTTTACGCCTTTGAAAATGCTCGCTGGAGCCGGTCACATGATCAGATTAACTACATAAGGACATTCAGAGACTGGTCAAGACACAGAATCAGATGGGAGCAGCGAGACGAAACTACTAAAATGTAACGGGAGAATCTTCAACTACGACCCGGGCATAGGTCACTTCACACTCTGTTCTCTTTCTCCTTGTCCTTCTTTCTCGTGTGCTGATTTCTTTTATTTCTTCTCCGTCCAAAGACATTCCTATGAAACAAACGCTCATACATACATACGTACGTACGCATATACTCTTTCAACAAATTACTACTGCGAACTTTTGTACTAACTCTTGGTACCCTTAACTTTCTCATAGAACATTTACTGTTACCTATTCTTGTTATCCTTTTCAGTAATAAATTTCTATGTTAACATACAAAATGTATATTTTATTCTTCTACTGTTCAACAAATACACGTCTAGTTTCAAGAAAAAAAAAGTGAAACGTCTTCACCTGAGTCAGTATGATTTTGGCGGACGTAGTAGAGAACACAACTAGCGTTGGCTCAGATAGAATAATTAACCAATCAAAACGCTATATATATATATATTTTTTAAACAACTGAAACTGGTTATGGTTAGGGTTAGAATCAGTCAATTAAAAAACAAATAAAAAGCCAGCCAGCAACCTAAAAAAAATTAAGTAGTAGTACATTCAAGAGCGTTAAAAGAACTGACTTGGTACTGCAGCAACTGCAATGGAATACGGCAAGCGTCAAGCGGCTTACTATGCTAGCCTCCCTTCCTCTCTCGAGTCAATCTGTGTGGGTCTGTCTGTGTTTTCTGTATTGGCTTTTTATATATTTTTCTTGGATCGCAGCAGATCATTTGGGAATTCATATCCGTATTTGATTCTGGGTTTCCCATTGGCCGATAAATAAAATTCGCGTCGGCTCGCGAACTGGAAATTTAATATTTAATTAATTTTTAGTTTTCAACCGGAACATCTGCGCGAACCCGGATGCGCACCGACGAGTTTTGGTCATTTGCTTTCTGGTCGTTAGAGTGCAAACATCCGGTCCATCCCTTTTGCTCGTCGGTATCACCACAAACGAAAACCACATCACTTGAACAATTTTAACAGCTACGACAAAAATTTGTTATACTTGTAACCATAAGATAAAATAATGATATAATCCAGCTATTAACGTTCCCCACTACCAAAAACAAAAAGTTTGGAAGGAAACGCCATTCAATGCGATAAGGATCTGTAACAGTTAGCTGGCTGGAGAAATCTAATTTCCTGAAAAGCTGTTTCAAGAAAAATACAATGTTACTTTATTAAGTTGCATAAGTTCGAATCTTCGTCGTCACTGTTATAACCTTAGTCTAGAAAAGTTATTTTTGTCGCCACTTCTATAACGTTGGTTTCTATAATGTTATTCTAAAGTGGACTTTTGGTAACTTGCTAGTTTCGCACTATAATATTTCGATATCTTTACGTAAAATCAATGTACCAAACGAATCCTTCAAATAATACACAATAATGTTGTAGAACACCGAAATACACAAAATAATGAATACCCAGAATACACCAAATACTGAATACCCAGAACACAATGAATACAGAATGCAACGAATACCGGAACATACTCAGACTACTGTCTGAGTGCGTTATATATTAATATTTATGGTCACGGGATCCCAGTCGCACAATCTATTCAACAGATATATTTGTTTTCTGGAAATACGTGTTTGTGCTGGTATTGACACTTTCTTCCCATATAACAAAAAAGGTTTTATAAATTTCAACTGTTCAGTCAACTTCAGCATTGTCATTGTCATACGAAGCTTATGGAGAAAATCCGTTTAGTGTTTACAGCTTAAAGTTTCGCTTTAGGTCAATTTTAGTTCAAATAAGTTATATTTGTGTTTATGTGTTTGAATGTATATTAGAGGATATATGTTGATAATAAAGAGTAGGTTTGTTCAAGTACATACGTTCGGAAAGAAAGGAAGAAAACAGTCATTTAAAGGCTAGTTTCTCTACGTCAATCTGACAGTTTTGTAAGTAGCACTCAGCCGTGTTCCATTGCAGTTGCTGCAGTACCAAGTCAGTTCTTTCAACGCTCTTGAATGTACTACTACTGAATTTTTTTAGGTTGCTAGCTGACTTTTTATTTGCTTTTTAATTGACTGATTTTAACCCTAACCATAACCAGTTTCAGTTGTTTAAAATATATATATAGCGTTTTGATTGGTTAATTATTCTATCTGAACCAACGCTAGTTGTGTTCTCTACTACGTCCGCCAAAATCATACTGACTAAGGTGAAGACGTTTCACTTTTTTTTCTTGACACTAGACGCGACCGTTATGCCTATGTTTTTAGAGTTCCCTGATTGGCTGTTAATTATTTGTCTTGTTTCCTGTCATTGGTCAATTGTTGTATGTCGATATCTGTATAATTCAAATGTTTGAAAAAAATATGTTAACGGCTATGTTACGGCATTAGTAAACTGACTGAAGCCGAGAGGCCAGGTAATGAACACTAAAGTTTTTAAAGGTGAGAGATTTTAAGAAAGATCTTTGGCCATCTTATCATTTAAAATTTTACAAATACATCTTTTTTTTATGGTTTCACCCCAAGCAAGGCAGTACCGCCACAGATGCGTAGTGGAGCTACTACATAAGAGTAAAAGTTTAAACAGGAGAAGAATGAAGAGAAAGGCGAACCTGTTACAGGGGGTGTCAAAGAAAGGGCAAGAGAAGGATGTGAACACAGGAGTGAAGACACTTGCGAAGGTAGAGAGAAAGGAAAAAAACAAAAACAAGATATACAGGGTGATGTAGAAAGGACTGGAGTCGTGGATAAGAGATGGGAACTGACATTGCATTTAAATTCCTGGAGGTTGTAGCCGTCAGGAAAGCAAGCATATGGAAGGGAGTTCCACAAGCGATAAGTGCGAGGAAAAAAGCTGGTCGAGTAGAATTGTCGGCTGCATTTGGGAGATCTAACTGTACAAGAGTGAGACCTTATTGCCAGTCTGGTTGCATGAGTACATTCTTGTGGCGGGGGCACCACTGACTTAAGTTCGTCGTAGCAGAAGCCATGAAAATATTTGTAGAGAACAGAGGGAAACCACATCCCGCTGCTGAGAAAGTAGCTGAAGTCTAGCAGCCAAGTCGGTACAGATTCTCCTTTGGAGCCTGTCGAGAACACTGAGATGAACAGTAGAGGCGCCTGAACACATATGACAGCAGTATTCTATGCACGGACGGATGGTTGATTTGTATATGTGCAAGATGGATTCAGGCGGAAAAAACTTCCTGGACCGACACAGTGATCCAACCTTCCTAGCAGTGGATTTAGGTATTGATTCAATGTAATGATTCCACTCAATGTAATGATTCCACTTGAGGTCGGAAATAGGGTAAGGCCGAGGAGGTGCAGTATATTGCTTTGAAGGAGACTCGCTTGGTTCATGCTTATGGGCAGGAGAGGTTGCCTGTGATGGTTGACAGAAAGCATTGAAATTTACAAGCCACTTCTAACCCCAGTCTACCACTGAATGTTGATCCTTCTTAAGATCAGCAGATCTGGAAGAGATCTGGATTAATTCGAATGTTATTCTAAATGAGTTGATGATCACAGCGTGATATACAGTGAAAATTATTTGTTTCTACATGTTTTTCGAGGATTGAAAGTTTGCAAATCTAAGAAAGTTAAAGTAACGAGGTCGCGACGGACATGACCCCGTACCAGTTAAACTACTCTCGTGTTGTAGTTTATTTATCTCTGTGATAGATGTTTAATTTGGCTCTTACTTTTTCTAAAGAGTTTGTTTTCTTAAACTTTTTTGTGGGGTTAGTTTGATTGGCCCCACCCCGCTGATCTTTTACTCTTTGGATCATAGTGGCGAACCAAGGCTTAATCTTCAGTGAATATCCTGTTGAAAAACGTGCACTGTGTGTTGTGAAGTTCGAGAAGTTCTTCGACAGAGGCTAATCACTGCTCTTCTTTGTGCAACAGGAGAAAGTTATGGTAGAATGGTTTATTGTATCATTTGTATTTCATCCATTGTGGGCATTGTTATATCCGTGATATAATAAGACCGTAGTTTACGGATGGAACAGAATTTGCTGAAAGAAAAATAACAAACATGATTTATTCTCAGAGAGACTTTTATACTACTAAGACATTCAGAAAACTATATATATATATATATATATATATATATATATATATATATATATATATATTAATACAGGTTTCATTGAATAATATAGACAAGTTCTGTCTATTTATTTTGTGTAAGATCCGTTCGTATGATCTGATTAGCTTGATAGTGTTGTCATGGAAAGACGACAAGAAATCGCAATAATTGTTGATTTTTTTATCAGGTCTGAGCTTTCGGCTTACATAAGCCATTATCAAAGGATGAACATTTAATGTTCAGTGAACATAGAACATTTAAATTATTATTAACAGAGTGGAGTTATACAGAGAAAATTAGACATGTCAATTTTTTGTGTCGCACATGGCTGTAGGCCGAGAAGGAATGGTGGTAGTGGGTTTTTTGTTCAATTGAGTGTATAGTGGCATGAGGGATTGGTCTGGGAACTGCTGCTACAGAACTTGTCTATATTATTCAATGAAACCTGTATTAATGAAACAATGCTGCCAAAATACACAATATATATATATATATATATATATATATATATATATATATATATATAGAGAGAGAGAGAGAGAGAGAGAGAGAGAGAGAGAGAATAATATATCACATACATCTACACAGCAAGTATAAGGAGAAAGAAATAGGAAGAGTTTTACATATAATATGGAGATACTCCTATGTTTAGAGAAGCCATGCTTAGGACGCCAGATTCAAACAGTCTGGATTCGTCTACTATGTCCTATGCGAAAACATATTCCACAAACGGGAAACAACGACACTGTGGTCTTGTAGGCTGTTGGGAAGGCAGATTTAGCCTTTGCACACAGACCGAAGGGAGATAAAGAAAGCAACCTCTAAGTTTTGCTACTGTAAACCGACTGAAATTGACCACAGCTTTCATCACTAACCGTTCGTCACGTGACCCATATGAGTAATCTCCATCAAAGGGAGGTAATTGCCTTTTTTATCTCTACAATAGAAACAGCATTGTGTGAAACCACTTTACACATACTTTTAAAAGAGACTGCATTAAACTGGAATACTTAATGGATTTTTCAGAGAATTGTTTAATAGTATTTATTTTGTCAGCTGCAATAAGAGTATTGAAATTATCTTAATTTCCAACAGCACCAGGCCGGACGCTGCAAAGTCTGTCACGAAGATTATGCTCCTCTTTCTCTTTAGGATGGACGGTACTTCTCCTGATCCATGTCTTTAGTTACATTAACTGCAGCTTTTCCATAATTATTTTGTAGAATTTGTGAATGTTTGCAGTATTTTTTCTTTTAAAAACATAAATTCTATGGCAGCGCTTAGGATCTTAGCCAGGTTTTAAGGGCAAGAATAGTTACTTTCGTACATGTTTGCACCTCGACATTATTTCACTTCTTAGGTGGATAAATTGTCCGAAGCTCATGTTCTATTTTGCTTTTGTTTTTTGTTTTAACCACAATTTCGATAAGGATGTGCAAAACCTTATTCGAAAATTGGAAACAAGCAATAAAAATAAATGAAACAGACGGAATTGACTTGACATCAAACCACTGTCACTGAATATGCAGTATTTAAGCAATTATTCATAAGAATCAACTTTGCTAATTGAATATTGATCAGGTATATTTCACCGAATTAGTTTCATACTTCAATAATAATTTTTTCCCCTCTCCAGTAATTTGACAAACGGCTGTATCTTCAGGGTGGGATTTTATTGCGGGCCCAATTGTTCTTAGATCAGTG
>JBBBDQ010000546.1:0-42500 GCA_037127315.1 Ascarosepion bandense
CACACGCACACACATATTTATTGTACTGTATATTAATGCATAATTTTTAATTATTTCACCTCAAGTAAGGTAATAAATCCACTAAGATGAAAGAAGTGACTGAGTGTGAAAAAATATCAGTAAAATAACCGTTAAACAGAGGGAAGAATGAAGGGAACATATATTAACAACTGACATTGCATTTCAATCATGACTGGAATGCAAGAAGCTGCAAGTGAGTTCCAGAACTGGAAATTTTGACAGAAACTGTTAACTTTGATCCTCTGGTTAAATCATACCATTTGTACCATATTTTAGTTATATAGACTCTATACCCAAAAGAGATGAAAAAAACAATAATGCAACTACTCATGTGCCCGAAGCAGAACTGATAGCAAAAATTTTAAATTTAAATTTCAAATATTTAAAAAAAAAATGTTTTGTATATGTTCAATACAAATGAAACAAAAAACCTACTTAAAAATATTTTTGGGTAGTCGTATTCAACATAAACATAACTTTCGTCAGGTGATGCACTAAAGGACTATACGCGTTACAAAAATCTTTTTCAATTGAATATAATATATATATATATATATATATATATATAGAGAGAGAGAGAGAGAGAGAGAGACAGAGAGAGAGAGAGTGAGAAAGAGAAAGAAAGCATAAATGTGTATATTTAGAAAGCATATCCTCAATTAGGCATGTTTGATTAAATAATTTAGACATTTATTTTCAACTTAATTTTGGATAATCTCAAGACGATCTTGGATAAAATTAAAAATACTTGAGAAAATAAAACGAATGAAAACAACGACAATATCTTTGTGTCTACGAGAGAATTAAGAAGAAAATAAATAGACATAATATGTCTAACTTATTTAACCAAACATTCTTAAATATATAATTTATTTGCGTGAACATTATTTTCAATAGATAAATTAAATATGTCGGTTGTTAATTCGTTATATATATATATATATATATTTTTTTTTTTTTTCTAATTTTTAATTTTTAATCGTATCACCCACTGTATCAGTAACGCCACTGATGTGCAGGGGGCTACGTAAGAGTAAAAAGATTGGAAAAGAGAAAGCCGGAAACCAAATCCTAAACTGGGAACAAGGGATGAGCCTCTTAATCTGTTCAATAGACATGGGTGGAGTGTGAACCGGGCGATAGAATATATATATATATATATATATATATATATATATATATATATATATATATATTAAATTACATAAATATAAAATAATGAAATTGTATAACAATAGTAATTCTACTATTCATCATAATTTGGCTCATAGTAAAAACTCATGCAATTGTAGAAATCCCAACCAATGCTCTTTATCTAACAAGTGTTTAACTACATCCCTTGTCTATATGTGCTCTATATCATCAGTTAAAAATCCTAGGATTACTAAAGTTTGTATTAGTAATATAATGAACCATTTAAAAAAAAGCGTTTATACAATCACTTTTCATCTTTTACTAATAAGGACAAACGAAATATGGCATCACTTTCTAAATATTTTTGGAAGTTAAAAGAAAGGAGTAAAACACCTAAAGTTAAATGGAAAATTCTCAAGCAAGCTAGAATCTCTAGATCGGTGAACGGACCATGTTTCCTCTGTCTGTAAGAGAAAATCGAAATTATAAAGTACATGAAAATTAACATATTACTAAATCAAAGGCATGAAACTACAGTAAATTGTAAATATATTAAAAAATTAACCTTACAATCTTGCTAGTATTACAAAATCTAAGGTCTAAAACTATAGCAGTTGTAAACATTTTACAGTATAAACCTTATTATTTTGATAATTTACTTCAACTATGTGATCTCTTTTCTTATATTATTTTATCTTTATTTTCTATTACAAATTGTTAACTATTTATTGCCTTATGTATTTTCTATTTTTATTTTTATACTTATTATTTTTATTATCATTTTTATTATTTTGTTATACATTTAATATTTATTATTATTATTCCATGATGCATTTTTTATTTATTTTATTTATATTTTATTTATCATTAATTTTAATTAAATTTATTAATATTTTATTTTAAATTTAAATTTATGTTTTTTAAATATCCTTTATTTTATGTTTTATGAATAATTCTTCTGTTTGTGTATGTGATTTCATTATTATTTTTTTTAAATGCCAAAAGAATTATCTTGAAACAATGTAACCAATGTCAATATCTGTCTGCAATTCACTTCTGGCCAAAATTTAAAATTTCTTTCTCTTGGCCGTTTCCATTGTCTCTCCCCTTTCTTCCCTTGCTACAAAATCTTACTTTTTTCCTCTCTATTTTCCTTTTCACTTTCTACTCCTGTATTTTTCTTTTTTCTTTCTTTTCTTTTATGAAGTACATTTCTTGTTTTTTTCTTTTTTTTGTAATGCTAAAAGATTTGAGTCCAGACACAGTAACCGATGTCAATATCTGCCTGCAATTCACTTCCGGCCAAAATTTAAAATTTCTCTTTCTTAGCCGTTTCCATTAACTCTTTCCTCTCTATATTTTCTGACTTATTTTTCTCTTCACTTTCTATTTCTTCTGTATCTTTCCCTTTCCCATTTCTTTTCCTTTTCTTGATTTCTCATCTTATTTTCTGATCTTTTCTTCCCTCTTTCTTCCCCCTTTTAATATCTTCTTATCTCGTAAAAATAAAAGAAAGAAAATTCTTAAAATAAAGGCAAGTGGTTTTTTTATTTTTTTTCATCACTAAAACATTTATTACCATTATTATTAAATAAGTGATGAGACATTGTTCTTTCAATGTCGAAACAAAATCTACGATATTGTAGTAGTTTGTACGTGTTCTAAAGTAATAATTAATAATATATATGCATATATATATAGTTTGTGATCGTGTTTAGCACAAAAATTGTTGTTTTTTAGTAGTTTTACTAATAAAATGTGTTTTGACAAGCAGATATTTTATCATAAAGTGCGTGATATCAGGGTGTAGATAGAGCGTTGATAGGTACGAAGAGTTTGTCCACTGCGGATCCTCAGCAAACAGCCCTGACGAGTGATATCATCATAACGATGTTCTCACGAAGCTTCGAAGTCAGCATGGATCTGCTCTAATAAAGATGCAAATTCTCTGTCTCTCTTTATATATAACAGAAATAAGGGTTGTAAAAAAAAAACAAAAAAAAACTGCATTCCGGAAGAGTAATGCATATATCGCAGAAGTGGAAACTGTTTTTAAAATTTTGTTCTCTAGAGAGCATAATATATATATATATATATATGTGTTTGTGTGTGTGTGATAGATAAAAACCTTAAATAATTTCTCGCTGATTTTTCATGAAAAGTTATGTTTTATTTAAAAAGATTAGTAAGAAAAATGTCACTGAAAATATTGTCCATCGCTGTCTACTGCTTCCCATCTGTCTGGCAACATTAGAGTTCCATGTCAGAAAAACTTTTTTTTTTAAGCTAACCATGAGTTGACCAATTTTTTGCATCTTTATAAAAGGAAAGTGGTGCTCCGGTAGACCACCTACCACCGGAACAATTGATAATGTCTGTGAATATCTATTTAAACGTTTTCAATGAGGAAAACTGTTTTCACCTGTTTCGCAACATGTGGTTTTAACATTGTCTTGTTTCAAAATCCCTTTGTCGTGCCTCTGCTTGTATAGCGGTCGTTTTTTATTCAATGCTCTATTCAAACGTATCGACTGTAGTCGATAGTGATCTCCCGTGGTGGCTTCGCTCAGTTTGATCAGCTCATAATAAAATACATCCAACTGATCCCACCAAATGCAAACATTTTAATAATAATAACAATCCCTTAAATAAATTTTTTAATAGATTCACCCTAAAAATTAGTTATTCTTGCACCTCAAATATAGATAATATAATTAATTCCCACAATAAACAAATTTTAATGAAACTAAATAATACGGAAGCTAAATCCGGAATTGTCGACAAATGCAATTGTTATTCGGTGGATGCCTGCCCGGTGCAAGGCAAATGTAAATCCACCCATGTAATTTATGAAGCCCGCATTTCTCCATCTAATAACAAGGACAATTACCGGACCTATATTGGCATGTCCGCGGGCTCTTTCAAACAGAGGCTTTATAATCACAGGTACTCGTTTTCGAACCCTAAACAGAGATTCCAGACGGCACTATCACGTAGGTTCTGGGAAATGAAGGAGGAAGGGCAGGACCCTATAATCAGCTGGAAATTAATAGGCTCAGCTTGTACCCCTAAGGGTTTTCGTGATAGGTGTCGTCTGTGTTTATTGGAGAAGATTCTGATTTTGAAGTATCCTCATCAGGACTTGCTTTTGAACTTTAGGAGGGAATTTATAAACAAGTGCCGCCATAGGGCGGATTTTAACTTCTAATTTCAAATTTTTATTTTTAAATTCTAAATTTTTTCTATAATTTTTTTAATATTTAAAAAAATTTTTAATTTTAATTTTAAATTTAATTTTTTTTTTTTTTATGTGTATGTTTGTGTGTGGATGTACTTTTTTATATATATGTATGTATATGTATTTATGTATGTGGGCTATATGTAATTTTGGAAAAAATTTTTTTAGCTATTTAAATGCTCCTTTTCATAATATTCATTAATATGTATGTGTGTGAGTGCATATGGAATATGTGTATGTATGTGTATATAGGTATATATGTATATATATGTGTGTGTGTGTGTGTGTGTGTGTGCATGTGTGTGTACACATGTATATTATGTGTATATGAATTTTTTGTATATAGGTGTGTACACACATATATATGTGTGTATGCGCATGTATATGTATATAAGTGTGTAATAATATATATGTGTGTATATATTTATATATATGTATATGTATAATAGTGTGTAATAAATTGAATGTATGTGTGTGTATGTGTATATATGTATTCTTATTCGTAGAATTGTGTGTGTGTATATATATGTATGTATGTGTGTACTTCTATAGGTATGTATATAATAATTGTAATTTTTTTTTTTTTTTTTTTTTACCTAGTGTTGTCTTTATTTAGTCTAATTTCAAATGACCTAATTTTTTTAAAAATAATTTTATTTTAAATCCTATATCTTTTTATTCCCTTTTATTAATAATTATGCCTTTTTAAGTAAAGGCCTTTTTCTAATACTTCAACGTTTTGGGGAAATTAGGTTTTTGAATTTGTCCAGCGTCTGTAATATTTAAAAAAAATTTTTTTCTTTAGTTTCTTTCTTTTACCCTCCCTTCCTTCTTTTATCTCTCTTACCAACTTTTTTCCGTATTGCCTAAACTACGTCGATTTAACGCGTCTGTCTGTTAATTTTTAGTTACATTCTTCCTTTTTTTTGCGAACCCAGACGATGTCATTTTTTTTTTTTTTTTTTATTTGATTTTATTCTATCTTTTTCTTTTTCTTTTTCGTTTTCTTTTTCGTTTTCTTTCCCTTTATTTTTATTTTTATTTTTTTATTTTATTTTATTTTATTATTTATTTTTTAATTTCTTTGCAATCTATTTAAAAAGGAAAAGTAGACTAATTTTTCTCCAGTTTCTGAAAGGTTTTTTCTGTTGCTGAGGTGATGTGTCGTCCCCCGTGGGGATCTTCATATCGAAATGGCTATTCAACATCTTTGAATTAATCCTTTTTTAATATATATATATATATATATATATATATATATATATATATATATATATATACATAGAATAATACCTATATATTTATGAATAGT
The DNA here is from genome assembly GCA_037127315.1 of Ascarosepion bandense. Classification (NCBI taxonomy): domain Eukaryota; kingdom Metazoa; phylum Mollusca; class Cephalopoda; order Sepiida; family Sepiidae; genus Ascarosepion; species Ascarosepion bandense. Next base: position 5,706 of record JBBBDQ010000546.1, read on the forward strand.
ATAATTATATATATATATATATATATTACCTATATATTTATTGCATAATATATATATAGCAGAATACGGGTTGAGTATCTGGATTGGAATCCAACAACATGATAATCTAAAAAACAAGTAGTAAATATATATCAATCTAATACTTTTTACTTCTATTTTAAAGTCCACTGCTGATGTACTAACGGCCAACTCTGAATATATATACCGGGCTCTTGACAAGAACAGCGAAGCCCAAGCTTCAAAAAGATTTTGACTGGCTTTGGCATTCTGGCCTTTTGCGCAAGCTATAGGGCTACAGTATTTCTGGAAGATTGTTTCTTTCAATTTAATCGTTTCTGTCAAATCAGGAAATGAAAATCGATTTGAACGGCTATGCTTCCAGATATCTTTATACGAACACGGGTATCCCTCTTGTCTCTATTCTAGAATTTACGCTTTTCCTAAGCTTTCTGATGTAATCAGTTCACAAGTAGGCATCTATTCATATGACACCACCGTTTACTTTCGTTTCAATAAGAAATCTGCCAATGCTGACAAATTAAAACTCGCTGCTGACCTTAAAAAGGAACTTCAATCTGTGATGGACGAGGATAAGAAATGGTTGGTATATTTCAGTGCTTCCAAATCAAAGCTGTTCTTCTTCTTTAATTACCATAGAGAAACTTTGCAACCTTCCTTCAGTATGTTTTTTTTTAATTATATCACCCCAAGCAAGGCGGTAACGCCATTGAGGTGCAGGGGGCTATGTAAGAGTGAAAAGATTGGAAAAGAGAAAGCCGGAAACCACATCCTAAACAGGGAACAAGGGATGAGCCTCTACACCTGTTCAATAGACGTGGGTGGAGTGTATACCGGGTGACAGTTTAATCTAACTACTCCAATTAAAAAAAAAAAAAGAAAAAGGAGTGAAAAGAGTGGGAAAGAGAAAGCCGGAAACCACATCCTAAACAGGGAACAAGGTATGAGCTTCCTCACCTGACGTTACTCTCTGTTTCTCACTCCCAGAAAGCAACACATTGCGCCTCTTTGGCCTCACTCTTTCAACCGGCCTGAAATGGAACGACTACATGGAATCCATAACAACAACTATCGCTAAGGAGGTTGGGTCACTGTGTTGGGACAGGAAGTTCTCGTCAGAATATATATTCGATAAACCTACCATTTGTCCTAGCTTTGAATAGTGTTGCCATATCTGGTCGGGTGTTCCTGCTACACATCTCGGGGTTTTCGACAAAATCCAAAGGAGGATCTGCAACGTAATCAATCCCGATCTGGCAGCTCGACTTCACTCACTTTCTCACGGACGGGACATAGCTTCCCTCTATCCTTTCGACAAACATTTCCACAGCTTCTGCACTAACACTGCATTTTTCAATGATGCCCCGGCCCCATGAATTTACAAGTGCTACTAGGCTCGCATCTAGGCCCCAAACTTTTAACATACAAAAAATCAAATGTATCCGTCACTTTTACTCTTACAGTTTCTTTTCTCTCACTTATTGCCCGTGGAACTTCCTTCCATACACTTACTTCCCTGATAGCTACAATCACCACAAGTGTAAATACAGCGTCAATTGTCATCTATCGCTTTGATTCTCATCTTTTTTCTTCAACATCTACTGTAAGTTTTCGCTTTTTTCTTTATGTGCTTTGTGGTGCACTGGATATCGACTCGGAACGACAAATCAGAGTGTCGAGTTCGAATTCCAATTGATTTCTTTGCATTCACTTACGCACAAATACCCTTGGGATAGGTATTAATCCCTCTCTTCCCTTCAGTTATGGGTTAAATAATAGGACATATTGGATTCTATAGACTTGGCTGGCAACCAGTCTACCACAGAAAGCATTGTCAACCTACGGCGGGATAGTCATCTGCCCAGTCAGTCATGTCTCGAAAGAGACATGATCGCCCAAGGCGTGTATCACGTATGGCACTTAACTGACTATAACCCACTGTGAACCACTGGTGTTCCTGCTTTGCATAAAATGATTATAAAATGATTATAAAATAGCTTCATCAGAGATCGAGATCGTAATAAAATGAATCAAGACACATAGAATCATTTTTCATTTCTCCTGGGATATCTGACTAAGCTTTAATAAAAGAGACACATGTTAGATTAACATACGTTTACTATTTGTTTTTTATTTTATCTATATATATATATATATATATATAATTTTGTTATTACAATGGTTTATAAAAGCATAATATCACTACATAAACATTTTCATATTTCAGAACATCACTGTTCTACAGGTGAACAGCTTCTTTTCTCGCACTTTCCGCCTGTGGAATTCTCTTTCGCATATTTGCTTTCCTGACAGTTACAATCTCCGAGAATTTAAATGTAAAGTCAATAGTCATCTCCTGTCCCACTAATTTACAACCTCTCTCTCTCTCTCTCTCTCGCTCTCTCATGCTTTTCTACATCCACCCCACTCTCATCAGTATTCTCTTCCCTCTCCTACTCTCTTCCTCACACCCTCTCACTCATCATGACATTCCTCCTATGTAACCCCCTGCACAACAGTGGCAGTAAAATGCCTTACTTGGGGCGACACGATTATGAAAAATAAAATATTTTTAAAATAAATCATTTTCACCATTTATTTTAACATAAGATGAATTCATGCTTATTTAGAAAATTAGGGAGTGGTAGTTGGAGAAAAGGCTTTAGGTGTGTCAATATTGTTAAATCAAAAATGAGAATTAGGTAACCATGGAGTTTTAATATTTGGGTTATGAAAGGAGGCAGGATGGCTTGGATTTAGACATATCACTTTTTAATTTTGTCTGTATAAGATACATTCTACAGAAGGATGCTACGGATATCGTGGACTGAGCATACAAGCAACGACGAAGTGTTAGAAAGAATGGCAACAAAAAGGAAATTGATGCTGAGCATCAGGAAGAGACAACTGAAGTTCCTGGGACATGCAATGAGGAAGGAGAGCCTGGAGAACCTGATACTGACTGGTCAGATAGAAGGAAGGAGAGACAGAGGAAGGCAGCGGATAACATATCTGCAGAGTCTGATCAGGTGGATGACGGAACGGGGGTTGCCAGGAGCAACAGGAGCAAACATACTAAGAGCCACAAGGGATAGGGAGACGTGGAGATCCATGATCGCCTACGTCCTGAAGGGACAGGGCACATAGAAGAAGAAGAAGATTTACCTTAGAATTTTTAAATGGGGAGATAATAACTTAATAGGAGGTTAGATTTTAGGTTTTTTTTTTATTGAACAATAGATTTTTTGTTACTACTATCTATGAATAAAAAGGCTAGAATGTTCAAATGAGAATTAGAATTAATTAATGATGGTAGACTTATATTGCATTAAAAACAAAAATTAAGTATTGTGTGGGTCATTTATTTTAGTAAAATAATTACCATTTTTTTAATTATGTCGGAGTATAAGTTATAAATGAAACATTGTAATTAAATTTATAAAAGTAAATTCTTGAACAGTGGGTTTTAATCTACGTGTTCCTTCACTTTTTGTAATATATATATATATATATATATATATATATATATATATATATATATATAAAAAAATCACAAGGGACCTTATAGAGAATGCCATATGCAACATAAAGGCGAAACACCATCATGGAATTTCATAACATCCTAATGAGATTACTGATGCAGTCAGTGCAAGCAAGTGTTGCGAATGGTTTTCAGGGATTTGAGGTGAAGGTACAAAATTCTATGAAAGTCCTTTGAACCTCAAAACTAACGAAATGGAATAACTTTTGAGGGAAAATGGGGAGTGGAGAACGCAATATTTGATGGGTGAATCGAAAGAGAATGTGTGAAATATTTTGGCAAAAAAAATGCTTTATTTCTTGCCAAAAAAGTAAATGCACAATTTCTGCTTTCTGACAGAACATCCTCATGTCGTAAATCTGACGCCTCAAACAAGCCGCAGTTGGTATTGGAATTTATTCTACAAGAAGCACATCCCTTACATCTGCCATCTCCACACAACTGTTTTTTCATTTCCTGTATTATTTCTACTTAGTTAATATTTTTCTGTTGCACTAATATTTACCCAGTACAAGGGTCAATTGCCACTCAATGTAGTGGGTTTCTAAATAAGGGTGTTGTAAAAATATGCAGCAGGTGAGGTGCATAGTATAAAGATATGTACGATAGATAGCAGATTACATTTAACTTGAAGAGGTTAAGCTAGTAGTGAAGTATCTTTTTGAGAGTTTATTTTATTGTAATGCCTCATGATGATCACATTCGAATTAAACTTAATGGCTATCCTCACCATTATATAAAACTTTAAATCATAGAATGCATAATTTAATTGAATGATGAAATATGGCTATAGTTGATTGATCAGTGCCAGTATAATATGTGGCCTACTGCTTTGATTCTGGTATATTATACATGCCCAACTTTTTTATTCTGGTGTAGTATGTGGCCGACCTCTTTGATTCTGGTGTAGTATGTGGACCTCCGACCTCTTTGATTCTTTGGTGTAGTATGTGGCCGACCTCTTTGATTCTGGTGTAGTATGTGGCCGACCTCCTTTGATTCTGGTGTAGTATGTGGCCGACCTCTTTGATTCTGGTGTAGTATGTGGCCGACCTCTTTGATTCTGGTGTAGTATGTGGCCGACCTCTTTGATTCTGGTGTAGTATGTGGCCGACCTCTTTGATTCTGGTGTAGTATGTGGCCGACCTCTTTGATTCTGGTGTAGTATGTAGCCGACCTCTTTGATTCTGGTGTAGTATGTGGCCGACCTCTTTGATGCTGGTAGAGTATGTGGCCTATCCAGTTTGAATGTGTTATACCTCAATAAGAGTATATTTACAGATATAAGTGTTCAGCTATTTATTGAAACTAATTATTTTCCCTTAACCCTTAACAGACAGTTATAATACTTCCCTCATAATACGCTTTTTAAGGTAGGCCACTAACTATACCAGTGACAAAATTTTCCAAGTCTCATTCAAAAGGCAAACTATAAACTATACCTGCACCGTATGATCGATTATTTTTTGACAGTTTATCAACCTTTTGTAGGTTATTTAAAGCCAAAGTATATTTTGGAATGTAAGGATCTTCTTTCTTTTTAGCAAGTGAATTAACATTTGAGATAACAATGACTTTCCAGATACAAGTCCTACTATTTAACCCATAATTTGGTGTATAACATATGGATTCTTACCTCTCCCAAGTGTATTTGCACATCAGTGAATGTGATGAACTTGACTAGAAGTTGAACTTAGTTCTCCGATTTCTCATTCTAGCTGCTATTGTTATGAGGATACATTTATATAAAAATAATATTAATAATGTCTAAAAAGTTGTAGTAAGGGATTCTATTGAGTCATACTTGTTATTACAAAAAAGTTTTATTTAATTAAGTCATCGTAAAAATAGTGAAATTAGAAATAGAATGTTTGGAAGATGCTAGAATGTTCGAGAAAATTCCAGTAGACTCGAGAGATTTCGAGAATTATGCAAATTAGGTGTTAGCCCCTATAAAAAGGGAAGAGAGTAGTTAGTTGTTAAAAGGATTTGCTGACATCAACTCCGACCCGATTCAGGAGTTGTATATCCAGCTAAAAGAATCTCTACGAAAAGTTGCCGACCAACTAAAACCTGAAAGAGAACCTCAGGGAACTAAAAGAGTAAATAGATTGTTTTACTCTTTCATTAACCATACTGGAAATTATTCTTTATATACACGTTTGAAGATTTCCAAAAAGTATAGCACTTAAACTACTTCGCTAGCTTAACTGGGTAAAGGTACTTGACATCTTCCTTCTCCTTCGTAACACTTACTCGTCACTCTGTCAGTAGTCAACTACGTAAAAATTGTATATTTGTAATATTTTTTTTGTGTGTTTTTGTAAATTAAATATTTGTCTGTGATTTAGCTCTGTGTTTTGGTCAATCATTTTTCTTCTTTTGTTACAACTTATAACTCGTAACACTATCCATTGCACCATCCACACATCCTCAACGCTTATAAAAAGTCAGGCAAATAGATTTGTGACTGATTAATGATACTATAAATTTATAGAACGAAAATATTAAAAAAATAGATAATGTACAAAACTGTTGGATCAAGTCAATAGATTTGAAGCGGGCAGTCCGGAATGTATCCAAGTATTTTAAATGTTCTCGGAAAGAGTTGAATAACAATAATGTAACGCGACATCTAATCAGAACTTGTATAAGCACTTTTTGATAGGATTACTCAGTATGTAATGAGATGCCACTGAGTGAGCTGGAGTACTGCGTGATTATCTTGCTCATCTTGACAATGCAAGTGCACATTCTTATTGTTGCGTGCTGATGTTTTAGTAAAACATTATATCACTTGGGTCTGTCATGTCAACCCCTATAAGTTCAAATTTAGCTCTCTACCTATTCTCTCTTTTAGTTATCTCTTTGCGTGCTGGCAATGTCACAGTTGTCATGAAAAGCGAAAACAAAACTTTGAAAAAGGGCATTTTATTGCCATTATATTTCTGCCATTTGTAAAAAAAAAATAAAAAAATAAAAATAAAAACAAAATGGAGAAAATTTTTGTTTAAAAATTATTTTGTCACAATTCATAAACTTTCATAAGGAAGTAATATCCCAAATAATTCATACCGTATTTTAGGAGATTTTTTTGTTAATAGTCTAAATCATTTTAATCACTCTATTGTAAATATTTCGTTAAGTGTAATTAAGGAAATTAAGAATAAAGAAAATCTATAAAAGAGAAAGCCCAAATAAATAGAATAAAATAAAGAAGTTAAAAGGAGAGGAAGAGAAAGATAAGTCGTAAGAAGAGTCAATAAGATAAGTCGTTTTATGAATGTTATATATATATATATATATATATATATATGTATGTGTGTGTGTGTGTGTGTGTGTGTGTGTGTGTCCAGTCCGTAAACGGTGAGGATAATCCAACAAGATTGTATATCTATATAGAGAGCTCAATGGATCTTATCCAGAGCAATATGATATTTATAAAGGAAAACTCAACACGTCATTTCAATTGGTTATAAATTATAATTCATTTGTATGAGCTTAATTAGCTCATTTCATGAATGAATTGAGCTAATTTCATGATGAAAATGAGCTAATTAAGCTCATAGAAATGAATTATAATTTATAACCAATTGAAATGACGTGTTGAGTTTTCCTTTATATATATATATGTGTGTGTGTGTGTGTATATATATATATATATATATATATATATATATATATTGGTTTGTTTTCTTCTCGTCCTTCAGACATACCCTGTCTTGACCGTATGTAGGAAATTCAGTACAACCGAGCATACCCGATCTATAACATCGAATAGCCCAAGTGAAGTCTTGATTGGTTGCCGTTTTCTAGAGGAACTTATATCATGCACGTCCTAAAGCTAGTAGCAAATTTTTAGTCGAGGTGCGGGCCGAATACTGATCATATTCGGTTGGGTCGCCTATCGAAGAAGTCTGTTGTTTATTTAGACACGAAACTTCTAGTGACACAGGAGCAAACACTGACGATGCACCTAGATTCGGCACTCAAAGATGTATTCTTAATAATTCATGGCGTCTAACTCGTTCAGAAATGTCTAAGTTATCAAACAGTTTTCTCAGATGAATGACAAAGACTGTTTCAATGTAATGAATCACCTGCGTCTTACAGAGGATAATATATTATCAGATCTTATGGCCCAAGAGAATCACAAAGTACTTTACCAAATAGCAAAATCTATATCAGCAAAAAATGTCTTGCTTAGACCGTAAAAGACAATACTTCATCAGATCTTATAAACTGGCGCTACAAAATCGTTAAGAACCATACCAAATAGCAATATCCACATAACTGAGAAATGTCATCTTTAGACCGTAAAAGACAATACTTCATCAGATCTTAAAGACTAGCGCTACAGAATCACAAAGAACTTTAATAAATAACAAAACTCCTCATTTCGGAAATCCAGACAGAAAATACTTCTACTAATACAAATGAAAGCAGTTGAAATTATAATGAAAAAAATACCAGTTAATAAAAATTAATAACGATTGACAATTTTTATCAAAGAAATTCACACTACTACAATTACTACTAATGATGATAATAATCACTTAATAAAATGTAAGAGAACTTCAATGAAAAATACTTAAAAAGAATTAAAGTAACTCACAATGATCAATTTACCAAATTATGAATATTACTATTAATACTGCTTATCTATATAAATGAAAGTGGTAGCGTATCAAGCATTCACGGGAATATAAAGAATAGCGAAATGGTTAGATTCAGCTGGTGGTATCTGTAGCTTAATTGGTAAAGAAACTGTTGCATTAAGAGTGGTTCTGGTATATAAGGTGTTCGAGTTTGGGAATTTTACCAGATTATTATTCTCTGTTTTCAGCCTACATTGCTTAGTAACGCTCGTGCAACAGAAATTAAGATGAAAGAAATACCAGTAAATGCTCATTAATACCATAGTAGAAATTCTTCAACTACAACAGAGAAATCAAAGACACTTATGAGAAGCTCAACAGTTTTACATATGGTTTACAGACATACGGTCATCGACAAAAAGAGGATCCCAAAATGCCAATTGCAGGTCGGAGATACTGAAATAAAGCAGCTACAGAAAGAGAAGTGTTCTAATAGAGAACGATGGCGTGTAGGCATGGCCAAGGACGCATTGAAAAGGCTGAGTAAATCTGAGCAAATCTTCGTCACTAAGTCGTGGCCTGTTTGGGCCAGGAAAAAAGACACGAAAACAAGAAGCTAAGTTCAAACCGTGTATTAACAAATAACAGAACATATATGCGATAATAAGTGTTAGTAATCAGCAAAATAGAAGTGTAAGTTCTAACGGTATAGTTACACTGCGTCACGACTGCATCATGACTATCTCACTGCTGTGTCCCCGGAAGTCACGCAAGTAGTATTATATTGACGGAGGAAGAGTCCATTCCTATAGATAGGGCACCATAACACGATGACGAGAGCGAATGTTGGACAATCTCTTCAAAGATGAAGGGAAAACTTGATGCAAGAAAAATGTGGTTCTACAGAAAGATGCTGAGGACAGCATAGATCGAACATGTAAGAAACGAAGACGTTTTGGAGGGAATGGAAACGAAAAGTAAACATACTTAACATCAAGAAAAGACAGCTGAAGTTTCTGTGACACCTACTGAAGAAGGAGAGTTTGGATAATCTGATATTCACAGAACGGATAGAGGGAAAGAGAGACAGGGGACAACAACGCGTGACATATTTGATGGACTTGAGCAAGTGGATTGAGGAGCAGGGTTTGGTAAAAATAATAGAACAAAAGATATTAAAAGCTACAATGGATAAGAGGATGTAGAGGGCAATGATCGCCTACGTCCTGAAGGGATACGGCACATAAAAGAAGTGTGTGTGTGTGCTTACTGTGCAACTGTCCGAGGTAGAGAAAATTCAGATAGCGTTAGCCTCTGAAAACCCCTTTTGCAAAATGCCAAGCCCTCGGGGCATTTCCATTAGAAAAGAATGCATTCTGTTTGCCACCACGATGTGTTCCTGCCAGAAGCCCCGTCCAGTAACAAGGTGTGGGTGGTTGTGGAAAGCGCACGATATTACAGACAGCTGGTATATTAGTCAGCTCTTGGGGCCACGTTGGAATGTGAAAATAGAAAAAAAAATGGTGTCTGAGTAAATTAAGATCCTAGCAACTAGGGTGAAAAAATAGGCTTAGGTGGCTGCGTTGGATATAAAATTAAACGCTTTTGCTAGAGGTGATAGAAAAGAGGTAGCGAATTCAAATACCCACAAGCATCATGTAATTTCTATTGTCTTCTTGGTGCAGTAAATTATAAATAACATTTAATTATAATCTGTGCATTGAATACTGTTGCCATATCTGGTCTGGTGCTTCTGCTATTTATCATGAAGGATGATCTGCAATATAATAGATCCTGACCTGACAGCCCGTCTTCAGCCACTTTCTCACCGACGTGATGTGGCTTCCCTCTGTCTTTTCTACAAACATTTTCATGACACCTGTTCTGACGAACTTTTTCTCCTTTTCCCCCGACAACGGATTTCCGTTGTGGTGTAGTGGATATCGGCTCGGAATGAGAAATCGGAGAGCCGAGGTCGAATTACAGTCGAATTCGTTTTATTCACTTACTCACAAATTGGGAAAAGTATTAATCCATCTCTTCTATATCCATCTATGGATTGTATAGCAATCCAGTCCTCGAGTGAATCTTGTCCGGCCCACTACCTTACTCTGGACACGATATAAATATAGGTAAACCAAACTTAAGTGACAGTTGATAGTCTGAATATATTGCGTCGAAATTTAAAAATGTATTTATTTTTACCTGTGTTTTACTTTTATTTTTTATTTGTAGCGATCGCCAAAATTAGTGTACGGCCTCACTTTCACTTTTTTCTGTGAAACTACTTTCGTGAGCGGGCACTTTTAAATTAATATAAAATAGTGTTTTCAACCAATTTTAATGGAATTTTTTTCAACACTGATTTTTGAAACATTTATTTTTAAGATGTAATATTTTTTAACAAATTCCCGTCAGATATTTTCTTTTATTTATGCTTTAGAAACCTGTTTTTTTTATCCGATTGAGAAAGAGGTTTGTTTTATTTCTGCATTAAAATAATCTTTTTTTGTTAAATGTGTTTGTATTTTTCTTTTTTTTAGTTGTTATTCCTCTAGTAAAGTAAGTGATATTGTTTAAATACAATTAAATTGTACTGAATCCTTGCTTTCTTCAAACACATAGAAAATCTATTCACATATTTAATAACATAGTTCTCCTCCAAGACACTGGAACCATAGCTGTTTGGCATTCTTCCATGACTCTAAATAGCTTTTTGGCCCTCACTCTTCAAAAGGTTGCCGAACCCTGCTTTATCAGGTGTCATAGACTGGCCCAACAGAATCACAAAGAACATTATCAAATAACAAAACCTGTCATTTCAGAAATGTAGACAGAAAATAGTTCTACTAATACAAGTTTAATTGAAAACTGTTGAAATTATGATGAAAGAAATATCAGTCCAAAATCAATAATAATTGAGGAATTTGATCAAAAGAAATTCGCACTACTACAATTACTACTAATAAAGATAATAATAATCGCTTAATAAAAGTAAGCGATCTTCAATAAAAAATCCTCGATAAGAAGGAAAATTTGCTTTTTCAATTGCTATCAATACCCCTGTATTTTTTCTTTTTTCCCCCCACTGTAATTCCATGCGCACCAGTGGCGTTTGTGCCTTACTTGGGGTGAAATGACAATAAAAACAAAAATGATGTTTGCTGGGAAAGATTTAGTTTGAACAAAACTAACTTTTTTTTTTAATCATATCACCCCAAGCAATGCGATAACGCCACTGATGTGCAGGTGGCTACGTAAGAGTAAAAAGATTGGAAAAGAGAAAGCCGGAAACCACATCCTAAACAGGGAAGAAGGGATGAGCCTCTTCACCTGTTCAATAGACGTGGGTGGAGTGTGAACCGGACGATAGTTTAGTCTATCTACTCCAATTGAAAAAAAAAGAGTAAAAGAGTGGAAAGGAGTAAAAGTTTGGAAAAGAGAAAACCGGAAACCACATCCTAAACAGGGAACAAGGGATGAGCCTCTACACCTGTTCAATAGACGTGGGTGGAGTTTGAACCGGGCGATAGTTTAGTCTATCTACTCCAATTAAACGTATGCAGTATTGAAACTGCACTGTATCGAATGTTTGATACTTTATCAGTTGCCTTTCATATGGGTGGCATGCACGCTCCAAAACACATTCAGAAATATCTAAACTGTCAGTCGTATACAATCGCTTTCTTCGATTAATGGTAAAATAGCTTAGCTCGAGTGAAGCCTACCATCGCAAACCTCATAGCACTGGCGCTATATAATCACAAAGAACTGTAACAAATAACAGAATACACATCACTTGAAAACTAACAGCAGAAGCAACGGATAGCACATATAACTCGAAAAGAATATAATGACAATTCAAGATTTTTATAAATTTTTACCAACAATAGCACAAGTTGGTCAGTCAATTCTGAATGTTTTCTTTAAAAAGAAAAGTTTAATATTCCCATTTATGTAATTTTACCATTTATGTAAAAACCACATACAAATGATTAGGATCTAAAGACATATTAGAAGTTATCTAACAGACTGTGTTTTCTTTAGGTTTTAGTGAGATGATGACTCTCCATGGTTTCTTTTCTCATCTAGGATTCACCACATGTTCTTCGAAAAGGGGGAGTGGTTTCCTGTTTCCTTTTTCAACGTTTGGAATTCTGCGTTTACCAACCAAAGTTAGTGATTCATGTTTACCTTGCTATTTAACCCATAGCAGAGAGAGAAAAATTCATGCCTTTCTCTGTGGAAATAGTGTGAAAGTGAACGCAACAAATAAGCCCAAAATTTGAACTCGGCTCGTCGATTTAACATTGATATTCATTACAATATGTGTGCATATTCTTCAGTTTATATTCTAAAAAGAGAAGGGTGTTGACGGTGAATTAAAACAATGCCCTCAAATCCTGCCACATTTTGCTTATTGTTTCACTAGACCCGTTTATCAATGTGAATTCAGAATATGATCTCAAATTGCCAAGATAATACTATTTACGACATGCTCACACCGGGCCTATATAGCGAGGCAATTATGAGAGAATTGTATGTCCTAACAGGATTATTTATTAACAATCACAATCTTAACAACATAAAATATGCAGATGACACAGTGCTGATAGCACACACACACACACACACACACACACACACACACACACACACACAAAACAAAACAAAACAAAAAAAACAGAATAATTCCTACAGAAAATAGTGAAGGAAAGAGAGAAGAAAGGACTAAACATCAATTGCAACATGCAGAAGAATGAGTCCAACATAACATTACAGGTTGGAGATATCGAAATCAAACAAGCACAATAATTAAAACATCTGAGAAGTGTTTTAACAGAGGGCGGAAAGTGCGACACTGAAATTCGATAGTGCATTGGGATAGTGAAAATGCCTCCTAAAAGCTAAGCAAACTATTAAGAAACAACAAAAATTCGTTAGAAACAAAGAAAGGTATAATGAACTGATATGTAATTCCACTTATATATCAGTAAATGCTAGACAATCTCATCATAAATGAAGAAGATGCACGAAGCAACAGAAATTTGGTACTACAGAAGAATGCTGAGGATACCTACACCGGACATGTAAACAACAATGAAGTTCTAGAGAAAACGAACACTTATAAAGAATAAACAGTTGAAATTTCTAGGGTACATAATGAGGAAGAGGGTTTGGAAAATTTGATACTCACAGGACAGATTGAAGGCAATAGAGACAGGGGAAAGCGGCACACAACCTCCCTGGAAAGCTTGATGACGAGTTGCCATTAAGAGAGATAGCAAAATAAAAAACATCTAAGCGTTCTATAAAACACGGAATTATAGAGAGACATGATCGCCAATAACATGAATGGATATGGCACATAGAAGAAGAAGAAGAAGAAGAAGAAGAAGAAGAAGAAGAAGAAGAAACTTCAGTAATTTGACCAAGAAAATAAAATTAGTTGCTGTGAAACTATCTTCGAAACACTTCCTCACAAAGATATATTTCTGGAAAGACCATATCTGCTCAGTTACGTACCCCAAATCTAAACAAAGCAATTTCTAAGTGAAAATAGGGCCTTGCTGAACTGTGACACTCTTCGTAGCCGACTAATAAAGCATTGCGGATCAAACAACGGTTTCTCCTCCAAAGGGGGACGCAAGTTCGATTAACGCCGTTGAGCACATTTTCTTTATTAAGATTTCTCTAATATGCAGGCCAATAGACATAGTACACGCTATGTAAAGTAAAAATAAAAATGGAGCGTCTACTTCAAATACGAGTATCCACTATAATAACATCGGACTAAAAATAAATCATATATATATACACACACACACACACATTAAGTAAATCATCGAGTTTTATATTCGACCTCAACAGAATACAGAATGCAGAATGCAGAAAGCACTGGACGGCCGTTTCATCTCATATTTGGGACTCATCAGCAGTGCGCATATACTACCAGGAATCGAACCCAGACAGTTGTGGTTGTTAAGCTGATGTTATACCAACTGTACCACGGGCCCTGTTGACGAAGCGGTAACGAATTAAGCTCGATGAAGTGCGCCGCTCCTCACGAATTCCATGGTGGAACTAATCCAAGCTCCTTTGCCCATAGGATAGTGCCTCCCCAAGCAACGAATGTCTGTCTTTTACTAGTTTAATGTCTTAATAACGTTATTACAACCTAAATCTAATGCTTTTATTAAACTCAGAACTTAAAATTCGTAATAAAATAAAGTGAATCTAATAGTCGATTAATAATGCTGATATGTATTTTAATCAAATATTAATGTTAAGGCCCCAATAAATTATTTGTAGTGTCTATTCTTATATTCTTCAGATTGCCTTGTTTTGATTGGTCCAGTCTATATAACAATGCCTCTCTGATTAAGAGGTTTTAGCTCGTCTTGAACCTTTTAAAACTCTCCAACTTGAAACAGACTTCATTACTTAATAAGACACAGATAGTGTCGAAACAAAATGGCTACTTTTGTAGTGATATTATAACATATTTATGTTATATATATATATATAACAATAAATTTATTTTTAAACCCGTCTCGAAAAACCCACAGAGTATAAACGCAGAGGGGAAAAATGGAAAAAAAAAAAAAGAAAAAAAAAAAGAGAAACGAACTAAGCACTTGAACATAATTCCAAGTACTCGTCGAAAGAAAAAAACCCGAGACGAGGAATCTAACACGTAAAGTACTCAATACAATAGCAGAGCAAACAAATAAGTATAAATCTAACCTAGAGCCAACGGACCTACCTAGGTTTCACCTAACGGATCGTCAGGGCAAATTGGCAAATTGCAGCCAATTTGCCCTGACGATCCGTTAGGTGAAACCTAGGTAGGTCCGTTGGCTCTAGGTTAGATTTATACTTATATATATATAATGCAGTTTAAGGTATGCTTTATCTATAGATATAAATTCCTCAATATCCACAGCTCAAAATAAGTAAACATTTTGTGTAAAAATACGACCGACTTTCTCTACACTAATTATTGAACTTGGACCCATCGAGCCGCTATGAGCAGAAAGTCTCATAGGAACGGTCGTCGAATTACCGCACTGAACTACGGTATTCTCTATTGTCGCATTATTAATCCATGTCTCTCATGGGATTAAACCTGTTTTTTACCCCAAAATTATTTCGGGTGTTTTCCACGGTATTATTAATCAGAACTACAAGCGTTACAGTGGTGACAAGTATTCGGAACTCCTGTTTGAAAACAATAATGCTGTCGATATAAGAAGTTTTTTTTGGTTAACTCGCGTCAACCAAAGTATGAAAAAAAAACTTGCAATATGGAAAATTTAGAAGCTGCGGCAAAACAGATGATGCAACGACAACGAACACTACAAATACTGGAGCATTAAATAAAGATGTTTGAAGCAATATTGCAGAAACCATATAAAACTAGGACTATATGTTCATTCATATTTGGCGCCTTCGCAAAATCGAATAACGATTTTTGATATAACCCTAAAGGTGTTAAATATTTTCGTATTACAGAAGGTACGAACAACTTGACAAAATAAAAATTGTCAGCGCTGGCCAGATTTTAACAAAATCAAAAAACGGTACGTTTATTTTTAAGGAAGTTGTGTTTATCAGAGCACGAAAAATATTGTAATTACATTTTACATAAAAAGCAGGAAATATTACGTTTGATGAAACTGGGTTCATTTTGTCTAAAATTTTCAGTGAAATAAGCTACTTATTCTATACACATTGGCAATGCTTAAATCTTACAACAAAAGATTTTTTTTATTATATATGCAGGTATTGTTAATCGCGAATGCAAGTATTTTAAATATAACAAACTATCTCCAGATATGCTTAAATGCTTGAATTTGGTGTAAGGGTTAACTTCGCGTGAAGACGCAGAAATTCGTTCTCGCATTCTAGAAAAAAGCTTGAATAAGATCTAAAATTAACAGACAGTAGCAGAATAGTGTCAAAGAATTCTAAATTTAAGACGTGAAACTGCAAAAAATGAAGAGATATTGTAAAAGTGCAGAAAGTGCGACTAAACGAAAAAAAAAATAAAGAAAAATAAAAATAAAGAAAGAAAATGATGACTGCATCAAATTCGTGTTCTGGTTGCAGAAGACTTCATTTTGAAGTGGATTGCTTGTTCAAAAATAAAGAGTTTCCATTGTGGAAGACTGAAGTACAGACAAACTCATTTCAAATCAAAGTAGAGAAAAAACAAATGTTAAGAAAGTAAAAATTGTATAGATAGCGCGAAATTTGAATGAGGTCAAGAACAGAAAATTCGTGAAGGTTAACATGAAATTTATCATGTTTAAAATTAAGGCACACTCAATGAATTATACATTTTAATATGCTACTGCCAGGAGTCAAAGTGACATCGAGCATTTTCCTGCATGTAATAAATACGATGCAAGCTGGCTTAGAGTTTACCTTCGCTTATTTGGACGACGTACAAATAAAAGCGAAACTAGATGGTAACATTCAGAACACATACATGCACTCTCGAGAATAGAGGATTACTGGTTCAAACAGAAGGAAGAGAAACACTGAATTTTGAGGAGCTATATAAAACTAGCAGTATATCCCGGCGTTGCTCGGGTGTAATGAAAGTTTTAAAACTAATCCATGGTCCTGGAGCTCAGACTCAGCCTAAAGAATATTTGTGTGAAATTTGGTGAGAATCGGATAAAAATTGTGGATTTGTATAAAGGACATACAGACAGATAAACAGACACGCACACACAAACATCTTGTCTTTTATATACATATATATTATCGATTTTCTGCTCTATTGCAAGAACTGCAACCTTGAAACTTCTGAATATCATTTCTTATGTCTTTGTCTATGAATGTATGAAATTTGATTAAAATCGGACCACTCCTTCTATAACCCGATTTTTTCGATCATAGATTTTCGATATTTATCGGGGGTACCGCGACACAAAACCTAGCTAAGAACACCTGCAGACGCTTATAGTACAACTGCGTAAATTTTCAAGAAATTAGGTTCAGCCGTTTCGGAGTCTTTAGGTAACGGACACACAGAAAAATACACACACACAAAGTTCTATTTATAAATAAGTTTAGATATGCCTGCTCCGACAAACTTTGCTACTATAAAATCGTTTTCGGGGTTCGCAAGATATTACAATATTTTTTTTACAAAACATACATAAATTGAGAGTGTCTTTAAATAAATCATTATAAACATTAAAATAAAACTTCAACTGGACCCAGGCAGCGACATAACTATAATCAATGGAAAGAATTAAAAAAATATTGGTGAATCTAAATTCTTCTTCTATGTACCGCGTCATTTCAGGACGTAGACGATCATGGCCTTCCACATCTCCCTATCCCTTGTAGCTCTGAACACGCTTTCTTCTGTTATCCCTTCCAAACTCCGCTCTGCCATCCATTTGCTCAAGCCATACCAAGTATGTTACGTGTTGCTTTCTCCTGCCTCTCTTTCTCTCTATCTAACCTGTGAGTATCAGATTCTCCAAGCCCTTCTTCCTTATTACATACCCTAGGAACTTCAGCTGTCTTTTTCTGGTGTTAAGTATTAGTTTTCTTTTCGTTTCTATCCTCTCCAAAACCCCATCTTTGCTCAAAAATTCGGTCTATGGTATCCTCAGCATCCTTATGTAGAACCATATTTCTGTTGCTTAAAGTTTCACCTTTATCTCTGAGGAGATTGTTCAACACTCACTGCCATATTGAAGAACAGGCATCAAATAACAATCCAGTGCTCTTTTAAAATTAATGGAAAACTGCTCAGACACTCGTATTAAAAAATAATACGTTGACTTTATGGGGCCGGATTGAACAAAAATGCTCAATTTGTGGAGTCGGCTAGTAAACTCGTTCTCCAAAAAGTAAATTGCTTCTCCTCTAAAACAAATATGGCGACGGAAAATTCATTTATAAACGAGTTAAAAAAAGAATATTCTTACAGTATTCTCCGAAGGTCTTGGAAAATTTACGAAGGCGAAGGCAATTTTTCGCTTGAAGGAAAATTCAATTCCTGTTTTTAAACCTAAACGCAGTGTAACCTTTTCTTTTGTGGAAATCATTAGTAAAAACTGTACAGATTGGAAACTCTAGGGGTTATCTCACCAACAGATTCTTCTGAGTAGGCAGCCCCAATAGTATATGTGAAAAATAATTTTGCGCAAAATTTTCTAGAGGGTTAATTGAGTGTTTGCCACCCCACACTTATCTGTTACTATTCCCAGAAGAATTTTTTTCGTAAATTAAATAGCGGAAGATATTTTCTTCAAAAATTTACCTGTCAGGCACATACTTACAAATTGAAAAGGTTGAAAAATATTTAAAATTAACACACACTCAAGGAATTATACATTTTTAATATGCTACCGTTAGGGGGTCAAAGTGGCATCAAACATTTTCTTGCATATAATGCATACGATGCTAGCTGGCTTAGAGTTTAACTTTGCTTATTTGGACGACGTAGTGGTGCAGTGGACATTCACTTACGTACAAATACCCATGGGAAAGGTATTACTCCGTCTCTTCTCTCCACTTATGGGTTAAATAATAAGATAACTTGGGTTCTATAGCTTTGGCGGGCAACCAGCCTACCGCAGAAACAATGGCAACATACTGTAGGATAATCTTCTGCCCAGTCAGTCATGTCTCCTTCAAGACATGATTGCCCAAAGCATGTATCATGTATGACACTTAGCTGACTCACTCATAAAAGCGAAACTAGAAGACAACATTCAGAACACATACATGCACTCCTGAGAATAGGGGATTACTGGTTCAAACAGAGGGAAGAGAAATACTGAGTTCTTGGGAGCTATATAAAATACTTGCGACTAATAAGTGATGTAAATGGAGAAAGACCAGACCGATCAAGAATCAGCACTATTAAAAATATGCCTGCTCCGACAAACTTTGCTACTATAAAATCATTTTCGGGGTTCACAAGATATTACAATCTTTATTTACAAAGCATACATAAATTGGGTGAAGAGGCTCATCCCTTGTTCCTTGTTTAGGATGTGGTTTCCGGTTTTCTCTTTTCCAATCTTTTCACTCTTTTCTTTTTTTTTTTTGAGTTGGAGTAGATAGACTAAACTATCGGCCCGGTTCACACTCCACCCACGTCTATTGAACAGGTGAAGAGGCTCATCCCTTGTTCCTTGTTTAGGATGTGGTTTCCGGCTGTCTCTTTTCCAATTTTTTCACTCTTTTCTTTTTTTTTTCAATTGGAGTTGATAGACTACACTATCGCCCGGTTCACACTCCACCCACGTCTATTGAACAGGTGAAGAGGCTCATCTCTTGTTCCTTGTTTAGGATGTGGTTTCCGGCTGTCTCTTTTCCAATTTTTTCACTCTTTTCATTTTTTTTTTCAATTGGAGTTGATAGACTACACTATCGCCCGGTTCACACTCCACCCACGTCTATTGAACAGGTGAAAAGGCTCAATCCCTTGTTCTTTGTTTAGGATGTGGTCTCCGGCTTTCTATTTTCCAATCTTTTTACTCCTACGTAGCCCCCTGCGCTTCAGTGGAGTTACCGCCTTGCTCGGGGGTGATATGATTAAAACAAAAAATAATTGAAAATGTCTTTAAAGAAATTATTCTTAAAAAATGCGGTTCGGAATTGGTCCGCTGAATATCAAGTCTTTTGAAGACATAAGAAACATGTTGACATCTGAATTAGCGCATTTCAATCCTGATTTAGAAAGAATTACAGCATCAGATGATAGTGATTGTGACATTAGAGCAGTTGATCATAAATTTGAAAAAAATCACAAAATAATACACGGTATGAAATTTATTCTGGAAACAGATCACCGCTCATTATTGACTGCTTTGCTTTTAAAAAAAGTTATTCCGACACATATTGCCAACAGGTTGCAAAGTTGGGGAACAATGTTATTAAATTACGATTTTAAGATGGCATATATGTCATCAAAGAAATTAGGACATGCAGATGGTTTATCCAGATTAATCCCAAAATTTAAGGAACATTTTGTGGGATGACAACATTTTAAAAAATGATGATATACGTACAATTGAGATAAAAAACAACAAAAAAAGTTAATCCAAGAATGCTGAAAATAAACCTTTTTCTATCTGTGATGAAGTACTTATGTACGGTGAAAGAATAGTAATTTCTACTTCCTCGCAAAAAAAAAAAAAAAAAAGAAAAGAAAAGAAAAAAAAGAATTTTAAAGCAGTTTCATGTTAGACATTCTGAGATTTCAAGAATTAAATTCTTCATAAGAAGTTGCATTTGTTGGGCTTACTGTCATATCACGTTGAATACACCGGTTCTCGTTCGATCACCGCAGTTAAGCAACGTTGACCCCGGTCAGTACTTAGATGGGTGACCGCTTGAGAATACCAGGTGCTGTAAGCGTTTATTGAAGAAGGTGCGTTGTGGTGTAGTGGACGTCGGCTCGGAAAGAGAAATCGGTTAACCGATTTCGAATTCCAGTTGAATGTCCTGCATTCACTTAATCCGTCCCTTCCCTCCAGTTATGGGTTAAATAACAGGGTAGGACTTGAGACCCTGCTCTTAAACAAATCCCAATGGAACTTTCTGCGGGGGAGGAAAAATTGCCACTTATAAATTATCAACCCTGGTTTAATACTGGTAAAACTTGGTTTACGTTGCATATTGGTTACCTGAACCATTGGGTGATGCATATTACTTGATTGTTGTCAACAGTTTTTCAAAATGGCCTGAAGTATTTATCTATCTGATCCTCGTCTGTATCAAATTCTATTAATTATTTATCTATCTAGCAACTATGTCCCACCCTTTTACTGCGAAACCAATAAACTGTAAACGCAAATTCTACTCCATTAGCTTCTTTTCTCGCACTTCCCGCCTGTGGAATTCTCTTCCGCATACCTGCTTTGCTGACAGTTACAATCTCCAAGAACTTAAATGTAAAGTCAGTCGTCATCTTCTGTCTCACTAACTTACATCCACTCTCTCATGCTTTTTTACATCCACCCCACTCGCATCAATACTCTCTTCCCTCTCCTACTCTCTTCCTGACACCCCCTGCAAACTCTCACTCCTCATGATATTCCTCCTATGTAATCCCCTGCAAAACACTGACAGTAAAATACCTTACCTTGGGCGACACGATTATAAAAAAAAATCTATATATTTAAGTCCACTATCAATCTATGTACTTAATTCTGTCTCATTATCGATCTATATATCAATTTAACTAATTCTTTTTGTTATCTATGGATTTGTGTATTAAATTATGTTCAGTATCTATCTGTATTAATCTATCGCATACTGTTCATTATCTATCAATCTGTCTAGCTATCTAACTAATTCTATTCATTATGCATTATCTGTGTTCATTATATATTTCTTTCCATTATCAGTGTATTATTTCATTCTGTTCATTATCTATCTAATTCTTGTTATTCTCTATCTCTGTATTTTCTTTTCATCATTAATTATCTATTATATTCGGTGCATTATATATGTATGTATCTAAGTATGTTCATTATCTATCTAATTCTGTTCAGTATCTATTAATCTATTTTCTGATTCCGTTATTTATCTAATTCTGTTCGAGCCTTTGAGATTTGAAAAAGAAATCACTCGACCGGAGGTCAAGAGCGAGGGAAAATTTACTCGCCCTAAAACCATTTTACTCGACTGACTCCATTTCTTAATAGTCATCTTACGTAAACATAGCGTGAATCACTGATGAAAAACAACAAATGAAATTTTAATTAAAATTTCGAACGTGTTAGAAAGGATTTAAAAAAAAAATTAAAATAATAAAATTTTTATTTTTATTTTTTATAATAGCATGAACATTTTGATGAGAAAACTTTGTTTTGATTAAGTTTGAGCCCTTTTAACATCATGATGTGCTGTTTTTTTTTGTTTTTTGTTTTTTTGCAGTTGAGTGGAGTTACCAAAATTCGTAGTTTCTTTCTTCTCTTTGACTGCAACTTCCATTTCATAGATGATAAAAAATAACAAATCTGATTTTCTTAATGATTTTCTGTAAAAAGTTACTTACTTGTATAATTTGTTTTTCTGTGCGTGGTTGAAAGAAGTATGCGTATTGTTTTCTTTGTTTGAAATGTTCGTTTTTACTTTTCGTAAGCGGAGAGAAAATATAGATGTTCAGTCAAGGATAATATTTTCCAAATGAGTTTCTCAAAATCTGTGAGCATCTTTAATCTGGGCGACAGAGACATTTTGGCTCCACTCTGGAAGTGTTAATTAAACGAATGCTTACACTGACCGGGACGATAAAAGGGTCATTGTAGGTCATTCTAAGTAACTTGCGAATTTTCAGTGGCATACTTTTGGGTTGTAAAAGGAATCAGATTTTCTTTTTCTGTATTTGAAGGAACACGTTTCATCGCGAGATTTTTAATCGACCGCGGGCGAGTAAAACAATAAACTTTAATCGCCGAGTTAAGTTTTTAATCGACTGAGTCGATCGAACAAGTGAAATCACAAAGGCTATGTATGTATGTATGTATGTATGTATGTATGCATTTCTGTTTGTTATGAATCTATCGAATTCAATTCATTATCTAATTCTATCCATTTTCTATATATCTATTTCTGTGCATTATCCATATATCTAACTCATTTCACTTTCTACTTATCTACCTACCTAATTGCCTTTCTAAATCTCTATGATATGCATGAATCTATGTATCGAATTCTGTTCAGTATCTATTTATCTATATAACTAGCAGTATAGCCCGGCGTTGCTCAGGTGTAATGAAAGCTTTAAAACTAATCCACGGTCCTGGAGCTCAGACTCTTTGGATATTGGCACGAAAGACTAAAAAACAATAGTTGTTTCCAGTTAAAGCGAAACCGCAGACTGAAAGAAAAATGAATGGATGTAAGTCAAAGTTTCATTTCCTGGTATCGACATTAAATTTTCTGCACTATTGTACCTCGACACAAAACCTAGCTAAGAACACTCGCAGACGCTTATAGTACAACTGTGTAAATTTTCAAGAAAATCGGTTCACCCGTTTCGGAGTCTATAAGTAACGGACACACACACACACACACACACACACACACACACACACACACACACACACACACACAGAGTTTCATTTATGAATAAGTTTAGAGTTAGATTATCGAAATTCTATTCATTGTCTATCAGTTATCTGTGTTATCTATGTATCTAATTTTATTCATTATCTAATTCGCTTCATTGTCTATCTGTCTACGTATCTTACTTTATTCTGTTCATTATCTATCTTCTCCAAGTACCTGTTCAATTAACCATTTACACAAGCTTATTAGATAGATTATATGCTGCTATTCTATTTATGCCTTCAATATGTCCCACGAATGTTAAATTTTTCCGAGTTCACTTTTCATTATGTGCTCTAGGAATTTTAAATATCTGTTTCTAATTTGCAGAATAAGTGTTCTTTCTGGTTCCATTTTGCTTTAAAATGTTCTCGTTGCTCATCATTCTTTCATTGAACTACATTTCTGTTACATCACGTATCTTCATCATCTGTGATGAGATGGTTCAGCATCCACTTCCATATATGAGGGCTGATATTACTAATGATATTTTCTTGTTTCTTAATACTTTGCTTGCCATTTGGAAGGCATCTTTCTCTATTCATATGAGATTTCGGATTTTTGTTTTCCAAACTACTTTCTGTCATTTTATCACTTCGCTCCAATTAAGGCAATAGAGCTACTTAGACCCAAGGGACTAGTGAGTATCAGAAAACATGAGAAAAAGCAAAACATGATTTCGATGAGAAGACAGTAAAAGACCAGTAACTAAGAAGAGTACCAGGGCCGACAAAAGTATGATCAATATCAAAGGCAGAAAATATAAATAGTGACCCGACAAAAGTGTGATTGGCATCAAAGGCAACCGGCTTTAAAGGCAATAGCCAGCGAAGATGATTGGCAAATGTGCCTGGCCATAGATGACACAGTTAAGTGAAAACCCGAGAAGGCAAAAATGTGTGAAAATTTCAGGTTATACAAGTTCGGCATTTTTATGGCCGAAATCAGAACACCGAGAGAACGCAGAGAAAAGAGAAGACAAATCCCGAAAGTCAACGACATCCGACAGCTCCCTCGGATGTGCGTGATTCTCTATGGCTACATTCTCCTCTATACAACCGTCACCGAAGAATAAAAAATATAAATTTATATTGTTATATATACGTGTTCTTGTTCGTCGTTATATTTCGATGTGATCATCATCGTTGTTATCCAGAACCAAGCATTATACTTCAGTAGGAAAGGCACAGGAAAGCTACGTTACAGTAGTGGGAAAGTGACTGAAAACGAGATGTCAGGTAAGGACCTATATCACCGCAGAGTTTTTAGATTTTATCAAAAATCTCTAATTACATCGCAGAAGCAAATTTGAAAATGTTAATATATTTGCCCATCAAACTTCGTGTATGTATTTCCATGTATGTATCTTTGTATATATGTATACCCATCTAGGGATTAAAGAAATAATGTACTCCAAATCTGTGCGACTTCGTAAGCGCGTCTTTTTCTATTTTTGTGCGTCCCTGTCTATGTCTATGCACATATGTCTATCTAAGGAATAAGATGCACTCGCAGTATCAGTTTTGAGAACAACTGCAACTTTTGTCGGTGTGTCTACTGTCTACTATCTTTACTCTCTGATAATGTTACAGCCTGTGTGTCCGTCTAAAAATCTTAGCCGGACACACTATTCACGGACTTCTGAATAAGTAGAAGGGAGGCTTGCGACCGGTTTTTGAACAAGAGCTAATTTGAACCTAAATATGCATAATTTTTGCATATGCTTTTCTTTCAATCTGCGCGCCTTTCTCTTTTGCCTTTGAATAAACGGTCGTGCACGCAACCCCCACCCCACGCGCGCACATACACACACATATATATAACGTAGAATATTTGGTATTTAAGTCAGGTAAATTCCGATAGAGACGAACTCAAAAGAACTCAATGTTAAATTTATTTATTTAACAGAGTAATATAATCTAAAAAAAATTATTTATTTATTTATTTATTTAATTTAAGAGTATTATAATCTAGAAAAAAAAATGAAATTGCAGAATATCTCAAATTTTTATTTAATTAATTTATTTTATTATTATTATTATTATTATTTAATTTATTTATGTTTATTTATTTATTTAATTTAACAGAGTAATATAATCTAGAAAAAAAACCCATGAAATTGTAGAATATCTAAAAAAATTTTTCTAGAATATATACGCACTCACACCATGATTGAGCACTCTGGAAGAATGGTAGACTTTGAAAAACAGTACCTACTCTGGCATCGACGCATTGTTCATTCAACAATGAATTTGAACACTCTCAGCTACTGGGCGTGTATAATGATAATATACACGTAAAAAGTCTGCCTCCTTCTACCGAGCGCCCGTAGCTCAGAGGTAGAATCGCCGACTGACGCTAATTCGATCGAGTTTCAATACTGGGTAAAAAGCAACCATACTGATGAGCTGTGATACAGCGAAACAGATCTGTTTGTGGATGACTATATATATATATATATATATATATATAGCGTTGTTTCTTACCTGTCATGAATCCGTTTTATCTTTGGACGATGAATCATTTTTTTCATGCTTGGACAACCAATATTTTGCAGGTTAATCAGTAAGCACTGATAACTTCTTTCATCCTAACATGCGATTAGGTCATCTTGTGCACAAGTACATTTGTCTTTCACAATGGGTTCTTTTTCTATCTATCTATCTATCTATCTATCTATCTATAAAATCTTTAGAAATTTTTTTTTCTTTTTTTTTAATCATATCACCCCAAGCAAGGCGAAAACGCCACTGATGCGCAGGGGGCTACGTAAGTGTGAAAAGATTGGAAAAGAGAAAAACCGAAAACTACATCCTAAACAGGAAACAAGGGATGAGCCTCTTCACCTGTTCAATAGATGTGGGTGGAGTGTGAACCGGGCGATAATTTAGTCTATCTACTCCAACTGAAAAAAAATAAAATAAAATAAAATAAAATAAAAAAAAAGAGTGAAAAGATTGGAAAAGAAAAAAACCGGAAACCACATCCTAAACAGGAAACAAGGGATGAGCCTCTTCACTTGTTCAATAGATGTCGGTGGAGTGTGAACCGGGCGATAGTTTAGTCAATCTACTCCAATATATAACTATTATATGAACACAAAAGGAATCTTTTTAAAATAATGCACTCAATACGTTAGTCACCTGTCTTTTGGCTAGAATTAAAGTTTAGTATCCGTTCTTCTCTTCATTTGAAATGGGAGAATGTACCCCCAGTTTATATGTATGCGTATACCAACTCCCAACCCACGTAAAGAAAGAAATCCTAGTGTCCCAATATGCCTTGGTGGGGAAATCAGGTACAACTACTAAAAATGGAAGGGAATGAAAAGTTTTTAGAGTGAACCGGAAACCCGATCCTAAACTGAGAACAAGAGATAAACTGATATTTCGGTAAAAAAAAAAAAAAAAAAAAAAAAATCTGGGAGAAAAGTGAACTGGGTGATAGGCGGACCTATCTACTCCTATCGAGGAGAAAGATACTTAGTAAATAAAATTTCAGAGATCAGATAAAGACATTGCAATTACAGAGTTGAAGCAGACTTTAAAAGGAACCGGAAACCCAACACTCAACAGGAAACAAGAGACAAACTATGTATGAAAGGTATGAATCAATTTGTCTCCCTCAGCTACGGGTGAATAGCAGGACAGACTGGACCATGTAACCTTGGTCGGAAAGCAGTCTCGAAGAAAGAAAACTTCAAATTCAAAACCTGAGGAGATTCATTTGGGAGCCTTGCAGCACACGATGCTTTCTGAAATCAGTTTTTTAAAAAGTAGTTGCTTCTTGACAAGCCGTTAGCACTATAATCAAATTATATATGCGGGTCGTCCGGGTGTTTAGTTCTAAAAATTGAGCTACTGCGCATCCGTATGTCGAAAAAGACACGAAAAGAAAGTCCATTTATATATGGTTTATATGGGGTGCATTTACCATCCCCGTGTAAAAACAGTTTTGAATTTAGAGTTGCTATTCTCTTAGCCTGGTTCTAACTAAGGGTAGCGAGTTCAGTCAGACATATTTAACGCATAGCAATAGATAAGAAATAAAGTAATAATTAAATAATAAAGTAATAATGATGAAATAAACGAAGAAATAATTCCTGAGGACAATTTAATTTATGAAAACTGATGCGGTATAAAAGTATTATTTTATAATTCATAAGACATTCATAAGATGACATTTTATGAAAACTGATGCGGTATAAAAGTATTATTTTATAATTCATAAGACATTCATAAGATGACATTTTATGAAAACTGATGCGGTATAAAAGTATTATTTTATAATTCATAAGACATTCATAAGATGACATTTTATGAAAACTGATGCGGTATAAAAGTATTATTTTATAATTCATAAGACATTCATAAGATGACATTTTATGAAAACTGATGCGGTATAAAAGTATTATTTTATAATTCATAAGACATTCATAAGGTGATTTTTTATGAAAATTGATGCGGTATAAATGTATTTTATAATTCATAAGACATTCATAAGATTACTTTTCATGAAAACTGAAGCGGTATAAAAGCATTTTATAATTCATAAGACATTCATAAAATGAGTTTTCATGAAAACTGATGCGGTATAAATGTATATTTTCACGACCAAGTGACATCCAGCTTCTGTATAATTAATTCGTCAGCTGTTTTTGTTCACACTTGCTGTAGCCAGGTACTGAAATCTATCAGTGTTGAACGAAAACTTAAAGAGGTGAGTTAAAGGGAG
The DNA here is from genome assembly GCA_037127315.1 of Ascarosepion bandense. Classification (NCBI taxonomy): domain Eukaryota; kingdom Metazoa; phylum Mollusca; class Cephalopoda; order Sepiida; family Sepiidae; genus Ascarosepion; species Ascarosepion bandense. The sequence continues at coordinate 33,696 of JBBBDQ010000546.1, forward strand.
ATAACTAAGGCATCTGGAAGTGGCATGACTTATGGAGCAAGAATATACACCACTGATCGAAATAAGGGGTCTAGTTCGAAATCCCAATCACCTGAAGAAAGTCGGAGTGTAAAACAGCCGAAACGTCGTGAATATGGCACTAAAGTTAAAGTCACCAATCCGAACGGTAAAAATTATGTAAATAATTACAACATCTCATCTCAGAAATGTTGACAAACCTTGTAGCTGTCAATTTTAATGTCTCCAAAACGAAACTATTTTTTTAATCATAGTAGTGAACCATATTTACCTTCAATCGGCGTGGCTGATGCCAACCTTCAGATGAGTAGCACGTTGCATCTTCTCAGTCTTACGTTTTATTTATTTATTTATTTTTTAATCATATCACCCCAAGCAAGGCATTCCACTGCCACTATTGCGCATGGGGCTACATAGGGGAAGGTAAAGAGAAGGAGTGATTAGACATAGGGAATGTCAGGAGGAAGGTGACAGATGAGTAAGGATAGCGAGGATGAGGGTTGGGCAGATGGGAAGAGTGTTTGATAGAATGGGTGCAGGTTAGTGTGTTAGGAGGTGTCTATTGACACTTAAACTCCTGGAGATTGTAGCCGTCGGGAATAATACTTATACTGAAAAGAAGTAAAAAGATTATTTTGAATCTACGTTAGTGCTAGACAATTTTTCTTGTCAGAATCTATCATGCACACTTATAATTCTGCCATTTACCCATGCATTGGATATTACTGTCATATCTTTTTCTTCTTGTTTTTATAATAATTTCACCCCAAGCAAGACAGGACCATTACTGGTGCTGAGGGAGATACAGTGAAAGAAAAAAAAGTACCAAGGAATGTCAAAGAAAGGACAGGAGAAGGATGGGAATCAAAGAGATAGAATATAGAAATTGACGTTGCATTTAAACCTTTGGAGAATGTAGTTTTCAGGGAAGCGAACAAATGGAAGGGCGTTCTACGAATGAGTAGTGCGAGAAAGACAGTTAAATCTAGCTATTTCGAGGTTAAATGTGTAGGATCATGAGGCTACTTTAGTCAGTCAGTTAAATGCCATACACGCTTTGAGCGATCATGTCTCGAAAGAGACATGACTGACTGCGCAGAAGATTATCCCGCAGTAAGTTTCCATTACATTCTGCGGTAGACTGGTTGCCAGCCAAGGCTATAGAACCTAATCTGCCCTGTTATTTAACACATAACTGGAGGGAAGAGACAGATTAATACCTTTCCCAAGGGTATTTTGTACGTAAGTGAATGCAAAAAATTCAACTGGAATTCGAACTCGGTTCCCCGATTTCTCGTTTCGAGCCGATATCCACTGCACCACAACTCACATCCTAATCTAGTCAGTCAGTTAAGTGCCATACGTGATACACGCGTGGGCGATAATGTCTCGAAAGAAACATGACTGACTGCGCAGAAGATTATCCCGCAGTAGGTTGCCATTGCTTTCTGCGGTAGGCTGGTTACCAGCCAAGTCTATAGAACCCAATTTGTCCTGTTATTTAGCCCATGACTGGAAGGAATAGACGGATTAATACCTTTCCCAAGGGTATTTGCGCGCAAGTGAATGCAATGAATTTAGCTGGAATTCAAACTCGGCTCCCCGAGTTCTCGTTCCGAGTCGATATCTAATGCACCACAACGCACATCCATCCTAATCTAGTAGCACGCGTAAATACATGTGGCTGGAGTACCAGGAAAAGAAGCTCGTCAGAGCAGTAGTCATGAAAACTTTTGTAGAAAAGACAGAGGGAAGCCACATCACGTCGGTGAGAAAGTTGCTGAAGGCGGGCTGCCCAGTCAGAATAGATTACATTGAAAATCCTTGCTTGGATTTTCTCGAGAAAACTCACGATCTGATTTGGTATTCCTGCTTTATACCTCGAGATTTTCAAAAAATTCTTTGTAAGGTTGCAATGTTATCTCTTCCCCCGCTACGGTGTAGCTTTCAGCAGTCTTTTCTAGAAATATTTTCAAGGGAATTTTTCTAATGAACTTTCCTCCTTGTTACGTTGACCACATGAATTTAAGCATTTTTCTAGGTTGGTCCAGTAAAATTTCTCTGGAAACTAGGAAGAGAGTACTGGATTGCTATGTGATGTCTGTTCTTCAATATGGCAGTGAATGCTGGACAATCTCATCAAAAATGTCAGAAAAATTTGAAGCAACTGAAATGTGGTTCTATAGAAGGATGCTGCGGATACCACGGACCGAGCATGTGAGCAATGATGAGGTTTGAAAAGGATGGAAACAAAAATGAAACAAATACTGAACATTAGGTAAAGACAGCTAAAGTTCCGGCAACATGTTATGGAAGGAGAGATTGGAGAATCTGATACGCACACGTTAGATAGAGGAAAAGAGAGGGGATATCAGCGTGTAACATACTTGATGGGCCTGAACAAGTGCATGGCAGAGTGGGGTTTGTGTATGGTAACAGGAGAAAGCGTGCTAAGAGCCGCCAGGGATAAGGAGACATGGAAGGCCATGATCGCCACGTTCTGAAAGGGCGTGGCACATTCTAAAATTTATTGTAGAATTCTCTTCTTGTTTCCTGTCTCATGATCTTCAAAAAGTTAAATTCGATTTCAATGCCCGTACGTCTGTTTGTTTGTTTGTTCCTGTTTAACGGCCTATCAACATCTAAAGAGTCATTTAAGGCCAGAAACGTATTTTTATTTTAAATCACAGTTGTTGGTAACATTTTTCATTCAAAAAAAGTTTTGTTGGTAACATTTTTCATTCAAAAAAAGTTTTGTTGGTAACATTTTTCATTCAAAAAAAGTTTTGTTGGTAACATTTTTCATTCAAAAAAGTTTTGTTGGTAACATTTTTCATTCAAAAAAAGTTTTGTTGGTAACATTTTTCATTCAAAAAAAGTTTTGTTGGTAACATTTTTCATTCAAAAAAAGTTTTGTTGGTAACATTTTTCATTCAAAAAAAGTTTTGTTGGTAACATTTTTCATTCAAAAAAGTGTTGTTGGTAATATTTTTCATTCAAAAACGTTTTGTTGGTAAATACTTTCATAGCATTTTGACCCCGATTTGGGGGTGTTAACTATTTACCCATAGCTGGGACCCTAACAAGTGCTACCACCCTGGGTCAAGGCGGACCTGGGAACAACAGCAATTAAGAGGTGGTTCCACGCTCCTCACAACCTCTCAATCAGAGGCCTTGCTGCCGGATGCAGTTTACGGTCATACCCAGGACCACATACTTCTGGCTTCCTGAATTCTCTTATTTTATTGTCCTTTCTTCTCACTAATGTATTTTCATTCTTTTTCACTGTCAGTAAACCCATAGATGCTAATAACCCATTGTATCTTAGTGACATTATCGTCCTGTGTGGGTTGAAATGACTAACAAAATTCCTAATTTCTACTAATATGCTCTATCATTGCAAGTATCAAGTTAAACCAAAAATGGAGCATCGCAGCCATGTCAGGCTTGGCACTGTCTAATCCTTACTATCTACCCATGATGTGTTCATAAGGAATTACGCGGTCTTGTAGGAGATGAACTATTATCTACCTTGCAGCTCATTTCATATGGACAAACCAATGTTAGCCTCCCACTACACTATCGCTGTTACTATAGCAAATGTTCAAATAAACTGCATACCTTAGTTTCACCAGTTCAGACTTTCCTATCTATGGACCACAATGCCACATACAAAGGGTTAAATCATCCTCAACCCCCTCGTACTTCTTTGGCAAGGAGAACATACTATTCAGGCATCTTGTTCCTGAGAAGTGTTATTTTGTAGAATAGACTACTGAGAGGATATTTCTCCAACCTTTACAATCTTAACCTCTTCAACACTAGCATCAACCATTTTGTGTTTTACATATACTAATAACTTCCTTCTCCCTTATACCCTTACAAAAATCTCATACAGAAATCATATACCTTGAGTGGCTCTTGAGCCTTAAGTTTGGTGAAAAATAGTAGACAAGACACCAGGGTAGCAAAATAAAATGTCACAATTCCAAGGCGAAATCTGTAGAAAAAGGAACAGTTGCAAATCTGAGTAGACACAAATCCAAAGGGATTTTAGAAGACACTGTCAAACTTGGATTGGAATATTTTTGCCCAACGTATTCACGGATTTAATATGACCCTCTATTTTTTATAAAATTATTTTATTTATGTGCTTACATCAATCTCCATTTAAAATGCACGGGAGAATGAATGCACTCAGTTTAAACAATGAATTATAATTTTAGAAGCAAGTATCGCCCGGTTCACACACCACCCACGTCTATTGAACATGTGAAGAGGCTCATCCCTTGTTCCCTGTTTAGGATGTGGTTTCCGGCTTTCTCTTCTCTAATCTTTTCACTCTTTTCTTTGTTTTTCAATTGGAGTAGATAGACTAAACTATTGCCCGGTTCACACTCCATCTACGTCTATTGAACAGGTGAGGAGGCTCATCTCTTATTCCCTGTTTAGGAAGTGGTTTCCGGCTTTCTCTTCTCCAATTTTTTCACTCTTTTCTTTTTTTTTTTCAATTGGAGTAGATAGACTAAACTATCACCTCGGATTGAATAAAGAATTCGTTTGGATCATATATATATATATATATATATATATATATATATATATATATATATATATATAATCATTTCACCCCAAATACGGGTCCGCAGGGTGTTACATAGGAGGAAAGTTATGTTAAAGAGCGACAGGTTAGGGGGGGGTCCGAAAGTGGGTAAGAAAATGATGTGAATGCTGATGAGATTGGAGTGGACGGAGAAAGGAGCATGAGAGATAGGATGCAAGTTAGTGAGATAGGAGATGACAATTTTTGAAGATTGTAGCTGCCGGGGAAGCAAGTGAACGGAAGAGAATTCCACAGGCGGGAAGTGCGAGAAAAGAAGCTGAGAGAGTAGAAGTTATGGTTACATTTATTGGTTTCACTGTAAAGAGGTGAGACCTAGTTGCTAGTCTAGTAGCTCCTGTAAATTCATACATAGGGGCACCAGTGAGCTTTTTTTTTATAATTATATCACCCAACCAAAGCAGTTGACTGCCACTGGTGGACAGAGGGTTACATAGGAAAAAAGTTATGAGAAAGAGAGACAGGCTATGGGGGTGTCAGGAAATGGGTAAGAGAAAGATGCGAATACTGATGAAAGTAGAGAGGACGGAGAAAGGAGCATGAGAGAGAGGATGCAAGTCAGTGAGGTAGGAGATGACTATTGACTTTACATTTAAATTGCCGGGGATTGTAGATGTCGGGGAAGCAAGTAAACGGAAGGGAATTCCACAAGCGGGAAGTGTTAGAAAAGAAGCTGCTGGAGTAGAATTTGCGTTTACATTTTATTGGCTTCGCAGTAAAAGAGTAGGACCTAGTTGCTAATTATGTGGCCCGAGTAAATTCATACATAGGGGGGCAATAGTGAGCTAAGTTAATCGGAGCAAAAGTTGTGAAAGTATTTGTAGAAGAAACACAGGGAAGCTACATTACGTCGGTGATATAGTTATTCGCATACAGTCCTGATTCGATGTTTCACGGCTCATCAGTATGGCTAGACATCTGATTGCTTGTAGCTGGGATTAAAACCCGACAGATTTAACATCAGAGATTCTAATTGTAAGCTATCGGTGCACAGCGGAGAAAGGCAGGATTTAACGTGTTATATTCACAATGTAAACAAAAGCCAGTAACCAAGAGTGTTCAATTCATTGCTGAAGAACGATGTGTAAAAAGCAGTAAGTAGTTACTGTCCTTAAAATCTACCATTTCTTCAGACTGGACTACCATTTCATCCGCATACAATCCTATTTCGCTGTAACACAGCTCATCAGAACAGCTAGACATCCAATAGATGATAGAAACTCGACCGATTTGACATTAGTCGGAAATTATAATCCTAAGCTATCGGCATATATATATATATATATGTGTGTGTGTGTGTGTGTGTGGGTGTGTGTGTGTGTGTGTGTGTGTAAAGGGAGGTAAAACATTAAGGAAGGGAAACAAACAAGGGAAGAATAGGATAGAGGAAAAAGGAAGAATGAAAAAAGAGGAAAAAGTTGGTTAGCATGTGTTCTTCGGGGTCAAACCCCAAAGTGAATCTCCATTCTGATTAGCCACAAAAAAACAAAAAACAAAACAAAACAAAAAAAAAACACCCACATACATTCACAGCAAACCAAAAGATTTTGTCATTTAAATGTAAATCATCTACAGAACCACATCAACATTGCCTGATGATGAGAACCTATCACGAAACATAGAAATTTCCATGTCGCAATGTAAAATTGATACATAATTATATAATTATTTTATATTAAGCTCTATAATACTCGTTATATTGAGCACTGTTTATAATAAAATAAATGCCAGAGTACTCAAACTAAAAAACAACCTTGAGTCCTCTTCACTTGGAATTATATATATATATATATATATATATATATATATTATATTCGTGTAATGTACGATAAAATTATGTTTTTACATCTGTTCACCTCCCCACCTCACGTATTTAATTTTATGAAATTTTAAGAAATTCTTTTTTTTCTCTTTTCAATGCTTAATGATTATATTAGTTATGAAGACAAGACATTAGAGAATTTAAATCACAAATTCTTTTGACCAAAGAGAACCTCGCCAAAAATCTGCCCCGAAACGTAAAATGAAAGTTGCAATAAAACTAAGAAATTATTAGATATTTTTTGTTTTATATGAATAAATATATTGTGACCACCACTGTCTTAATTTTTTTAAATTTTAAATTTTTTCAAATTATGTATTAATTAGTATCTGTGAAGTGATAGTTTCGTTAAATCAAATCTGTATTTACTAAGTAGGAAAGGAAAATCTCACTACAATTCAATTAACCCCATTACTTAAAAAAGAATTTTTAATTTAGTGTATCTTTGTATAAGCTCGTAGATTTTTGTAGATACGGCCGTTTATTTTCCTCAACAACAAGCCCTTTCGTAATTTAGACTATATAGCCAGATTACCTAAAATTCAATAAAATATTAGAATACCTTAAATATCTTCTTAAATTTTTAAGATTTTTAAAATTTAAAAAGGCGTACATGTAATATTTCGTCAAGTAATTTGTACAGTTATGTACCCCGTAATTTAATTTACCAAACATCAATTTTTTAATAACCTTTCAACACCTAATAACAACACCCACTAAATGTTAAAAAAGGTATTTTTCTGTAATATTTTAGATTAAACGTAAGTAATATTTCTTTAAATTCAGAATAATTAAATATTAAATCAGCTAATTTTTCTCAAATAAAATTTCAGGGAAGCATATTTTTTAATGATTTTTTAAAATAAAAAGAATTTCATTGTATTGGCAGATTTGTCAATACAGACAATTTTATAGATTTACTGATAATCAGAAAAATATTCTAATCAGTTTCAATTCAGTTTGAAATAGAGCATAGCATTTTGCTTAATATAAAACTTTTTATTTAATATATTACTTTGGGAATAAAGCTAAAATAAAAGGTTTCAGAAAGATTTTTCATTTGTTAAAATGTATTTTAAACCTTAGGTATCGCTTCTTTTTAGTTACCTATATATACATTTGTTCAGAACTTACTATATTTATAGATGAAGTTGGCTCAGTATCGGAGATAGGCTATTTTCAGGTATATGCAAACTGACAATCACCATACAGCATTAATTTCCATGCCCCCATTGTTTATATATATATATATATATATATATATATGTAATATATATATATATAATCTAAGCTTATTTATAAATGGGACTTTGTGTGTGTGCGTGTCCATTACCGAAACGGCTGAACCGATTTTCTTGAAAATTTACACAGTTGTACTATAAGCGTCTGCGAGTGTTCTTAGCTAGGTTTTGTGTCGAGGTAACCCGATAAATATCGAAAAAATCGGGTTATAGAAGGAGTGGTCCGATTTTAATCAAACTTGATACACTCATAGACAAAATACATAAGAAACGATATTCAGAAGTTTCAAGGTTGCAGTTCTTACAAAAGTGCAGAAAATCGATAATATATATATAAGTCAAGATGTTTGTGTGTGTGTCTGTTTATCTGTCTGTATGTCCTTTATACAAATCCACAAGTTTTACCCGATTCTCACCAAACTTCACATAAATATTCTTTAGGCTGAGTCTGAGCTGCAGGACCATGGATTAGTTTTAAAGCTTTCCTTTCACCCGAGCAACGCCGAGCTATACTGCTAGTACACACACATATATATATATATATATATATATATATATAAGAAAATTAACTACAAAATCTCCACAAACATCCTTAAATGCCTATAACAGATAACAAAAGCGATTGGTTATCCCAATGGCTTTCCATACTTAATACTTTTCTTGGTCACGTGGTCATGTGTGACGTCACAAGCTATAGAGCGATTTTCGCTTTCAGCACGCACGCACGCACGCACGTGTTCGCCGTTGCTTTGAAAGTCTTCCATGGAAGCAAAATAGACGACTACGACTATCATCCATCCACGAACTGTTTAATACACTCAATATAATTGTCATCTTTGGGTGATGTAAGCCGAAAGCTCAGAAAGAATTAAATAATAAATACATGTAACAATATTGTGATTTTTTCTTTCTTCTTTCAACGATAATGCTATTAAACTTATCAGACGATATGAAAAAAATTTACATAAAATAAATCGACAAAACTCGTCAATATTACTTAATGAAACATGCATCAATGAAAAAATGCTGCTTAAGCACACACACACACACACTATATATATATATATATATATATATATATATATACACTGGTTACTAGTAGT
>JBBBDQ010000546.1:47500-75000 GCA_037127315.1 Ascarosepion bandense
AATGAATGTGTTAGAAGACAGTACAGTGTGTCACGTTTGTTTAAAGAACAAGTTTCATTGTTAACGATTTATTTTCATTTACTTTTTCGATATTTTGGGCTATTTTCTTGGTTTCCGGTACATGTACACACATACATACATACATAAACATCCACATATACATATATATAAAAACAGACATACATATATGAACACATACATATACATAAATAACACAAACATATGTATATAGATCAGTCAGTTAAGTGCCATACGTGATACACGTTTGGGAGATCATGTCTCGAAAGAGACATGACTGACTGGGCAGAAGATTATTCCGCAGTAGGTTACCATTGCTTTCTGCGGTAGGCTGGTTACCAGCCAAGGCTATAGAACCCAATCTATCCCGTTATTTGACCCATAACTAGAGGGAAGAGACGGATTAATAACTTTCCCAAGGGTATTTGCGCGTAAGTGAATGCAAGGAATTCAGCTGGAATTCGAACTCGGCTCCCCGATTCCTCGTTCTGAGTTGATATCCACTGCACCACAACGCACATCCTAAATATATTTTATATATATGCATATGTATCTATAAATATATAGATACATATGCATAAAAACACAAATATATATACGCATATATATTTCACAGACACCTATATATATATATATATATATATATATATATATATATACACACGTATACATGTGAGAGTATGTATATATACACACATGTATACCGCTCTCTCTTAGCATCATAGCCCGGCGTTGCCATGCAGCTCAGAACATTTTAGTAGGAGAAGATGCCAATGAGAGGAGTAGATGGAAATCATTTACAGACAGTTGATTTTCCTGCATTAAATATTTAACGAAAAAAAAAAGCAAAAAAAAGAGCTTTTTTTAAAAATTTTATTTTCTGAAGTATGAAATATTAAATCTGGGAAAAAAAAGACTTAAATGATTAAATTAACCATTGGCATTTTTTTTTTTTTTTTTACATATTTTGTTTTTGTTTGAAAAAACACTTTTTTAAAAATATTTCTTTTGTTTCAAAATTACGGAGAAAAATATTCACATTTTTTTGTTGACTAAATGAATTTTTAAAACGTCAGAATAAAAAGTAAATATAAAGGCTCACTTTTTTTAAGAAAAAATATTTTAGTCGTGTTTGACACGTGTGATTTGATTTCTGTGACGTAATTTAGCTACCATCTTAGATCTTAGATGTTTTACGGAGCAAATGTAAACGATCAGCTTCATTGGTCAAAAAGTGCGAAAGGGAAAACTGCTGAACTTAAACTCAAAAAGTATGTTGACCTGACTTCCCTGTAGATATGTGTCCCTGGAAAGTTTGAATGGTGTAGCTTAAAAAATGTAGGTGTGCATATGGAGCAGTCACACACAGACTCACAGATTGCCATCTATATATATATATATATATATATATATATATATATATATATATATATATATATATATATAATTATTAACCAGTTATTCGTCAGAATCAAACTAGATCTGCACATAGTTGTATTAAACATTGCACAATAACATATAGAATTTTAAAATATTTTAGTCAGAATTCAGCCGTAATCGACTAAATTCCCAATAAAAAAATGTATAAGCAAACACACACACATGCATAAATATGAATATATAATATCTAATGTTCTCATATTGGTTGATATAGATATTATAATAAACACAACGTTTCGACCAAGTACCCTCTGATCATCATCAGGTTTTCATTGATTGGCTGATATGGATTAGCTTGTCGATTTTTGCGAAATATCCTGTGAAATCAGTTATTGTTCTTTCATGTTGAAAATTACTCATCCCAGAAATAAATACAAATATATTATCTACATATGACTGTATGTATATTTACACGCGCACAAACACAAATATATATATATATATATATATATATATATATATATACGCACACATATACGACTGGTGCGCAAATACACAACCAACATACATATATGGATACATATACAAATATATAGTGACGTAAATTAATAAATGTACATATAAGAAGGATCTACATATGTGTCCCGTATGTGCGTTGTGGTGCAGTGGATATCGACTCGGAACGGGAAACCGGGGAGCCGAGTTCGAATTCTAGTTGTATTCCTTGCATTCACTTACGCGCAAATACTCCGGTTATGGATTAAATAACAGGGCAGATTGGGTTCTATAGCCTTGGCTGACAACCAATCTACCGCAGAAAAGCAATGGCAACCTATTGCGGGATAATCAACTGCCCAGTCAGTCATGCCTCTTTTGAGACATGATCGCCCAAGCGTGTATCACGTATGGCACTTAACTGACTGTACATATGTATAGTATTCTTATTCAGGTGCTTGACGTATGAACAGAGTAGTATTGTATATATATATATATATATATATATATTGATAAATATGCATATTATCTTATGTCTATGGCACGACTCGGAGTTTCATGTGTTATGCGATCATCAGATGCAAATTTCAAAGATTTGAATTTAAGTACACTCGATGTTCATGTGAATTAAATCTTATAAAGTTAAGTTACTGCTTTTTTAATAACAAAATTAAAACTGTAGATATTCTAACGTTACATGCAGATAAAAATTAAAGTGTAAACTGAAAAATGTTAAAAATAATAGAATGCAGGGAGAAGAATTCAAAGGGGCGTAAATCATGAAACGCAAAAATTTAGATATTCAAATATTACATGTAGATAAAAAATTAAAATTTCAAATAAAATAAAATAAAATTGAAAATAAGACTTCAGAATTAAAAAGTAAAATTTAAAATATGTAGGGAGCAAAAATAAAAGGGGGTTTAATTCATAATTGTCAAAAATAATACTACGGGGAAAGAAAAAAAAGAAAGAAAGAAAGAAAGAAAGAAAGAAATGTAGAAGGATCATGGATGTGCGTTGTGGTACAGTGGATATCGGCTCGGAACGAGAAATCGGAGAGCCGAGTTCGAATTCTAATTGAATTCCTTGCATTAACTTACACGCAAATACCCTTGGGAAAGGTATTAATCCGTCTCTTCCCTCCAGTTATGGGTTAAATAACAGGAAAGATTGGGTTCTATAGCCTTGGTCGGTAACCAGTCTACCGCAGAAAGCAATGACAACCTACTGCGGGATAATCTTCTGTCTGGTCAGTCATGTCTCTTTCGAGACATGATCGCCCAAACGTGTATCACGTATGGCACTTAACTGACTGAAAGAGGGATCTATATCAATCTGGGTCTAAGAATTTAAGTATTTTTGTCTCTGAAATTAAATCAGTTTTTTCTTTGTCATTAAATCAGTTTTCTTTAGCAAATTAGGATTGTTGATGTGGTTTAAGATGAGAAGTTTTTCTAAAAGGCATAGATTACATGTATCTCCTTTTCTATTGTAAGGTTTGGATTTAGCTAGAATATTCCCGGTAATAACTGGGTTGTTGTTTTTTAATTTCCAGTAATGTATAGATAAAGCAATATTTTTGCCGTATTTATTGTTTTTTTAAAGATAACATATGGTTGTTAAATCTTATTTTCCACTTGTTAGAAGTTTTCCAAAGTAAAATTTAATCATTATCATCGGAATAAATTTGAGCTTTATAAACAATACTTTCAGACATACATTGGCCATTCAATGGCAGGTTTTATTTTTTCGGCCGTTGCAATTATTTTTAGAAGAGTCATTTTTGCAATTAGTTGGGTGACGGGTGTTGTTTATGTGGGCCAAATATTTATTTGATATCAGAGCATTATGTTGTCAAATATATTTACTACGTTTTTAACGCAACTATAACTGACTTTAACATTGGTTTTGTTCAATGTTTTTTCTTTAGTGTGGGTGAATGGAAGAAATGTTTGTGAATTAAGTTAAGGAAGAGTTTACCAATGTTAGTTTGGACGTTACGACTTAAGGGTGAGTTAACCCAAATAATGTTACGTTTACGTGGTTTTTGCTTATTTCTGTTTACCTGGTTTTTAACGGAGCATTCTAAACTAGTGTTGAGTTTACTTTTTGTAAAGTAAAAATGTATTTCATTTTAGAATTGTCAAAAATTTCCCTACGGCGAGAGTTATTCAGTCAGTTAAGTGCCATACGTGATACACGCTTGGTCGATCATGTCTCGAAAGAGACATGACTGACTGGGCAGAATATTATCCCGCAGTAGGTTGCCATTGCTTTCTGCGGTAGACTGGTTGCCGACCAAGGCTATAGAACCCAATCTGTTCTATTATTTAACCCATAACCGGAGGGAAGAGACGGATTAATACCTTTCCCAAGGGTATTTGTGCGTAAGTGAATGCAATGGATTCAACTGGAATTCGAACTCGGCTGCCCGGTTTCTCGTTCCCAGCCGATATCCACTGTACCACAACGCACATCGAGAGTTATTACTTAGACGAAATTGGCTAGATTTGTGTAGGTTGTTGGTGATTCTATGGAGATGATTTGATTCTCTGTTGATGTATATATGGTTCTGTGCGTCCTAAGTGTACGATTTGTACAGGCCATTGCTCAGGTCGAAGGTAACATGTAAGAAATTTACAACTTTAGCGTTAGTTCTGGTGGTAATGTTCAGATCGCGGTCTTTGAAAAAATTTATTAGATCTTTTCTGAGTTTATCCTTTTTTTGTGGATTAGTTTTGGATTAGTGGATTAGTTTTGTGGATTTTCGTTTTGGTAAAATCCGGTGTTATATAAATCAAAGATGTGCCTAAGATTCCAGAGCAAAAAGAGACCTACTATGTTGCAGATCTCTTCAGTCTCATACACCTCCCCATAGAGATGCAGAAATCAGGGGTTTTTTTTGTTTGTTTCTAGGCCAAGTATTTTTATTTGATATTGCACTGTGTTGTGAAATATAATTTTCTGTTTTTAACGTAACTATAACTAACTTTGACATAGTTTTTGTTGAAGATTTTTTTTTTGTGTAGGTGAATACAAGAAATGTTTATGAATTAAGCTAAGGAATAGTTTACCAATGTTAGTTTGACGCTACGTTATATGTTAATTATAGATGCTGAAGTTCCTTTTTTATTCTTAATTCTACATTTTACTTTATAATATTTCTTTTCTTTTTTCTTTTATTTTAGCTTATTTTTATTTAAAATTTTAATTTTCCCTACATTGTTATGTACATGTAATATTTGGATATTTTAATTTTTAAAACATATGATTTATGCTCCTTTGATTTCTTCCCCTTGCATTTTATTATTTTTATTTAAATTTTTATCCAAATGTAACCGTAGAATATTAAAAATTTAATCTTGTTATTACAAAAGCAGTAACTTTATAAGATTTAATTCCCATGAACATCGAGTGAACTTTAATTAAGATCTATTAAACTGTCAGTTTGAAATAGGCACCTGATGGTTGCATAATGCATAAAACTCCGAGTCGTGCCATAAGCGTGTGTGCATATATATATATATATATATATATATATATATATATATATATATATATATATATATATATATATATATATATATATATAGTGTTGAATACACCGGTTCCCGTCCAATCACCGAAGTTAAGCAACATCGTGCCTGGTCAGTACTTAAATGGTTGACCATTTTTGAATACCAGGTGCTGTAAGCGTAAGGATCAAGAATGGCCCACCGGTCTTCCAGGTTTGGGTGTTGGGTACAGGGCTTACAACCCTGCCCCGTAAAAAACAGCTTGTTACAGAAACAGCAACAAAAAAGTTTCTGCCCTATGCACCAGTGTGATGGATAAATGATGATATATATATATATATATATATATATATATATAAGGCTTTTGATGTGTTCTTGCAAATTATGGATTAATAATTTTTCTTTTTTTGATTGTAACATTCTTTTTTTGTTGTAACATAGGTAGCCTGAAAGGCATCTACTCAAATAAGTATTAGTATGTGTGATGAATGTAATTGATTTATGACAACAATTACCATTTTTTCCCGGACATTGAAATTCGTATACTATATTAATCAGTAGAAGGTTAATTTTGATGCTGTTATTTTGCTTAGAAACAACAAGTTTTGCAGTCTTCCATATTCTATAATATATTTTACCTGTTTTCGAGAAATTACGACAGAAATATGCTGTTTAATAATTTGAAATATTTTGGTTGAAAATACTAAATACTATTTAAAACATAATATCAAAAGCATCTCGCTATAAGAGAGACGCTATGCATCAAACTATTTTCTCCTACTATCAATCTTACATTATTGGACAGGGGAAATAAAGTTTCGAAAGAACTTTTTGAAAAATGTCCAGTCACCCGCATCACGTCATGGCTTTTAAATACCCTCCTTTTCGAAAACTCAAAATAAATTACAGTCAAAATATGGGGGAAAATAAATGTTTCTTATCAAAATCGCTTGATAAGACAGTGTCGAAACAAAATGGCTACTTTTGTTGTGATATTACAACATATGTTGTGATATTATAACATATGTTATAAATTTTAGATAAATATTTTTCGCTCTACTTTGTATTGAACACTTTTTAAGGGGGGATGCAGAATTTTATTCCATCCATACCTACTCTATACTTGGATATGAGCAGTGATACAGTGAAACAGTCCTGTATGTGGATGAGGAATATATTATGCTCTCATTACGATTGATTCTCTAAAGAAGAAAATTTAAATAAAAACAGTTACCACTTCTACGATTTATGCATAACTCTTCAGCAATGAATTGACTTCTTTCGGTGACTGGCGTGTGTATATACCGCTAAAATTTCCCTTCTCTTATTCCATGTGCCTATGGCTTACGGGTTAGCGACTCTGACTGACGCAAGCAAGTGGCTAGCAAACTGATGAAACAGGCTTGTATGTGGATGACATATATATATATATATATATATATATATATATAGTATATTGAGGCAGCAGATAATTTTCTAAACATATACTGTTAAATATAAGAGACAATGAATGTCTATTATGTTTAATCATGAGCCGTTCTAAACATCGCATTTTGGCTTTAATTTCAGGTGAAAATAAAGACAAAATTTCTCCAACATTTGGATAATTTTTTATTAAGTTGGTTCTAAGTTTTCGGCTCACATGGGCCATCTTCAGAGCGGTTACAGGGATGTTAACATAAAAACATCCACCGTCAAAAACAATTTTATCTTGTGTTGACATAAAACTTTGCTAAACACACAGTAAAAAAAAAAACCTTCAGATATTGGAGACCATCTACATTATATTAAAACAACCCACACTTAATAAAATCACGCTTAAATCTGGTCATAACACATTACATTGCATTTAAATATATGGTTCTGTTGACATTTCGGGCTCTCGCGCGGTGGGACGTCATAGAACCGCATTACAAATTTACGAGCTGCGTTTGCTATTTGGTGACTGTTGTCGTTGCTTAGCAAAGTTTTATGTCAGCACAAGATAAAACATCCACCAACAAAAAACGATTTTATGTTACTGTCCCTGTAACCTCTCTGAAGATGGATCATGTGAGCCGAAAGCTTAGAACCAAGTTAATACAAAAATTATGCAAATGTTGAAGAATTTTTGTCTTTATTTTCACCTGAAATTGAAGCCAAAATAGGATGTTTAGAACGGCTCATGATTAAACATAATAGATATTCATTGTCTCTTATATTTAACAGTATATGTTTAGAAAATATATACATATATAAGTAGATTCTAAGATTAACAGCGAGTGATGATTGTCTGAGGATTTCATTCAAGCATGGGACAGAGTGTCGCTGCTCGGTGTTGACTTCAATGTGCAATTTTATATTTACATGTACTCCAACACGCATATTCAGCACTTTTTTTTAAAAAATTTAATCATATCACCCCGAGCAAGGCGGTAACACCACTGATGTGCAGGGGGCTACGTAAGAATGAAAAGATTGGAAATGAGAAAGCCGGAAACCACATCCTAAACAAAGAAACAAGGGATGAGCCTCTACACCTGTTCAATAGACGTGGGTGGAGTGTCAAACCGGGCGATAGTTTAGTCTATCTACTCCAATTGAAAAAATAAAAAAGAAAAGAGTGAAAACGTTGGAAAAGAGAAAGCCGGAGACCACATCCTAAACAGGGAACAAGGGATGAGCCTCTACACCTGTTCAATAGATGTGGGTGGAGTGTCAAACCGGGCGATAGTTTAGTCTATCTACTCCAATTGAAAAAAAAAAAATAAACCAACATTTTAGCACTGCTTGAATCACTCTGGAGACATTCATATTTCTTTTGAACAAACAATAACACTAAAATCTCATAAGATAGTGTCAGGCAGTAAGTCATAATACTATCGCTGCAAATTTATAACTTACCTCTTTAAACCCTTGAAAATTTCCAATTGCAGAAACAGTGTTGCCTTGAACGTTTATATAACAGTTGGTCAGCAATTCAATAGCCTTTAATTATACTCATAATTGATAGTATAATTTTTTATTACGATATTTCTTTTGGGAATAATATTACTAGCATTCATTTTAATTTACTGCATTTGGTAAGAATCATGTTTACTTTATTGATACATGTTTCTCCGATCTATCAACTAGGCACCTAAGTTATCTTTGCAGCCTTATGCCAGACTAGAATTAAGTCCATAAGATGGTCATGCGTAAGGATTGAAAACACTAATAGCCGACCCTACAACATTTACTAAACCAGGAACCGAAATACTTTTTACCATTTACACTGGAAAAACAAAAAACGAAATAACAAATTAAAAATATCTTATCTGGGAATACCTATTTGTATGCACGCACAGAATTAATACTGTATACATTAAAATGCTTACTGTGTATTAGTCATTGTCATACAACTGTATGCATGTGGTAGAGATAAGGCTTTTTTATGTATCAGTCGGTTAAGCGCCATACGTGAAACACGCTTGGGCGATCATGTCTCGAAAGAGACATAACTGACTGGGCAGAAGATTATCCAGCAGTAGTTTGCCATTGCTTTCTGCGGTAGACTGGTTGCCAGCCAAGGCTATAGAACCCAATCTGTCCTGTTATTTAACCCATAACTGGAAGGAAGAGACGGATTAATACCTTTCCCAAGGGTATTTGCGCGTAAGTGAATGCAATGGATCAACTGGAATTCGAACTCGGCTCCCCGGTTTCTCGTTCCGAGCTGATATCCACTGGATCACCACGCACATCCTTTTTATGTATAGTCAACCGTAATTCCAGTAATTTTGTTATATATATCTTTAACATTAAAAAGCTTTTACAGCTTATCTGCATAGAGTGTTTAAGGCCACACACATTTATTGTATGATACACAGTTAATATATCCAGGTGAATTTATTGTCGGTTTTTACCAGCTTTTAGTAAATACAGGTAAATACATTAATTTGCAAACTTTCATAAATTTGGAGAAATGGTGGGGAGAAAACGCAAACATATTTGACGGCATACAAGATGCTTTTTCAACAACAACAAAAAAAAAATGGCCTTCGTAATGGAAGGGACGATCGTTTTAAAACGAAATACTTAGTCTAATTTGTTTTTTTGTTTTTTTTGGTACAAAATTAATTTCAGAACAAAATAGACGAGATTGTATCGTGACTAAAGACTTATTTACAGTTGCGTACTATACTTTGGTCTATACAGCATGCGATGGGTAACTTGTCACCATTTATATATTTAATTTCGCTCATGCGCGTTGTCTGTTTTTAAATTTATCGACTGCACTGTATAGTAGGGTCAGTTGGGCATCGCCTGTGAGAAATAGTAATTCACTAATTCACTTCGCCAGAAATTTTGAAACAGCATGATGTACTGCTTGGCATTCGCGCTGGAATCTCCAATACGAACATATTTGAATGTTTGGGTGTCACTCTGAAGTGCAGAGGATTCGGAAAGAGTTGGTGGAGCATAATGGCAGTTACAAAGGTGTTTGGAGTGATTACTGTAAAGATCTTGTGGAAGAACTAGCCAGTACTCAACTAGAATAGAAGTTGGGTCTGACTGACCCCCCCCCCAAAAAAAACACCCTGGGGCAAATTGGTAGGTGGTTTAAATAATAACCTGGGAGATTCCATTCTGTTACAGGCAAGTCTATTCCGTAAGCAGTGATTGGCTGATAATTTCAGTGTGTACATTGAGCTCGATTAATATTCAGCACAATATCTACCATATGTCTTTGGGCCACATAGGAACATGTATTCAGTTACAACCCTGTTTATTTTTGTCTGCCAACTGGACGCTAGTTGGAAACATCAGGAAGGTGAGTCTCACATTCTTGAATGTTCACCTTCCTACAGGGAGACAAAAGGAGACAGCCGTGTTGAAAGGTAAGTTATTTGACTTCTACAATTACTAGTGATGTTGACGTTATGGCCCCATTCATCTTCCCCCATGACCTTAGACTTAACACAGAGGCCTACATCAAGTGCCATCAGAAGGCAGTGATGCCCTGGGGCAAGAGGATGATAGTTAGAAAACTCTATCTCTACCAGCAGAACACTGCACAATGCCACACAAGCAGAAGAACCCAATCATGGCAGTCAGACGATTTCTGCGATCATATCACACCTTACATCTGACCACCTAACTCCACAGACTGCAACATCTTGGATTATTATATATGGCATTTAGTTAAGCGAGAAATCAACAAATCTCTTTGTAATATTAAAGATTAACTTAAGGCAAGGATTATGGCAGCGTCCACAAACTTAAACAAGGAAACCATCCAGAAAGGTTGCAAGAGATTCCGAAGTCGTCTGAAGAGTGTTTTTATTGAATAAATTTACTTTTTAGGATTTCAAAATATTTTTCTGTAATTTTGGTAAATATATCTGTTAAAATAGATGTCAATGCTATTTCCATGTTTTCGTCATTTAGACACCAATTTATCCATCGTACCCTGTATTTTATATACTCCGTTTGTTAAATGCCATACGTGATACAGGCTTTGGGCGATCATGTATCGAAAAGACATAACTGACTGGGCAGAAGATTATCCCGTAGTAGCTTGCCATTGCTTTGTGCGGTAAACTGGTTGCCAGCCAAGGCTATAGAACCCAATCTGTCCTATTATTTAACCCATAACTGGAGGGAAGAGACGGATTAATATTTTTCTCCAAGGGTATTTGTGCGCAAGTGAATGTAAGAAATTTCAGCTGGAATTCGAATTCGGCTCCCTAATTTCTCATTCCGAGTCGATATTCACTGAACCACAACGCACATCCATTTTATATACAGTGCATACTATTAAGCACATATGCGTGCGTACACACACACACACACACACACACACACACACCTACCTATATTTGTGCGTATCTGAGTAAATATTTGTGTTAAACATAAGCACAGATACACAAGTAAATCAAAAGTGCTCTTTTTTGGCGGTGTTAGAAGGGATGGGTTTGGGAAGGTACTGTTTAAGAACACCGTCCCCAAAAACTGTATGGTTTATTTTTGGGGGAGTTGGCGATCGGGCACGGGAAGGCAGTTGTAAGGGGGAAAATGAAATGTGGTGAAAGGAACATGATGCAGGGGTCGTTATTTTTATTTTTTGCTGAGGGTCCGAGACACACACACACACACACACACACACACACACACACACAGGGAGAGAGAGAGATTTTTTTCAAACAGACGGAATCTTCAAGAAGAAAATACACTTATGCCCGTACACAAACACAAAAAGCGATAGAATAAGGAACTCCCGGTCTAAAAATTATTTTATGAAAAATAAATATGTGCAAAGCAACGTTCAAAGGAATGGCATCATGGATTATTGCACGCTTTCTACACCATTTTTGTTTCTTTATTTCTTATATATAGGCCATCTTCTACAGGATAAATATGGCTAGCAAGCTATTCTGATAGACCGTTCCCTGTTAGGGTGACTTCGGTTTCGAATGACTTATGACAAACTCATTTAAACAGGGTAATAATAATAAATGTGCGTTGTGGTGCAGTGGATATCGACTCGGAACGACAAATCGGGGAGCCGAGTTCAAATTCCAGTTGAATTCTCTGCATTCACTTACAGTCAAATATCCTTGGGAAAGGTATTAATCCGTCTCTTCCCTTCAGTTATGGGTTAAATAATAGGACAGATTGGGTTCTATAGCCTTGGCTGGCAACCAGTCTACCGCAGAAAGCAATCCTACTGCGGGATAATCTTCTGCCCAGTCAGTCATGTCTCGAAAGGGACATGATCACCCAAAGGGTGTACCACGTATGGCACTTAACTGACTGAATAATAATAAAAATAATAATAAACTCCTCGTTTAACAACTTACACGTTTAATGACACATGAACTTACGACCATCTATACAATTTTATAATTAAAAAAAAAGAAAGAATTATATCCAAATAGTTAGTATTGTACGTTGTACGAAAACTTTGAGGTCCAAAATAAATAAAAACAATAAAGTGATAAATTTACTTGTACCGTATTTACAATATGCAAACCGAAGTAATATTGTACAGCATATAGAACTGCTTTTCTAAGCGCCGCTTAGATGTGGAACAAGACCGAAAGTATGGAGTACCCAGTGAGGATCGAACTCACTACTCAGTTGTAATACGTTCTAGCGAGACAAGCTTGCTAACCATTACACCACGCCGAGGTGCCAAAATTGTACAAAATATAGAGCTGCTTTTTTATTTGCTTTTATAACATTTATTTATTTACTGGAATTCGTTGCATTCACTTATGCACAATTACCCTAGAGCAAGGTATTAATCCGCTATGGATCAAATAACAACAAATTGGGCTCTATAGCTTTGGTTATCAACCAGTCTATCACAGAAAATAATGGCAACCGACTGCGGGAATATCTTCTATCCAGTCAGTCATGTCTCTTTCGACTCATGATCGCCCAAACGTGTGTCACGTATAGCATTTAGCTTACTGACTGGCACTTTTGTAGTGTATAAATGTTTAGAAATAAATTAGAAATGTTAGAAATGGCGTAAAAGTGTCATTAAAGCTGAAGCTGGTTGTCTTAAACCCATTACACGTGTCGCATGCTGAAATAGCAGTATAAACCTTGCTGTATAAAACATGGCTGAAGGAGAAACATGGATTCTCGTTTAGCGACTAGGTCGTTGTAACATAACGTGGCCGTTAAGCGAGGAGAACAAACGCGTGTGCGTCACGTAGTTTGTTGAAATAAAGCAGCCGGTTTGCTGAAGGAAGGTAATCTTCCCCGGCGAAAATAAGTGCCGTGTTATAAGTACCTTTCAGACTAAAAATAGCAAAAAAAAAGAGACCTTTGCTTTTATACTTCTGACACTGAACGAAGTCTCTTCTTAGACAAGATGAGTTAATTCCACACATACAAACGGCAAACGTTAGAATACCAAGCTTAAAAGTATTTAAAAAAATTTATTGATTTTCTCAAAGCTTGATCAAGTTAAATAACGTTTAATCATTATCTCTGGTGATTTAATGAGATGCGTATCAATGAAGTATGTCAGGGAAGTATAGCGGTTATCGGTACTACAAGCGGAACGGGCAAAGCCGAATTCATTCCAGTTTGGCGGGAAAAGCGTGAATCCATGTTTCTCCTTCAGCCATGTTTTATACAGCAAGGTAAACTGGGTTTTCTCATATTGAATTGGAAGCCATATTTTGAGGAGGACAAATATGAATATAAAACTAGAAAAAAGGCAGCAAGCAATCTCTCATAACACATTATGAAAGCAAATGAATCACTAGATAGCTATAGCCACCTACACTTGGGAGGAAAAATGACATTTAGCGCCTTACTCGCTAATTATTTGGGAAAAAAGTTTCATTTTCGGATTAATTTTTAATTTGTTTTTAACTTAGGCACCTTGAAGTACCCGAGAGGTGGCTAGCACCTCTACCCAGACGTATGAGTTGATAATTGGTAAAGAATCAAAATGTATAAACAGGACAATTTGATTGCATTGGATGTGCATATTTAGGAAGAACTAACTTTAAATGATAAAGAGTAGAGGCACATTATAAGAGTAGCATTCAATGTCTTTGAGAGTGCATGCTCCTATCAAACGTTATCACTGAAGAGGCACACTCATTTGCCAATTAATATGCAGTCTTGGAAACGTTGTCTTTGTGGGCGCATCTGATGCCCAGGGCAGGTTATGTAAATCTATCTGAAAGGTTATCATGATAATCAGAAGCAAGCAAACTATGCCGACCTAATCCATTGTTCTGCCAACAATACCAATGCTGATTGCAGTAACGTTACATATCATCTGGACTGAGATGTACACACGAGAGTTGTAGGGCGTGCAGATCCAATCATCCCAACTAACGATACCGAGTTTATCTGTGATATATCCCTGATACCTATGTAATCGAATGCTAGACTCCAGAGTTATCTTAATGGCCATGGGCGCAGAAACGAAACGGAGTAAGATGCAGCAATCCCGGTGTATTGTACGTTTCTGTGTCAGTATTAAGCAATGAGATTGTTATTAACAAATGAAACGTTTTAGTACTAGTGGGTGAGGCTAATCTCCAAATGTTTTAGTCAAATCTTTTCATATTGTGTAAATTTTGTCTGAGCTAACCCGAGAAGATGCATGCGTAGTCAGTTTCCAATTCATCAGACTATGGTTTACTTTAA
Source organism: Ascarosepion bandense (assembly GCA_037127315.1). Classification (NCBI taxonomy): domain Eukaryota; kingdom Metazoa; phylum Mollusca; class Cephalopoda; order Sepiida; family Sepiidae; genus Ascarosepion; species Ascarosepion bandense. Next base: position 62,056 of record JBBBDQ010000546.1, read on the forward strand.
AGCTTTTCTTAATTCTAATTATGTAGATGTTTGACAAAGTTTCCAGCATTGATTATACACTTTTTGAAGACTAGTGAAGTGGGGACGTTTATTTTTTTATTTTTTTTATTTACATACCATAAATATTTATACTTTTAAGCAAATTGGAAAATTTCAATTTTGACGGATATTATCGCAAAATATATTGTAATTTTTTGTGTATCAGCAATATTAATATCGAAGATTTTCGCTTTAGATTTGAGATATTGAGCTAAACAGTAAGACTTGTTCGTAAGTTTTGTTTGATTTAAGTTTTTTTTTTAATTATATATGGAAACAAGCAGTATAGCCCGCTGTTGCTCGGGTGTAATGAAAGCTTTAAAACTAATCCATGGTCCTGGAGCCCAGAATCTTTGGACGTTAGAACGAAAGACTAAAAAGCAACAGTTGTTTCCAGTTAAAACGAAACCGTAGACTGAAAGAAAAATGAATGGATGTAAGTCAAATTTTGATTTCCTGGTATCGATATCAAATTTTCTGCACTATTGTAAGAACTGCAACCTTGAAACTTCTGAATATCGTTTCTTATGTCTTTGTCTATGAGTGTATCAAATTTGATTAAAATCGGACCACTCCTTCTATAACCCGATTTTTTCGATTATCGATTTTCGAGATTAATCGGGGGTACCTCGACACAAAACCTAGCTAATAACACTCGCAGGCGCTTATAGAACAGCTGTGTAAATTTTCAAGAAAATAGATTCGGCCGTTTCGGAGTCTATAGGAAACGGGCACGGACACACACACACACACACACACACAAACTTCCATTTATAAATAAGTTTAGATTTAGATATTGTTCAAATATTACATTGAAAGCTAACCTGCGAGTACGCATACGCAGTCAGTTACCACACGACTGAAAGCCTTTTAATAATAATAATAATTATAATTTCTTCTTTTCATTGGAAGAAAAGTAAAGAAAAAAAGTTTTTCTCAGTGTATGCAGTAACGAGTTTTCAAAAAAACATAGAGGCTGGAGCTTTTCCCTAGAGGTCACGTGACAGCACGCCTCCTTAATTACTAAAAAATTCTCCTCGTCTTTGTAGCCGATTTTTATTAATGCTGCCGTTTAGACAGTTTCAGATCGCCTTTGATTTTACAATTTTATTTTTACTTTCTGGCAAATCTCTTCGGGACTATTGCAAATATCCCATTAATGGTGCTACGTTTTGCCCCCCTCAACGTCAAATACAATATACGGTCAATTTAATAAGGTGAGGAAAACACGCTTACATGTGAGTATCTGGAAGATAAGCCCAGGCTTCTTTGTCATCGGTTCTAAGGTATTCTTGCGCACCATACCCCTTTTAATGTAATGGGGGAGAAACTGCTTCAAAATTGGAATCTCCAGGGACAAGGCACAATTTCTACATTGCCGCCTTTGATGACAAAATTGAGCTCATATATTTTCATTTTTTTTAAACACCTTTTCTCCAAATCTTATTTAGTGTAAACACTGATTTTTGTAAGGCTATTGCAAAATTACATTAAATTTCTGTAATTATTTGGACAATAAACGTAAAACTATGCCAGGTTTGTGTGTGTGTGTATATATATATATATATATATATATATATATATATATATATACACACACCACACGTAACGACTAGCGTATGCTTAAATGTATGCTTCATTTAACGACCATATTATGTTGCAATGAACTGGTCGCTAAGTGAGATGTCAGTTAAGTGCCATACGTGAAACGCTTGGGCAATCATATCTCGAAAGAGACATGACTGACTGGGCAGAAGATTATCCTGCAGTAGGTTGCTATTACTTTCTCTGGTAGACTGGTTGCCAGCCAAGGCTATAGAACCCAATCTGTCCTGTTATTTAACCCATAACTGGAGGGAAGAGACGAATTAATACCTTTCCCAAGGGTATTTGCGCGTAAGTGAATGCAATGAGTTCAACTGGAATTCGAATTTGAATCTCCGATTCCTCGTTCCGAACCGATATCCACTGCACTAAAACTGACCATTATTTCAGGCATAATAGGTGTGTAAGGGGTTCATAGCAACCAGCTTTAGTAACAACTTTGCTTTATTTGCAACATTTATAATTTATTCGCTAACGTTTGTACAGCCAATCTAATAAACCAACTGGAAAAAAACTCTATATTCTGTACATTCTTTCGGTTTGTAAACTGAATACACCGAGGAAAACTTTCTTTTTCTTCTTTACTTTTCTTCCTATAAAAAGAAATAATAATACTAATAATGCCATCCCAGGGGTCCAATATAGCTTCAACATCTGTATCTGAACTCTAAACGACATCAGACGAATGCATTCTAAAATAAAAAAGCGCCTTTCTAAATATAAGATGCATCATATAAAGGCTGATGTAGACCGCCTATACATACCCCATAAAAAAGCAAGAAGAGATCTTATTTAGCTAGAATTGTCATACTAGACAACAACTCTTTGTTTACTAACATACATAGAAACAACAAAGACTGGATGATACAATTAGTCAAACAACATGAAAACAGAAAGAAAAATATTCAATAATGAAAGAAGGCAGTAAATACGAACAAAATTTACATTTAGTAAATTCTGTAGAAAAACAAAACAGAAGCCAAGAACCAACTATTGCGGCAAAAAATATGAAAATGAAAGCCAAAGATAAAGCTCTTGAACAGATGAAACAACGCTGGCAAGACAAACCTCTGCATGGCCAATATCCAGAACGTGCCAATAAATCTAATGTTGATAAAGTTAATACTCATCGATGGTTACGTTCATCTGGATTAAAGTCTGAGACTGAAGGCTTCATTCTTGCTGCTCAAGACCAAAGTCTTTTCACTAAGAACTTTCAGGCAAATATTATACATAATAATGTGGATCCAAAATGCAGGTTCTGTGATAAATACCACGAAACAATAGACCATCTAATCTCAGGATGTTCTGTACTTGCCCCAAAGGAGTATAAAAATCGTCACGATAGAGTTGGGCAATATTTACACTGGACAATGTGCAAACACTATGGAAAATATGTAAAAAAACACTGATATGAACCTCACCCTGCACTGGTTACAGAAATGAAAGATGTCATCATTGTATGGGATTAAACCATTTATACAGACAGAAAAATTGAAGCAAATAGGCCGGACATTATTGTTAAAAAACAAAAAGAAAAAACTTGCCTATTAATTGATATGGCTTGTCCGGCAGATTGTAACATAGCAACCAAGGAATTCGAAAAACTGTCAAAATATGAAGACGTGGAAATTAAAATAGAAAAAATGTGGATATTGAAAACAAGTATCATACCAGTAATAGTGGGTGCACTTGGAATGATAAAAAACGGGGGGAAAAAAAAACACATTGAGAGAATCCCTGGAAACCCCAGCTTAAGAGATATACAAAAAATTGTCTTGTTAAGTACAGCCCACACACTAAGAAGAACTTTGTCTATATAATGCTAGGGATATTAGGGATATATAAAAAACATGAAATGGAGCCATAACAACACACCACGATCTACCTTAGGTCTTCCTGCAGACTTGGTAGGTAGCGAGACCATAGCAGAAATCAATTTATAATGAAAATGACATAATAATAATAATAATAATAATAATAATAATAATAATCTTAACAGATATACAAAAAATTGTTTTGTTAAGTACAACCCACATACTAAGAACTCTGTCCATGTAATGCTAAGGATGTTACAGGAGATAGAAAAAACATACAACACACCACGACCTACCTTAGGTCTTCCTGCATACTTGGTAGGTAGTGCGACCATAGCAAAAATCGAATTATAATGACAAATGACGTAATAATAATAATAATAATAATAATAATGATAATAATAATAATAATACAGATGAATGCTTTTGTACAACATACATTACCGATTCATTGATATTTTTTATATTGAGATTTTATAGCAGCTCGTAAATTCGGGGATCATTAAACAGTTAAGTCGTTAACCCGGTAGGGCCATTCGTATCATATTTGATACAGTATGAAAACAAGCCTTGAAAGAAATATTTTCCTGAAAAATTTTTTAAGAGAAATATTTTATAAATTTCAAATGAAAGCAGTACTGACTGCTCAGTCAATGAATACCAAATGTTTCCTTATAGGGAAATACTGTATCAAATATGATACGAATGGCCCTAGAGGGTTAAGTAGTAATTAGTGGGGGATCTGTTTATTAGTTCATAACAATATAGAACTGATCCCCCACTTTATGACAAGTAGAAGCCTTAATCATATTATATTATTAACCCTCTAGGGCCATCCGTATCATATTTGATACAGTATGAAAACAAGCCTTGAAAGAAATATTTTCCTGAAAAATTTTTTAAGAGAAATATTTTATAAATTTCAAATGAAAGCAGTACAGACTGCTCAGTCAATGAATACCAAATGTTTCCTTATAGGGAAATACCAAATGTTTCCTTATAGGGAAATACTGTATCAAATATGATACGAATGGTCCTAGAGGGTTAAGTGAGGAAGGCTGTATAATTAATAAATAGGTGAATGAACCCCGTTTGCGTTTGCATTTCTTTCCTTTCAAGGAAGCAAAAAAGAAAGAAAAGAATGTTAATCAGAAAAAAAAAAATGTAGATGATAATAACAAGGAAGACGATGTTAATGACCGCAGGTTTAATTACCCTGCTCTTTACGCATAACACCCTCCTTCACGAATCCAGTCTCTACCATAATATTTATTATCCTCTTATATAACAAACATCTGATATTCTTTAAAACCAAGACTTATCTCGTGCCGTTATCAAACGGCCATCTATGACTCTCATTGAATAATTAAAATTAACGTTATTAGGTTGTATCAAAAGAATTTTCATTTTTTTATGAACCTGTTATCATAAATCTGCCTAATCTGCTGCAGCGGATGGTATCAGTTGGAGGGTGGGTGCAACGGACCACCTCAAACAATTTTTAGTCATGGCTTGTATGCTAATATGCTCATAGAGTAGGAAAATGTCGATGAGCACCTCAATACTTGGCAACGAGTTCCACCAACGACTATATATATATATATGACTGACACACACACACACACACACATATATATATATATATATATATATATCTCAGTCAGTTAATTGCCATACGTGATACACGCTTGGGCGATCATATCTCAAAATAAGCATGACTGACTGAGCAGATTTTCTCGCAGTAGGTTGCCATTACTTTTTGTAGTAACCTGGCTGCCAACCAAGGTTATAGATCCTAACCTGTTCTGCTATTTAACCCACAGCTAGAAGAAGAAGAAACGGATTAATTCCTTTTCCAAGGGTAAGTGAATGCACCGAATTCAACTGGAATTTGAACTCGGCTCTCCGATTTCTCGTTCCGGGCCAATAAACACTGCACAAAAAGAACACACACACACACATATATATATAACATGATTTAAGCAAAACTAGTTTACAAAAATATTAAAAAATAGTAAGGTTTCCGACGCAGAAAACACTAATAATTATCTTTACTACGCTACCTATAATCATATCACAATGCGAAAGAATGAATATATAGAGGGTTCACAAAGGGTTGATGAGCTTCTTATAAGAACCAATGACTATATAAGAACCAATGACTATATAAGAACCAATGACTATATAAGAACAATGAAAACTCCTATTCAAAAAGCCTGCGGTTGCATCATAATCTCACATGTGGCACACAGTGCGCCAGCAGAGGACAAGGTGCTATGATTTGCAGGCCACAGGCAATTGACCAGTTTAAGTAATTCACTAGTTTGGATTGAACTGAATCATCATCTGCGGTTCTCGATCGGAGAATCAATCCACACACACACACACACACAATATATATATATATATATATATATATATATATATATATATATTAGTAATTTGGAAGACTGTATGGATCCAAAATTGCTGACAGTCAGTGGAGTACTGGTATAAAGGCATTTAAGGCCAGCAGGATGTGAGGTCAACACGAGAGAAGTACGAGAAAAGAGCCAAGCATAGAACTCAGTTTCGTATAGCCATTCCAATCTTAACATGATGATGCCTTGCCTCTATTATGGATATTATAGAAGAAAGCTCATCAATTACCAGGAAAATATTATAGAAAAAACACGGGAAGCTGCGTTAAGCTGAAATACTAGGCGAGAACTGATAACAGGGCAGATTTTTCTTGGGATTTTATCAAGGACCTCTAAATACACAGAAGAAGCAACAAACCAGATTTTACAGCAATATTCAATACATGGATGAATGGTAGACATCTGAATATGTAAGACTAGCAGTATAGCCTGGCGTTGCTCGGGTGTAATGAAAGCTTTAGCTCAGACTCAGCCTAAAGACTATTTGTGTGAAGTTTGGTGAGAATCGGATAAAAAGTGTGGATTTGTATAAAGGACATACCGATAAACAGACACACACACAAACATCTTGCCTTTTATATATATGTATTATCGATTTTCTGCACTATTGTAAGAACTGCAACCTTGAAATTTTTGAATATCGTTTCTTATGTCTTTGTCTATGATTGTATCAAATTTGAATAAAATCGAACCACTCCTTCCATAACCCGATTTTTTCGATTATCGATATTTATCGGAGGTACCTCGACACAAAGCCTAGCTAAGAAAACTATCAGACGCTTATAATACAACTGTGTAAATTTTCAAGAAAATCGTTTCAGCCGTTTCGGAGTCTATAGGTAACGGAAACACACACACACACACAGGCAAAGTTCCATTCATAAATAAGTTTATATAAATTATAACGAGTATTTTTTTTTATTTATTATGATATGTGGCATGCATTGGTTTTGACAGCACCCAAAAAGCTATGCCTCAGCTACTGATAGAGGTGAAGCATCTATTATGGCTGTACAGGCCTACATATGTGTGACAGTCTCTGTTCCAACTAATGCATGTATAGACGCTTTCTCCCGATGATGACGTGCTGCTTTGTTTCCTTCGAGTACGCTTCTCTACAAAAGAAAGCCTCCGTTTATTCTGTCCTCGCCAAAGTCCTTGGTGTGTCTCTAGCATAAGCAATAAATGGCGATATCTTCTCACCTCTCGGTGCCAATGTTCATCGCCCTCATCTTCCCTTTGCAGACGTCGTTGAAGCGAAGGTTGCTCTCGTCCTTTACCGCTAGTGACCAGTTCCTCATACAGAAGGACCTTATGAATCCTGTCAGTAGACTGTTGCCTTCCCGTTTTGCAATCGCGGTGAGACGACGCTGGAGGCAGTCCTGGGCAGAGTTTTATGAGATATCGGCAGTTGCTCATACAGCACGTATCCCTCAATACGCCATCGATGATGCCTACAGGAAAAAGTAATAGTACAACTTGACACCTGTGTCGTCGCAGGATTCCTCAGAAGGAAGCTAAAGATAACATCGGACTGTCTCAGAGAGACCGGCTCCAGATTTGTCCCCAGTGTATACTCCCGAAGTCTTTCTCATGATTAGCCTCAGGACACCTGAGATTTAAAATCATACTTTTCCTTCTCTTACTCTTTATTATTAAATATTATTTATCAATTCATTCTGATTTTTCTTCGATAAGACTTACATTTGGCATTAAATGACCCACCAAGTGTTGATTTGTCATTAATTTAAGCAACCTAAAGATAGAATCCTTTTCCACGACCTTTCGCTAATTAATTATTTTTTGCGGTTACCGAAAAAACAAAACAAATGCATCAACTTTATCTTTGTAGTAGAATAAATGGCCACTAGGGGAGCCATAACTCTTAATCACTTCATAAAGACATTTGTTAACTTATAAAACATATAATCTGATAGTTATTGCTCCAAACAAAAGCTCAACAAATTAAAATAAAAAAGTTGCTTGCAAAATATTTTACAAAATCTCCTGAAAAATTGAAATTAAATGCTATTTAATAGTTTGTAAAGTCAATGATTTTAAAATGTTAGATTTAATAAATAAGTATGATGCCTTAATAGAAATCAAGTCTTCATTCACGAACTTCGGGGAAATTAGTTTTATATTTGAACCTATGATGGTCTGGGTTTCAACTCATAAAATGAAAGGTACATCTAATAAATCGCTGAAAAAACAGCATGGTATGAAGGAAAAAGGACCCAAACTAAATAAAAACAAAGTTTTATCGACAAAATGTTTATATTATTATTAAGATGATTAATCAAAGTATTTTTAATTAGTTTTTTTAATTTTTAATTTATTTTTAACAAATTCGAAATTTTGGTATTATTTTCCATTATAATAATTCATTAAGTTTTAAAAATCTTTTAAAATTTCCTCCCTCATCGTTAACACTGGGTTGTTAAATTAATACGTGATGAGTATATTTTCTAATCGAAAATTGAAAAGCTTAATACAAATAATTTAGCCAATAAATTTTTAAAATAATTAAAACATTTTAATATTGTGCCTGCTGATTGACCGTGTTTTATTTGTTCGGGTGGGCCTACGTGATAGTTATCATTAAAAGGTCACGTGATTCAAGGATTGTCCTCCTTACATAAAAAATTCCCTACACTGACCATTTGTATTCAGTGCCCAATTAGTTCCATTTCCACGTGTTCCTGAATCACCCAACAATAGGCTTCCCAAATCCCGCTTTCAAGATTTAAATTAATTTACTCTCTAGTTTTATCTTTTTTTTTTTTTACATTAATTCTGAATGTAGGTACCTTACAGAAATTGAAAAAAAAGCTTTCACTTTTTCTATTTTTATAGACCGTGTTTGGCCTGTTTTTATTGTACATTTTAATAGCCTTTTTGTTAATCCTGCCATCTAAATTATATTTTTTTAATTGTTAAACTAGCAGTATAGCCCGGCGTTGCCCGGGTGTAATGAAAGCTTTAAAACTAATCCATGGTTCTGGAGCTTAGACTCTTTGGATGCTGGCACGAAAGACCAAAAAGCAATAGTGGTTTCCAGTTAAAGCAAAACTGTAGACTGAAAGAAAAATGAATGGATGTAAGTCAAATTTTGATTTCCTGGTATCGATATCAAATACGTTTTTTTCGTCGTAAACTGAATTTTGAAGGTTAAATAAGTCCTCTGAGTAAATGGTATCATGGCTGAGACTAAGAACTACAGTTATACCTACTTAGAGCCAAACCCGAAGCAAAAACTAAAATAAAAGGGCTGAAAAAATACAGACATACAGGCAGATAAACAGACAGACACACACACACACAAACATATTGCCATATATATATATATATATATATATATATATATATATATATATATTATCGATTTTCTGCAGTATTGTAAGAATTGCAACCTTGAAACTTCTGAATATCGGTTCTTATGTCTTTGTCTCTGAGTGTATCAAATTTGAATAAAATCGAACCACACCTTCTATAACCCGATTTTTTCGATTATCGATTTTCGATATTTATCGAGGGTATCTCGACACAAACCCTAGCTAATAACAGTCGCAGGTACTTATAGTACAATTGTGTAAGTTTTCAAGAAAATCGGTTCAGCCATTTCGGAGTCTATAGGTAACGGGCACACACACACACACACACACAATGTTCCATGTATAAATAAGTTTAGATTTCCACTTGGCATAACATTTCATAAATTGAGTTTGGTAATTTCAGTTTCATTCTTTCTTATTAAATTGTAAAATTATTTTAAAAGTAAGTTTTATATTATTTTAATTTTTATCTATTCAGAAAGCATATTCAAACGTTTGGCTATAAAGCTAAACTAACTAAAATTTTAACCAAATATTATACAATTGCTGAAAATATATTACATTTAAAATTTTAACAATGTAGTTAAAAACCAAAAATAGAAACTTATGATTACATACAATTATGTCATGTCTGGCCGCAATACTTAGAGCTTTTGACGTCTTCCGTTTGTCATTGACTCATTCATCACCTCAGATGACCCTGATAAATGTCTACTGTGATGGAGAAACGCTTTTATCGTACATTTCAGACAGTAAGCAAGTAATAGCTGTATCAAATCAAATTAAGGTAAGTTTTAATTTGCTAATTTTAAAATGTTTCAGAGAGGTATATTTTATTTTTGAAAGATATTTTAAAACCGAGAATTGGCTACTGTTTACAAAAAATTAAAAATGGCCGAAAAATTGATTTTTTTTTTAAAATAAAAAAAGATTTTAGATTCCAATCAATATAATTTCGGTTTAAAAGCATTTTGCTTACTAGAATTAGTAAATTTAATCTCTTGACTTTTAATTAAAGCTAAAATTAAAACTTCGAGAAGACTTGTTTTATTTTTAAAAATTCAATTTAAATTAAGGTATCGAAAATGATTGGAGGTACCTACATAAATGTAATAAAGAAATTAAAATTTATTGCGACTTTAAATTTTATAATGAATCACCCAAGTTAGACGAGAACAGCTTTAGTCACCATGAATAACGAAAAAAAAATCTGTCAAACAAACGTTACTGTTTTAGGAATGAAAGATAAGAAAGATGAATGGTTAATTTTAAAAAATTTCGTGGAATCTAAAAGCGAAAATTGTACGTTCTGAAAATTGAACTAAACAACATTATATTCACTATTAAATAATTATTGATTTTCATTTATCAAGAGAAATTTTAATTTTGTTTTGTTTTTGTCTCTCTTCCTAAATATATATAGTGGGTAATTGAATAATGAAATAGAAAATATATTATGTTAAAAGACTTTTATTGATGTTACATAAAGTTTTTTAGTCCATAAGAATATTGATATTAACACTATGACTGATATATTTAAAATTATTTATAAATGGAACTTTGTGTGTGTGTGTATCCGTTACCTATAGACTCAGAAACAGCGGAATCGATTTCCTTGGAAATTTACACAGTTGTACTATAAGCATCTGCGAGTGTTCTTAGCTAGGTTTTGTGTCGAGGTACACCCAATAAATATCGAAAATCGATAATCGAAAATATCGGGTTATAGAAGGAGTGGTCCGATTATAATCAAATTTGATACACTCATAGACAAAGACATAAGAACCGATATTCAGAAGTTTCAAGGTTGCAGTGCTTACAATAGTGCAAAAAATCGATAATATATATATAAGGCAAGATACCGGGTCTGATCAAAATAAGTTTTTCCGCCCTTTTATTTTAGTTTTTGCTTCGGGTTTCGCTCTAAGTAAGTATAATTGTAGTTCTTAGCCTCAGCCATGATACCATTTACTCAAAGGACTTATTAGCCTTCAAAATTCATTTTACAACGAAGAAACTTATTTGATATTGATACCAGGAAATCAAAATTTGACTTACATCCATTCATTTTTCTTTCAGTCTACGGTTTCGCTTTAACTGGAAACAACTATTGCTTTTTAGTGTTTCGTGCCAATGTCCAAAGAGTCTGAGCTCCAGGACCATGGATTAGTTTTAAAGCTTTCATTACACCCGAGCAACGCCGGGCTATACCGCTAGTTAAATATACATTGACAATATTATTATTTATTATAATAGCATTATTTATAGATATTCATGGACATAAATATTATATGAATGAATATGTAACTATTAACAATATTATATTAGTAAAGTACAATGGGCGGTAAAATTTCTCAGCGTAAAATATGACCACATCGTAGAAAAGTAGAAATATCATGCAGGATCTCAGGGTCAAGCCTAAAACTTTTTGGAGACTGAATTTTACATATAAAAATGCCTAAATATATAAAACATTTATCGTGAATTTTAATGTTTCCAAAACGAAGCTGCTGTATGTTAGACACCACAGACAATCGCGCCTAGTCTTCCGGAAAGCAAAACACTGCGCCTCCTCGGCCTAACTCTCTTAGCAGACCTCAAGTGGAATGGGTACATCGAATCCATAGCTAAATCTGCTGCTAGGAAAATCGATTCACTGTGTAGGGCCAGGAAGTTTTTCCCGTCTGAGTCCATTTTGCACATATATAAATCAACCATCCGCCCGTGTAGTAAATACTCCTGTCACATCGGGTCGGGTACCCCTATTATTCACCTTGGGGTTCTTGACAAAATCCAACGGAGAATCTGCAGTGTGATCGATCTCGACTTGGTAGCTCAGCTGCAGTCACTTTCTCACCGGCGTAATGTGGCTCCCCTATGTCACTTCTACAAATACTTTCACGGTTTCTGCTCCGACGAGCTTGGCTCTCTGGTGGCCACTATGCACGAATTTACTCGAGCTAATAGATTAGCAAGTAGGTCCCACCCTTTTACAGTCAAACCAATAAAATGTAGTCGCAACTTCTACTTCAGTAGCTTCTTTTCTCGCACTTCCCGCCTGTGGAATTCCCTTCTGTATACTTTTTTTTACCAACAGCTACAATCGCAAAGAAGTTAAATGTAAGGTCAATTGTCATCTATCTCTCTGATTTGCATCCTTTGGCACATGTTCTTTTCTTTGTTCACTCTATTCTCATAACACCAGTATTATCATTCTTCTCTTGCCCATTCCCTGATACCCCCTATTACTTGTTCCTCTTTCTCATCACATTCCTCCTATGTAACCCCCTGTGCACCAGTAGCAGTAAAACTGTCTTGCTTGGGGTGAAATGATTAAAAAAAATGTAATATATTAGGTTGGTCACAAAGTTTGTTCAATTAAGTAGAAAATTTACTTAATAAACCAAGCAAATTATTTTGGTTAGTTTATTCAACAGGGACGTTTATAAATTATGAATGTTGCATGCTGCTTTCCCTGTCTCTTCCCTTCTCTCTGTCCTGTGAGTATTAAATTCTCAAGTCTCTCCTTCCTCATTATGTCCCAGGAACTTCATCTGTTTCTTCCTGATGCTAAGAAAAAATTTTCTTCTCGTTTGCATCCTCTCTAACACATGATTGCTGTTCACATGCTCAGTCTATTGTATTCTCAGCATCCTTCTGTAGAACCACATTTCTGCTGCCTCAAGCCTCTCTTTCATTCTTGAGGAGGTCGTCCAACATTCAATGCCA
>JBBBDQ010000546.1:80000-210000 GCA_037127315.1 Ascarosepion bandense
AAGCAAAAGTGAAGAAAGGGGTGTATCAAGCAAAAGTGAAGAAAGGTGGGGTGTATCAAGCAAAAGTGAAGAAAGGGGTGTATCAAGCAAAAGGTGAAGAAAGGGGTGTATCAAGCAAAAGTGAAGAAAGGGGTGTATCAAGCAAAAGTGAAGAAAGGGGTGTATCAAGCAAAAGTGAAGAAAGGGGTGTATCAAGCAAAAGTGAAGAAAGGGGTTATCAAGCAAAAGTGAAGAAAGGGGTGTATCAAGCAAAAGTGAAGAAAGGGGTGTATCAAGCAAAAGTGAAGAAAGGGGTGAATCAAGCAAAAGTGAAGAAAGGGGTGTATCAAGCAAAAGTGAAGAAAGGGGTGTATCAAGCAAAAGTGAAGAAAGGGGTGTATCAAGCAAAAGTGAAGAGAGGTGTGTAACAAGCAAAAGTGAAGAGAGGTGTGTATCAAGCAAAAGTGAAGAGAGGGGTGTATCAAGAAAAAGTGAAGAGAGGGGTGTATCAAGAAAAAGTGAAGAGAGGTGTGTATCAAGAAAAAGTGAAGAGAGGGGTGTATCAAAAAGAAAAAGGGGTGAAAAAGAAGAGAGGGGTGTATCAAGAAAAAGTGAAGAGAGGGGTGTATCAAGAAAAAGTGAAGAGAGGGGTGTATCAAGAAAAAGTGAAGAGAGGGGTGTATCAAGCAAAAGTGAAGAAAGGGGTGTATCCAAGCAAAAGTGAAGAAAGGGGTGTATCAAGCAAAAGTGAAGAAAGGTGTGTATCAAGCAAAAGTGAAGAAAGGGTGTATCAAGCAAAAAGTGAAGAAAGGGGTGTATCAAGAAAAGTGAAGAAAGGGGTGTATCAAGAAAAAGTGAAGAAAGGGGTGTATCCAAGCAAAAATGAAGAAAAGGGGTGTATCAAGCAAAAATGAAGAAAGGGGTGTATCAAGCAAAAGTGAAGAAAGGGGTGTATCAAGCAAAAAGTGAAGAAAGGGGTGTATCAAGCAAAAGTGAAGAAAGGGGTGTATCGAAAAAGAAGAAAGGGGTGTATCAAAAGCAAAAATGAAGAAAAGGGGTGTATCAAGCAAAAATGAAGAAAAGGGGTGAAAAGAAAGGGGTGTATCAAGCAAAAGTGAAGAAAGGGGTGTATCAAGCAAAAGTGAAGAAAGGGGTGAATCAAGCAAAAGTGAAGAAAGGGGTGTATCAAGCAAAAGTGAAAGAAGAGGTGGGGTGTATCAAGCAAAAGTGAAAGAAGAAAAGGTGGGGTGTATCAAGCAAAAGTGAAGAGAGGTGTGTATCAAGCAAAAGTGAAGAGAGGTGTGTATCAAGCAAAAGTGAAGAGAGGGGTGTATCAAGCAAAAGTGAAGAGAGGGGTGTATCAAGAAAAAGTGAAGAGAGGGGTGTATCAAGCAAAAGTGAAGAGAGGGGTGTATCAAGAAAAAGTGAAGAGAGGGGTGTATCAAGAAAAAGTGAAGAGAGGGGTGTATCAAGAAAAAGTGAAGAGAGGGGTGTATCAAGAAAAAGTGAAGAGAGGGGTGTATCAAGAAAAAGTGAAGAGAGGGGTGTATCAAGCAAAAAGTGAAGAGAGGGGTGTATCAAGCAAAAGTGAAGAGAGGGGTGTATCAAGCAAAAGTGAAGAGAGGGGTGTATCAAGAAAAAGTGAAGAGAGGGGTGTATCAAGAAAAAGTGAAGAGAGGGGTGTATCAAGCAAAAGTGAAGAGAGGGGTGTATCAAGCAAAAAGTGAAGAGAGGGGTGTATCAAGAAAAAGTGAAGAGAGGGGTGTATCAAGAAAAAGTGAAGAGAGGGGTGTATCAAGAAAAAGTGAAGAAAGGGGTGAATTAAGAAAGGAGTTACTAGAAGAACACCATTTTATTATCCTTTCATTTTATGAAAGGATAATAAAAAATAAAAGAATAATAGGAAGAAAGAGAGTGAAGGTGTGTATTAAGAAAAGGAGAAAAGAGATGGGATAATAAAAAAGAAATAATAAGAGAAGAAAAGTCAGTCAGTCAGTTAAGTGCCATATGTGAAACACGCTTGGGCGATCATGTCTCTTTCGAGACATGATTGACTGGGCAGAAGATTATCCCGCAGTAGGTTACCATTGCTTTCTGCGGTAGACTGGTTGCCGACCAAGGCTATAGAACCCAATCTGTCCTATTATTTAACCCATAACTGGAGGGAAGAGACAGATTAATACCTTTCACAAGGGTATTTGTGCGTAACTGAATGCAATGAATTCAGCTGGAATTAAAACTCGGCTCCCCGATTTCTCATTCCGAGCCAATATCCACTGCACCACAATACACATAAAGTGGGAAGAGTGTAACAGAAAAAAATGGCAAATAAATGTGATAACAAAAAGAAAAGAATGGTTGGAAAAAAGACGGAAGGAGTGTATTAAAAAAGCAGGGGAAAAGAGAAGAAAGACAGGATCACAAAAAGGAAAAGATAATAAAAGAAAGAGAGTGAAGGTGTGTATTAAGGAAGTTAGAAAAAAAAAGAAAGAGAAAAAGGATGGGAAAATAAAAAGGAAGGAATAATGAAAGAAGAAAAGAAATTATAGGAAAAAAGTGAGAGAAGGTATATATTAGAGGGGAGAAAAAAGAAAATGAAATTAGATGTGATAGTAAACAGGAAAGGATAAAATATAAAGAAGAAAGAGAGGAAAAATGTGTATTAAGAATGGGAGGAAAAATGAAAGAGAAAATTAGCAGAGACAATAAAAAAGAAAGGTTAATAAAAGAACAAATGTGAAGGAAGGGGTGTATTAAGAAAGAGAGAAAAAGAAGAATGATAAAAAAGAATAATAAAAAGTAAAGGACATTAAAAGAAATGATGAATGGCACAAAATAGCAGGGGCTGAAGGTATTAAGAAAGGGAGAAAAGGAAAAAATTGATGAAATATTAAAAAAAAAAAAGGAGAAAAGAATATTGATTTTATTAATAGAAGAGTTAAAGACAATTCCACACAAAAAAAGGGAAGTTGGAAAAAAGAAGGTATTGAAAAAAAATATGGAGAAATTGAAAAAAAACAGAAATTGGAAAAAAAGGAGATATTAAAAAATATTGAAAAAAAAAACGGTGAAAGTGAAAAAAAAGAAATTGGAAAAAAAGAAAAAATGAAATTGAAAAAAAAGGAGAAATTGGAAAAAAAAGAAATTGAAAAAAAGAAGAAATTAGAAAAAAAGGAGAAACTGAAAAAAGGAGAAATTGAAAAAAAAGGTGAATTTGAAAGAAAAGGAGAAATTGAAAGAAAAGAAAAAATTTAAAAAAAAGGAGAAATTAAAAAAAAAGGAGAAATTAAAAAAAAAGGAGAAATTGAAAAAAAGGTGAATTTGAAAGAAAAGGAGAAATTGAAAGAAAAGAAAAAATTTAAAAAAAAAGGAAAAATTGAAAAAAAAGAGTTATTGAAAAAAAAGGAGAAATTGAAAAAAAGGGAGAAATTAAAAGAAAAGGAGAAACTGAAAAAAAGGAGAAACTGAAAAAAAGGAGAAATTAAAAAAAAGAAGAAATTGGAAAAAAGAAGAAATTGAAAAAAAGAAAATGAAAGAAAAAAGAAATTGAAAGAAAAAAGAGTAACTGAAAAAAAGGAAAAATTGAAAAAGAAAGGAAAAATTGAAAAGAAAAGGAGAAATTGAAAAAAAAGAAGAAATTGAAAGAAAAGGAGAAATTGAAAAAGAAAAGGAGAAATTGAAAAAGAAAAGGAGAAATGGAAAAAAAGGTGAATTTGAAAAAAAGGTACATTTAAAAAAAAGTACATTTGAAAGAAAAGGAAAAATTGAAAGAAAAGGAGAAATTGAAAAAAGGAGAAACTGAAAAAAAGGAGAAATTGAAAAAAAAGGTGAATTTGAAAGAAAAGGAAAAATTGAAAAAAAAAGAGAAATTGGAAAAAAGAAGAAATTGAAAAAAAAAGAAAATGAAAGAAAAGAGAGAAATTGAAAGAAAGAAATTGAAAGTAAAAAAAGAGTAATTGAAAAAAGAGGAGAAATTGGAAAAAAACGAGAAATTGAAAAAAACGAGAAATTGAAAAAAAGGAGAAATTGAAAAAAATTGAAAAAAAAGGAAAAATTGAAAAAAAATTTCCTTTTTTTTCAATTTTTCCTTTTCTTTCAAATTCACCTTTTTTTTCAATTTCTCCTTTTTTCAGTTTCTCCTTTTTTCAATTTCTCCTTTTCTTTCAATTTTTCCTTTTCTTTCAAATGTACTTTTTTTTAATTGAAAAAAAAGGAAAAATTGAAAAAAAAGGAAAAATTGAAAAAAAAATGGAGAAATTGGAAAAAAAATGGAGAAATTGAAAAAAAATGGAGAAATTGGAAAAAAGGAGAAATTGGAAAAAAAGGAGAAATTGAAAAAAAGAAGAAATTGAAAAAAAAGGAGAAAATTGAAAAAAAAAAGGTGAAATTGAAAAAAAATGTGAAATTGAAAAAAAATGTGAAATTGAAAAAAAAGGTGAAATTGAAAATAAAAAGAGAAATTAAAAAAAGGTGAAATTGAAAAAAAAGGTGAAATTGAAAATAAAAAGAGAAATTGAAAAAAAAATGGAGAAATTGGAAAAAAGGAGAAATTGGAAAAAAGGAGAAATTGAAAACAAGAAGAAATTGAAAAAAAGGAGAAAATTGAAAAAAAAAGGTGAAATTGAAAAAAATGTGAAATTGAAAAAAAAATGTGAAATTGAAAAAAAAAGGTGAAATTGAAAATAAAAAGAGAAATTGAAAAAAAAAGGTGAAATTGAAAAAAAAGGTGAAATTGAAAAACAAAAGAGAAATTGCAAAAAAGGAGGAATTGAAAATAAAATACAAACAATTTTTGTCTATTTATCTTAGATGTGGTTTATTTACATTATTCGAACATTTGTCCTCATCTTTATTGCCATGTATCCTTGAGTATGATATACACCATTGATGGAAGTAAAGTGCTCAGTTCGGAATTATTAACACCTAAATAAGACTGAAGCTTACAATGCCGAAATGTTATAAAAATGGCAATACAGATTAAGACAAACATTCGAATTGTGAGTTCCTGTCTTTTTTCCTTCACTTTATTTAGTCTTATTTTTTGTCCTTTTCTCGTACTTCATTTTTTCCAACTTCTTGTCATTCTTTTCTTTTTCCTTCTTTTTTAACACTCTTTGCTCTCCTATTTTCATTTTGACTTTCTTCATCTTTTTCTTTCTTTAACTTTTTAGTTTTCTTTTCTTTTTCCTTCTTTTTTAGTTCTTCAACATTTTTACCATTTTCTTCTTTCTTCTCTACCCACTTTTTAATATTTTCTGTTTTTCTTTTCTCTCTTCATCTTACTTCATTTCCTCCTTTATTTTTAATCCTTTTTTGTGGGGGGGGGCACCCAATTTTAATGAGGTTTGTAGAACTACAAAAATTTGCCAGGTCAACTTTCTTCAGTTCTTTAAGAATGGAATTTATGCTTGGGCCAAAACAACACACAGGCTTACAGACATTTGGCTAAAGAACATAACCAGAGAAATACGACAAGGAATAAAATCCTAAGGAGAGGCACAAAGAAGAGACAACAAATAGTATTTGTTTTTATATACAAAACCAAAATTACATAAGTTTGGATAAAGACCAAAGCAAGTTCTTTCTAAAGGATTTTCTGTTTTTGATAATGGTTTATAAAAACCTAAAGTACTCTGACATTAGCCAATTTATATTAAAATTTCTAGAGAAAACCAAAAATTAACCGAAATATATATAAAATTCTTAAAGAATTCTTGTTGATACTTAACCAAACTCTTTAAAACAAAATGACTGCCTAAATACGAGCTGTTTCAATAAGAAGTTTTTATACATTTATGAGCAATTATTATGATGATAATTAAAATTCACACATTATATATATATATATATATATATATATATATAGCATAATGATGATTCACGTATACTGTCTTAATATGTATAGGAAAAACTACTAAAAAGTTGTAAGTTTAAAAATGTATTTTTTGACAGTATTTATATATATATATATATATATATATATATATATATATTTATATTTATTTATTTATTTCAGACTGACCTCGGCCTTTCATCAGAAACAAATTTTCTGATGAAAGGCCGAGGTCGGTTTAAAATATCATATATATATATATATATATATATATATATATATATATATATATATATATATATTTTGTGTGTATTTTGCCAGCATTTTTTCATTAATGCAGGTTTCATTGAATAATATAGACAAGTTTTGTCTATTAATTTTGTGTGGGATCCGTTCATACCGTCTGATATACTTGATGGTGATGTCGTTGAAAGACAACAAAAAATCACAGTATTTGTTGAAAGCTTAGACCCGATAAAAAAATTCAACAAATACTGTGATTTTTTGTTGTCTTTCAACGACATCACCATCAAGTATATCAGACGGTATGAACGGATCCTACACAAAATTAATAGACAAAACTTGTCTATATTATTCAATGAAACCTGCATTAATATATATATATATATATATATATATATATATATATATATATATATAATAATAATAGAGATAAATAAATACTGTCAAAAATACATTTTTAAACTTACAACTTTTTAGTAGTTTTTCCTATATATATATATATATGAGAGAGAGAGATAGAGAGAGAGAGATAATGATGACAAGCCAATAAATGGCGAGGATAATCCAACTAGATCTACTAAATATAAAATATTAAATGTTATATCTATATAGAGAGCTCAGCTGATGTTATCCAGTGCAATATGATATTTATAAAGGAAAACTCAACACATTTTTTACAGTGGTTATAAATTATAATTAATTTCTAAGAATTAAATTAACTCATTTCATCAGACCACACTATATTCTTTCCATTCAGTACAAATATTTTTCCCAGAACTTCTGAGAAAATATTTGTACTGAATGAAACGAATATAGTGTGGCCTGAAGAAACGAGCTAATTTATTTCAAATAAATGAATTATAATTTCATCACCACTCTAAGTGATGTTTTGAGTTTATATATATATATCAGCATGCAGTGTGGGTATAGAAGAATCCAAAGGAGTATCCTTTGTATACATTGGTAGGATAACTCTCCAAGAGAGCTCTAAACATATATGCATATAAATGCATATAGAGCAAATATAAGAAAAATTAAGACAGACATGTTATTTCATGGTGAATCGGAAGTATAGGCCTATTTCAGGCGAAACATCGTCAGCTTCCGTCTTTATTTAACAAAGAATTCTACATGATTCTACATAAAGGATTCTTCATGTAGAATCCTTTGTTTAATAAAGACGGAAGCTGACAATGGTTCACCTGAAATAGGCCCATACTTCCGATTCACCATGAAATAACGTGTCCGTCTTAATTTTTCTTTATATATATATATATATTTCCTTGTGGAAACAACTGCTTTAGTTTCCTTTCTTTCACCATACGGTCAGTTTTAGACCCACTGAAGCGACAGGGTGTAATCGATTTCTATTTTTTCCTCAAATTAGGTTATTTCCAGTGGCGTGCAGTAATATGAATCTATTTTCGGGGTGTATGATAAAACTTGTTTGGCCTTGAAAAATATTGCGTTATTCGTGATTAAATGAGATTCTTTTATCACGCCTAGTCACCATTGTCTCGACTGTGGTCTGTTGACCTACGACCAATGTGTGTTATGGACGTTACTCCAAGGAAGCGTTCGAAAAATGAAACGCTGGTCGAATACACTGTCAAGCCATACTGAGAGATCGTGGATATTGTTGGTGTTAGCGATGCAACTGTCGGGTGTACCATCATGGTGAAGGAAAAAACTGGATCCATCAGTTCAAAGTGTAAAGGAAAATGCGGTCGGAAGAGAAGAACAATGCCAAGAGACGACGTATACGTGTTCATTGAAAGCCTGAAAGATCCTAGAAAGACATTATTCGTTTTGTTTCAATTAATTTGCGCAAGGATATATTATATATTTATATCAATCATTAACTTAGTTAAAGGAAAGAGTTTGAGGAAAACCAAAATATTAAACTATTGATTTAAATAAAATAATTTCAAATGTTTCTAAGCACCCCCTCCCTGATATATATATATATATATATATATATATATATATATATATATATATACCAACACAAGAACCGTTGTGTTTCGGTGCTAACTAATTAGCACCTCGACAGGCAGGGAAATATTTTTCTGTACTTGGGTTCCCTGATGAATTTAATTCTAACATCAAAAACTGATTAGGCAACTGGAAAGGATCAGTATAAAAAAATAAGTAAACACAACGTATGTATATTAGTAAGTGCCATATGTTTGAATGAAGATATGCCTATATATATATATATTTTCAACACCACAGCTATAGAGTTTCATAGATGTACCTTTTTGTAATCTTTTGATCTACTCAGGAGGGTGTATGTATATATATATATATATATATATATATATATATATATATATATATATATCGTGTATTTAAGCATCAATCCGTGTTTTTTACTACCCTTTTAGCCGTTATCAATGATGAATATTATTTTACTTTGGACTTTTCATAATGGCTAAAATAGAGTTGAAATCGTTTGGATAAATAAAACAATCAGACAGTTTTAATATAATTTATGTTCTGAAAAGAAAAAGATCATAAAATCACATGAAAAATTATATTTCATGAACATAAATTATATAAAAACTGTCTGAATGTTATATATGTACAATTGATATATAATTATATTAAGCTCTATAATACTCATTATATTGAGCACTGTTTATAATAAAATAAATGCCAGAGCACTCAAAATAAAAATAAAAAAAACATTGAGTCCTCTACATCTGTAATTATATATATATATATATATATATATATATATATATATATATATATATATATGAGAGAGATAGATATTAACATTCAAGTTCATGCATTTTAAAGTCTTTCTCTTTATCTCCCAGATCATTACGACTTTTATTAAAATGTTCTTGTCAGCATACAATTAGTCACTACTACTAATGCCTGATTGTTGCATCATTATAATTGTCTTGGACAATTTTAAAGTAATTTCTTTGTCGGAGTGCAAACCACTTGAGAAATACTTCTTTTTTACTGCATCAACCCTCTTGAAATCAGTAATCTCGTATCTAATTTTGTATAAAGCAATTTGCCTTGATATTTAACATAAACCAATCCAGAACTTGTGCAATTTACCCTTTCAGCGTATTCTCTACATCCCATCAGAAATTGAAACAGTAAGAATTTAGTTTAATTCCTGAGTAAGCTTCTTGTGTATTAGTAGAAAATGTTCTCTTTAGCCATCATTTCGGTAGTCGGAGATTAATACTTATTGCAGATTAATTTGAGGAGTCTGGAGATTGCTAAAATGGAGATTTTAGTAGGTGTCGCCAACCCAAATTTCAAACTTCACAATTTTTCACTTAGTGTTCAGGAAGAATTTGGTATTTTTACTCATTCAAGATTTCTACAATATATATCGACACGAATTAAATAGAGTGGTCCAGACTTTAAAAATTGGGAATTTAGGCTGCGACATTTGACAGAACCGAAAAATATAGATATTTTACTATTTTAGAAGTAAGTAGTATCAATACAGTGTAAATTTCACTAGTAAAAAAAACAAAAAAACAAAAAAAGAATTTTCTTTTGAAGGAATGGAATTTTTTATTTTTTTATCGATTTAGAAGAGGGTTCATTGTTATCCATTTATTTTATATTTTCAGAATTTTAAAAACTGGTTAATGGTAATCTTAGGATTAACGGATTTAAAATTTTAAAATTTAAAATTTAAAATTTAAAATTTTAAAATTTAAAATTTTAAAAACTGGTTAATGGTAATCTTAGGATTAACGGATTTAAAATTTTAGAAACACCCTTCTCTAAAAAAAAAAAAAATGACGGCCATACGCTAAACAGTTTCAGTCTTTTAGTTCAGTAAGTATTACTTAAAATGAAGAAGTCATGAAGCTTACTAATTATTACATCCAGAAGGTAGCCTTATATGAGATATTTGTTTGTTCCCTTCTTTGCTGGGTGAATTCTATATGATCTGTTTTTTACTCAGTCAAGTGACATACGTGAAACACGCTTGGGCGATCATGTCTCGAATGAGACATAACTGCTTGGGCAGAAGATTATCCCGCAGTAGGTTGCCAATGCTTTCTGTGGTAGACTGGTTGCCAGCCAAGGCTATAGAACCCAATCTGTCTTGTTATTTAACCCATTACTAGAGGGAATAGAGGGATTAATACCTTTCCCAAGGGTATTTGTGCGTAAGTGAATGCAAGGATTTATTCAATTTGTTTTTGTTTTTGCCATTTCTCCATGTGTGTGTGTGTTCTGTTGTTTGTTTTTTCTCCCCTTTTTACACTCTTGTGCAAGTTAATTGAAACAAAACCAATAATGTCTTCCTTGGAACTTTCACACTTTCCCTGATCACGCATACGTCGTCTCTTGGCGCTGTTTTTCTCTTCTGACCACATTTTTTTTTTTACGTTTTGGACTGATGTATCTAGTTTGTTTCTTTGCATTGACGACAAGACAGACTGTTGAAAGGCTGACACCAGTAATATCCACGATCTCTTTGCAAGACTTGCCAGTGTGTTCGTGCAGTGTTACAATTTTCGCACGCTTCCTTGGAGTAACGTCCATCGCAGCCAATGGCCGTAGGACAACTAATCGACAGTCGAGACAATAGTGCTTGGGTGTGATAAAAATCTGATGCAATCACGGATGATGCAATATTTTACAAGGCCAAACAAAATCCATCAGACACTCCAAAAATAGATTCATATTACTGCACACCACTGCAAATGAACTAATATGTGAAAAAATGCAAATCGATTACAGCCTATCCCTCCAATGGGTCTAAAATTGATTGTATGTTAAAAGAAAAAAACTAAAACAGTTGTTTCAATTAGTTTGAACAAGGGTGTAATATTAAAAAATATTAAATTGTATTTTCGTCATAGTTCCTCGTGTCTTCTCAGTTTCTCCATTGTTCCACGTTTCTCGTTAACATTTTACTCGTCACCAATAAATCTTCTGATGGAATGTTGGCCTAAAAATGGTTACCTTTTTTTGTGGATGGGGTGGAATAATATGCGATTTTGTTTGTTTAAAAACATTTACAACTTCTGTTATATATATATATATATATATATATATATATATATATATATATATAGCTCAGAGGTAGAATCACCGAATAAAGCCAATTCGATCGGGTTTCAATCCTGGGTAAAAAGCAATCGGATGTTTAACCGTACTGGTGAGCTGTGATACAGCGAAACATATCTGTTTGTGGATGACTATTTACGCTCTCACACCTTGATTGGGCACTCTGGAAGAATGGTAGACTTTGAAAAAACAGAAGCTTAGCATCTACGCATCGTTCATTTAGTAATGAATGAGAACACTCTCACTACTGGCGTATGAATACATGATATATCACACGCTAAAAAGTCTGCCTCATTCTACCGAGCGTTCATAGCTCAGAGGTAGAATCGCCGACTGACGGGTTTCAATCCTGGGCAAAAAGCAATCGGCTGCCTAACCGTACTGTCGAGCTGTGATACAGCGAAACAGATCTGTTTGCGGATGACTATATATATATATATATATATATATGAGTAGATTTCCGGTCACATTCCTTCCCAGTCTTTTGAACAGGAATAGAGCTTTATCCCTTGTTTAGTACTTCCCGTTCTCTTTCACTCATAATAGCTCCTTGCATTTAGTATCATTATCACCTTACATAGGGAAATAGAAAAAATCCCCAAATGTGTTGTTAAATTTAACTGACAAGGTGTATCTATTTTTTAATTGCATTTTACCAAATTCTGAATAAGACTCAGTACCAAAGGCTTTGGATTCAACTGAGCATATATCTAAGTTCATAGCCAGTACTATCTCAGATCAATAATTTAAAACGTTTTCGAATAGTTGAAGTTTGTAGGTCTTAGCAACGACCATTTCTTCTTCGAAACTTGTGGGCTGATGCTACGGAATCGCAAAGAACTGTACCGAATAACACTAGCCACATCACTTGAGACTTTCAACAGCAACAACGACTAAAACGGAGATCACATGTAAATTGAGTTGAGTTTGAGTTTTGTTTAACGGCATATCAACCACTGTGGATTATTCAATGCCAAAAATATAGGGTTTCAAATGTATTTTTTCAATGTTCAGTTATAGTGAAAAGGTTGATTTTGTCAGATTTCGATTAAATATCTTTTTTTTTTTTTTTTTTTAGAAAACTGAAGATGTTTTCTAGTTTTGTATTCAAAAATGTATTGCTGGTAATGTTTTTCCTTCAAAAATGCATACTTTTCTATAAAAGTCTATTTTTATGTATATATTTCTATAAAAATTTATTTTTATACTTTCATAGTGTTTTAACTCCAGTTTGGAGGTTAAATATTTGCCCATAGCTGGGACCCTAACAGGTGCTACCACTCCGAGTCAAGTTAGACCCGGGAACAACAGAGGTGGTTCTATGCTCCTCACAACCTCCCAATCAGAGGTCTTGCTGCCGGATGCAGTTTACCGTCATTCCCAGGACCTACATGTAACTTGAAGGGAAAAAAACTGACTTATCAAGATGTTGACATTCCACACAACTTCAAATGAAAGATGCTGTCATCGATGCTTCAAAAAGCAGTTAGTGGATTTAAGAAACCTATATTCCTGAAAAACTGTTTCAATAAAATGATTTTATACATTTAACCAAGAATGGCACTGGCTGTTTGGTCAATGAAAGTCGAATGTTTATTTGTAAGGAAACGGCTAAGACAACCATGACTATATTCATTAGTTGATAGCCGTCTTCATTGCACCAATTTTAATCTATGTGCTTAATATTCACTGTTGAATTAAGTGCACTGACATCTAAACTTATTTATAAATGGAACTTTGTGTGTGTGTGTGTGTGTCCGTTACCTATAGACTCCGAAATGGCTGAACCGATTTTCTTGAAAATTTACACAGTTGTACTATAAGCGTTTGCGAGTGTTCTTAGCTAGGTTTTGTGTCGAGGCACCCTCGATAAATATCGAAAATCGATAATCGAAAAAATCGGGTTATAGAAGGAGTGGTCCGATTTTAATCGAATTTGATACACTCATAGAAAAAGAGATAAGAAACGATATTCAGAAGTTTCAAAGTTGCAGTTCTTACAATAGTGCAGATAATATATATATATATATATATATATATATATATATATATATATATATAAAAGGCAAGGTGTTTGTGTGTATGTCTGTTTATCTGCTGTATGTCTGTATTTTTTTCAGCCCTTTTATTTTAGTTTCTGCTTTGGGTTTGACTCTAAGTCGGTATAGTTGTAGTTCTTAGTCTCAGCCAAGATACCATTTACTCAGAGGATTTATTTAGCCTTCAAAATTCCGTTTACGACGAAAAAACTTATTCGATAGCGGTACCAGGAAATCAAAATTTGACTTACATCCATTCATTTTTCTTTCAGTCTACGGTTTCGCTTTAACTGGAAACAACTATTGCTTTTTAGTCTTTCGTGCCAACGTCCAAAGTGTCTGAGCTCCAGGACCATGGATTAGTTATAAAGCTTTCATTACACCCGAGCAACGCCGGGCTATACTGCTAGTCGAAAAATAAATGCTAGTTGCGTAAAATAATCTCTTGTGTTGCGTACAAAGACGACCAACTTTCTCTACACTAATTGTGGAACATGGACTCGTCCATCCGTTATAAGAAGAACGTCTGCGCATAGAAATGGCCGCAAGGCGTAGCGCTTGAGTCGTACGCATTGCCGCACTGAACTACGGTATTCTCTATTACCGTATCATTAATCCACGTCTTTCATGTGATTAAACTTGTTTTTCAATCAACCTTTTGTTCTAGTGTGCTTTCTTACGGTCTTATTCAGCAGAACTACGAGCGTTCTACAAACATTAAAACAATTTGTATGATGAAGCTAAAGACTTATATACCTCTCCAATGAAAGTATGTATTAACTGTAATGAGTGAGTTTACATTATTCGGACTATTGTCCTCATCTTTGTTGCTCTTTGTACGACGTTTCGGCCGTTGTACGCTCCGGGCTTCTTCAGGTGCACCTGAAG
The DNA here is from genome assembly GCA_037127315.1 of Ascarosepion bandense. Classification (NCBI taxonomy): domain Eukaryota; kingdom Metazoa; phylum Mollusca; class Cephalopoda; order Sepiida; family Sepiidae; genus Ascarosepion; species Ascarosepion bandense. Next base: position 94,047 of record JBBBDQ010000546.1, read on the forward strand.
GCCGAAGCGTACAACGGCCGAAACGCCGTACAAATAGCAACAAAGATGAGGACAATAATCCGAATAGTGTAAATACTACTTCATCTCAGAAATATAGACAAATACTGAGTTTGATTTTTGTTTAACGTCATATCAACCTCTGTGGGCTATTTAATGCCAAAAAGGTAGAGTTTTAAGGTATTTTTTTAATGTTCGGTTATGGTGAGAAGGTTGATTTAGTAAGTCTTTTATGAAAAAATTATTTTTTATTTATTTTATTTTAGAAAACTAAAGATTTCTTCTAAGTTTGTATTCAAATGTGTACTGCTGGTAATAATTTTTTTTTCGTTCAAAAATATATTATGGAAATAATGTTTTTTTTTCCTTCAAAAACGTGTTATGGTCATATTTTTTCCTTCAAAGATGTATTGTTGGCAATATTTTTCCCTTATAAAAGTCTATTTTTATGTATCTATTTTTATAAAAGTCTGTTTTTATACTTTCATAGTGTTTTGACCACAATTTTGGGGTTAATTATTTGCCCATAGCTGGGACCCTAGCAGGTGCTACTACTCTAGGTCAGAGTAGAACAACAGCAATTAAGTGGTGGCTCAATGCTCTTCACAACTTCCCATTCAGAGGCTTTGCTGCCGAATGCAGTTTACCGTCACACCCAGGACCTAACACTAATGAGATAGATAAATTTCTGTGATAAGTCTAAAAGAGTTTGATTGATAGCTTTGTAGATAGATAGGTAAATAGGTAGAAATGAATGTAGAATCTAAGATGGCCTGCTACATAAAAAGTGACATTTTAATATCTTTTGGAGAAACTAGTTTCTAAAGGATCAAATGCTTGACATGTCACTTCATTCGACAAATGTCCACATTTTGAGCAACTATGACCTGGAACAAAGTTACATTTTTAGGATCGTCTTTCTGTTGAAGAACTAATTTATTTTTCAAACAAGAATTTCAAACATGAATTTTCTTGACAACCTTACTGGAATAAATTCAGCACCGCCAGAACACCGTCTGAACTTATCAAGTTCATTTTCAAAATGGCCTTTATTAAGTTCACCAAGCAGACTGAAATTAATCTCACCGATATACTCTATGCCCAAAATTTGGAGACATCTTCTGGATTTAATAATTAGTAAGTTTCATTCCTTCTAGAGCTAAATTAATTCTTACTAAGCTTCTAGCCAATTAGTGCATGATATCCGATCTTTTTTTAGAGAGCAGGTTGCTCGAAATTTTAAATCCATCAGCCCTAAGATAACCATTAGCTAGCAAGAGAGATTAGGCAAAAAGAGCTAAAATTTAAAAAAAACTTTATGTAGTAATCGGTTAATTTCATAATATTTCCTTTGATTAAATTGTATACTATTGATTATATACGGTGAAAGATATATTAAATACTAGTTTCTATATTTTAACAGTTTTTTTCCTCCTTAATTCCGTTTTACAAGACGTTTTTTTTTTAAATGAGAATAACGGTACAAAATGAATGTTGTTAACCTACGGGTTACCGTGTTTAAATCGACGTTATTTTCGCTATGTTTTAAGCAAAAATTAGTATTACTTTTACAAACTCCAGTTAATTAATCATTAATAATATACTTAGAAACACATTTTAAAAACAAATATCAGATTGTTACGGGTCCTATGTGTATCATTTGGTCTGGGTGATGTTCATACCAGTTCCTTGCAGTTTTCTTGTCGAAAAAGTTGCAGGTTTCCCAATGCAGATGTTGGCCTACTTTATCATTTAATCAATGGGTGATAACACCGTACAACCTGATAAAAGATGGGCAATTGTTTCTGGATAGTTATTACAGAATCTGCATTTTAGACTATCACAGTTATTCATTACTAGTAGTATAGCCCAGCGTTGCTCGGGTGTAATGAAAGCTTTAAAACTAATCCATGGTCCTGGAGCTCAGACGCAGCCAAAAGAATATTTGTGTGAAGTTTGGTGAGAATCGGATAACAATTGTGGATTTGTGTAAAAAACAAACAGACAGATAAACAGACACACACACACAAACATCTTGCCTTATATATATATATATAATCGATTTTCTGCACTATTATAAGAACTGCAACCTTGAAACTTCTGAATATCGTTTGTTATGTCTTTGTCTATGAGTGTATCAAATTTGATTAAAATCGGACCACTCCTTCTATAACCAGATTTTTTCGATTATCGATATTTATCGGGGGTACCTCGACATAAAACCTAGCTAAGAAAACTCACAGACGCTTATAGTACAACTGTGTAAATTTTCCATAAAATCGGTCCAGCCGTTTCGGAGTCTATAGGTAACGGACACACACACAAAGTTCCATTTATAAATAAGTTTAGATTTAGATATGCACTTTGTAATTATAGAATGAGCGTTGTGGTGCAGTGGCTATCGTTTCAGAAAGAGAAATCAGAGCCGAGTTCAAATTCCAGTTGAATTCGTTGTATTCACTTACGCGCAAATACCCTTGGGAAAGATATTAATCCGTCTCTTCCCACCAGCTACGGGCTAAATAACAGAACAAATTGAGTTCTATAGCCCTGATTGGCAACCAATCTACCAGAATCTTGCCAAGTAATGACAACCTACTGTAGGAAGATTTTTCATGTCTCTTTCGAAATATAATCGCTCAAGCTTCTATCACGTATGGCACTCAACTGACTGACTGACTGACTGAATGAATATCTAGTTCGTAAGCATTGGCCTAGTGCAGCAAAAAATAAAACCTTCGATTTTTAACTTTTAACTCAGCACTACGTAACTACGTTGGTATTAAATGTATGACAAAAACATTCAGGAAAGACATTTTCTCTGGTCGGGTGCTCCTGCTATCCACCTCGGTGTCCTCGACCAAATCCAACGGAGAATCTGTAATGTGATTGATCCTGACCTGGCAGCTAGGATACAGTCACTTTCTCACATACGCAGTGTGGCTTCCCTGTGTCTCGTCTATAAATACTTTCACGGCTTTTGCTCCTATGAACTTAGTTCACTGATATCCCCTATATACGAATTTCCTCAAGCAACAAGATTAGCATCTAGGTCCTACCCTTTCACTGTGAAACCAATAAAATGTAAATGCAAATTCTACTCCAGCAGCTTCTTTTCTCGCACTTCCCTCCCGTGGAGTTCCCTTCCATTTACTTGCTTCCCTGACAGCTATAATCTCCAAGAATTTAAATGTAAAGTCAAGAGTCATCTCCTGTCTCACTAATTTACACCCCCTCTCTCTCTCTCATGCTTTTTTCTCCGTCCATCCCACTCTCATCAGTATTATCTTCCTTCTCACATTCTCTTGCTGACACCCCCTGTAACCTGTCACCCTTTCTCATAACATTCCTCTTATGTAACCCCCTGCACAACAGTGGCAGTAAAATACCTTGCTTGGGCCACAGGATTATGAAAAAAAATTCCTGGAGAGGGCTAGTAAATTAGTTTTGGAAAAGAGCAGACTATCTTCAATTTTAGGTGATTATTTGAAACCCAAAGAGTTTTCCAAATCTTTTGACCAAAAAAAGAAAATATCTACATAAACGAATGAAAACATTGCATGTATGCTAAGGTTATCTTAAATCTTGAATGTCCCTTCATTACATAAAGAACTCAGGCACTTGTGAGAACCAAATGCACAAAACATTTATAAAAGAAGTAATTCAGTTACTTTTTTCATTATGAAATTTCTGAACAGCGTTTTTTTCTGTAAGTCACTGAATTCAACCAACACTTGAGGACATATGGTCTACTGGATAAAGGCGTTGGTTGGATCCAGTGATTTGATCCAAAAGGTGTGAGTTCAATACCTGGCGACGGCAATGGCTAACAAAAACACTTAGAAAGTTGAATTAAATAGAGACACCCGGAAGTGACAAAAATTATAGAACGAGAACAATCTACCCCAGAGATCGAAATAAAGGGTTCAGTTTGAAATCCCAATCACCTGAAGAAAGTCGGAGTGTAAAACGGCCGAAACGTCGTGAATATGGCAATAAAGATGAAGACGAAATTCCAAACCGTATAAATAATTACAATACCTTATCTCCGAAAGACAAGTATTTTCTTCATGTCCAATGAAATAAAGGCAAATAATGTAAATTATGGTAAAGACAAGAAATATAAAAAAAATATAAAAAAAATATAAAAAAATGTAATATAAAAGTTATAAATGTGATCAAAGTTATCTTCCCGAAGTATTCTTTTTTTTATTTTCATTGATGAGTATTCTTTTTTTATTTTCATTGATGAGTACTCTTTTTTTATTTTCATTGTATTTTTTTATTTTCATTGTAGTACTCTTTTTTTATTTTCATTGATGAGTATTCTTTTTTTATTTTCATTGATGAGTATCTTTTTTATTTTCTTGATAGTTTTTTTATTTTCTTTTTTTATTTTCATTGATGAGTACTCTTTTTTTATTTTCATTGATGAGTACTCTTTTTTTATTTTCATTGATGAGTACTCTTTTTTTATTTTCATTGATGAGTATTCTTTTTTTATTTTCATTGATGAGTACTCTTTTTTTATTTTCATTGATGAGTATTCTTTTTTTATTTTCATTGATGAGTATTCTTTTTTATTTTCATTGCTGTGTATTCTTTTTTATTTTCATTGATGAGTATTCTTTTTTTATTTTCATTGATGAGTACTCTTTTTTTATTTTCATTGATGAGTATTCTTTTTTATTTTCATTGCTGAGTATTCTTTTTTTATTTTCATTGATGAGTATTCTTTTTTTATTTTCATTGATGAGTACTCTTTTTTTATTTTCATTGATGAGTACTCTTTTTTATTTTCATTGATGAGTACTCTTTTTTTATTTTCATTGATGAGTACTCTTTTAGGAAGAACTCAGACAACTTCTGTTCTGTAATAAAAAAAAATATGTAACACTGTAAGCATGTTTTAATTTTTTAATCATTTCACTCCAAGCAAGGCGATAATGCCACTATGATATAGTGACGAGAAAGGACAATATTAGAACAGAATTAAAGAAGAGAGAAGATGGCGATTATTGTTTCATCTACCTGAAGTAAGAAATTGGAAGAGAATTCTACAGGCGAGAAATGCAAAAAAAAAAAAAAATTATTAGAATAAAGTTTGAGTTTTGTTTAACGATATATCCATCCTTGTAGGTTATTTAATGCCAAAAAAGTGAGGTTTTAGGGTTGTTGTTTTAATGTTCGGTTATAGTGAGAGGGTCGATTTAGTCAGATTTTAATGAAAATGTTTTATTTTTATTCTTCTTTATCCTGGAAAACTGAAAATGTCTTCTAGTTTTGTATTCAAAAATGTTTTGCTGTGAATTGTGTTATGGTAATAATTTTTTCTCCAAAAATGTATAATTTTCTATAAAAGACTATTTTTATGTATATGTTTCTATAAAACGCTGTTTTTATACTTTCATAATGTTTTGACATCAGTTTGGGGATAAGCTATTTGCTCATAGCTGGGACCCTAACAGGTGCTACCACTCCGGGTCAGGGTAGACCTAGGAACAGCAGCAATTAAAAGGTGGTTCCATGTTCCTCACAACCTCCCCATCAGACCTTGCTGCTGGATGCAGTATAACGTCATGTCTAGGATCAATGAGAATTAGAACTTCCGACTTTATTGTTTCAACAGTCAGTCAGTTAAGTGCCATACGTGAAATACGCTTGGGCGATCATGTCTCGAAAGAGACATGACTGACTGGGCAGAAGATTATCTCGCAGTAGTTTGCCATTGCTTTCTACGGTAGATTGGTTGCCAGCCAAGGTTATAGAACCCAATCTGTCCTGTTATTTAACCCATAACTGGGAGGAAGTGACGGATTAATACCTTTCCCAAGGGTATTTGCGCGTAAGTGAATGCAATGAATTCAACTGGAATTTGAACTCGGCTCCCCGATTTTTCGTTCCGAGCTGATATCCACTGCACCACAACGCACGCCCGTTTCAACAGTAGAGTAATGAAAAGTAGTTGCTAATAAAATAATATGCTTAAATTCCAAAGAGGTACCAAGGAGGAGAGGTCATTGGAACAACTACCATCAAGATATTTATAGAAAAGAGAGAAAATCCATGTCACTGGGGTAACCAGAAAATCCATGTCTCCGGTAACTTGGAGTAGCAAATATTTAATGATATATTTTTTTATTCTCAAGAGTATGGGAACTTTTTGAAAGAAATTTGACTTTGGTAATTTTGAAATTTTACTGGATTCCACACTTCAGTTGGTGCTTGCTTTCTGTTTGATATTTAATTATGTGTTGTGGTCCTGTTTAAGGGATCACAGTTATAAGGTGAAAGAGTCCTGTGTTCATTGTGAGCGGTTAAACTACGAGTGTACTCCTTCTCTTGAAGTAGAAATATCTGGCATTATATAAACCAGACGAATCCATAATGTCCATGGATATAGGGGTGTTAACTGTCAGATTAAGATTTCCAAGAATTTTTTCTAGGAAAATTTCTTTTTGCTAGTTTTTTGTTTTTATCCTCTCACCCCAAGCAAGGAGTCCCACTGCCACTGTTGCGCAGGGGGTTACATAGGGGGAAAGTGACAAGAAAGAGGGGTTAGTTATAAAAAATGTCAGGATTGATGAGAATATCGAGGATAGGGGTTGTGTAGATGAAAAAAGAGCTTGAGAGAATGGATGCGAGTTAGTGTGATAGGAGATGTCTATTGACCTTAGATTTAACTTCCTGGAGATTGTAGCTGTCGGGGAAAAACGTACATGGAAGGGAATTCCACAGGTGGGAAGTGCGTGAAAAGAAGCTGTGGTTACATTTGATCGGTTTCACTGTAAAAGGGTGGGACTTAGTTGCTAACCTAGTGGCTCGTGTAGATTAATACCTATGGGGCGCGAGTGTGCTAAGTTTATTAGAGCAGAAGCCGTGAAAATATTTATAGAAGAGGAACAGGGAAGCCACGTCACGCCGGTGAGACAGCGACTGCAGCCGAGCTGCTAAGTCGGGATCGATCACATTACAGATTCTCCGATGGATTTTGTCAAGAACCCCGATATGAAAAGCAGGGGCACCCGACCAGATGTGGCAGCAGTATTCAATACATGGGCCGATGGTAGATTTATATATGTGCAGGATGGACCCAGACAGGAAAAACTTCCTGGCCCTGCACACTGAACTGACCTTCTTAGCAGTGGATTTAGCAATGGATTCGATATAGTCATTCCACTTGAGGTCCGTTGAGAGTGTGAGGCCAAGGAGGTGTGGTGTTTTACTCTCAGGAAGGCTAGCCTGTTTCGTGCTAATGGGAGGTAGGAGCGATTGTCTGTGATGGTTAATAGACAGCAGCTTCGTTTTGGAAGCATTAAAATTTACGAGCCATTTCTTACCCAAGTCCATCACGGATTGGAGGTACTTCTCAAGCTCGTCAGCGAGGTTGTCAACCTCAGCAGATTTTTTCTCGAGGCGAGAGTAAACGGTGGTGTCGTCAGCGTACATGCCTACTTGAGATCTTATAACATTGGGGAGATCGTTAATGTAGATCAGAAAAGGCGTAAGACCTAGAATAGAGCCTTGAGGTACACTCGTGTTCGTGTGATAGCTTTGGAAGGCATGTCCGTTTAATACTACCTTCATTGTGCAATTAGAGAGGAAAGACTGGATTAGGTCAAACAATTGTCCAGTTATACCATAGCTTGTGTAGAAGGCCAGCATGACAGACTCTGTCAAACGCTTTGAAAATATCCAGGGCAACGGTTCGAGCTTCGCCATTCTTGTTGAGCGCCTGGTATATATACTCAGTGATGGTCGTTAGCATATCAGCAGTAGACCGAGTGAAGCGGAAACGATACTGTTTAACCGAGAAGAGTCTGCGGGCTGTGAGATGCTGAACCACCTCGGTGTTGATAATGGCTTCGAACACTTTACCAAAGATCGCTAGAAGGCTGATAGGGTGGTACTTAGTGGAGTTACCAAAATACATAATTTCAATATGAAAAGATGGTATGGAACCATAACGATAATGATATTTTAAAGAGTAATTATTTCGTTGAGTCTCTTAAAGCAACTAACGAATCAGCACTACGAATTTTCTTAAAATTTTAGCTTTGTTACATATTTAGTTCCATCAGACTGTTGTCATCCTCTTTTATGCCATATTCACGAAGTTTCAGCCGTTGTATGCTCCGACCTTCTTCATGTTATTGAAATTTTGAACCGAACAAAAGCGTTGGTTAGATCGAGACAGGAGCACGCATAAATAGATAAACCAATAAAAATGAATAGGCAGAGATAGATAGATAGATAGATAGATAGATAGATAGATACATACATACATACATACATACATACATACATACATATGAACAGGCAAAGATACATACATACATACATACGAACAGGCAGAGACAGTTATGAAAAGGCAGAGATAGACACAAAGTTATGAACAGGCAGAGATAGATAGACATGAACAGGCCGAGATAGATAGATAGATAGATAGATAGATAGATAGATAGATAGATAGATATGAACAGGCCGAGATGGATAGATAGATAGATAGATAGATAGATAGATAGATAGATAGATAGATAGATAGATATGAACAGGCCGAGATGGATAGATAGATAGATAGATAGATAGATATGAACAGGCCGAGATAGATAGATAGATAGATAGATAGATAGATAGATAGATAGATAGATAGATATGAACAGGCCGAGATAGATAGATAGATAGATATGAACAGGCCGAGATAGATAGATAGATAGATATGAACAGGCCGAGATAGATAGATAGATATGAACAGGCCGAGATAGATAGATAGATATGAACAGGCCGAGATAGATAGATAGATATGAACAGGCCGAGATAGATAGATAGATATGAACAGGCCGAGATAGATAGATAGATATGAACAGGCCGAGATAGATAGATAGATATGAACAGGCCGAGATAGATAGATAGATATGAACAGGCCGAGATAGATAGATAGATATGAACAGGCCGAGATAGATAGATAGATATGAACAGGCCGAGATAGATAGATAGATATGAACAGGCCGAGATAGATAGATAGATATGAACAGGCCGAGATAGATAGATAGATATGAACAGGCCGAGATAGATAGATAGATATGAACAGGCCGAGATAGATAGATAGATATGAACAGGCCGAGATAGATAGATAGATAGATGAACAGGCCGAGATAGATAGATAGATATGAACAGGCCGAGATAGATAGATAGATATGAACAGGCCGAGATAGATAGATAGATAGATATGAACAGGCCGAGATAGATAGATAGATAGATATGAACAGGCCGAGATAGATAGATAGATAGATATGAACAGGCCGAGATAGATAGATAGATAGATATGAACAGGCCGAGATAGATAGATAGATAGATATGAACAGGCCGAGATAGATAGATAGATAGATATGAACAGGCCGAGATAGATAGATAGATAGATATGAACAGGCCGAGATAGATAGATAGATAGATATGAACAGGCCGAGATAGATAGATAGATAGATATGAACAGGCCGAGATAGATAGATAGATAGATAGATAGATAGATAGATAGATAGATAGATAGATAAAATATGAATCAGTCCTGATCCCTTCCTAGGGGTTGCGAGGGTGAAGGTAAGAATGAACATTCGCCATCCATTTTGCATTTCATGTTGCACTTGAGAGTATGCCTGGTGTGCGTTAAAGAACCACAAAAAAGAATCCTGATTTGCTTTCCAGAATTTTGTTCTTTGGTTGAAATTCACTTTGGGATGACATTCTCTGCAAATCCCATTATTTAATCCAAGCTGCGTGGGTGTGGTGTTGGCGCTTTCTCTGATGATACCAAATGAAATAGAATATTTGGGAATTAGGAAACGGGCGAATAGTTTAAATATAGATGCATGCAAAACAGACTTTCCTACTACGCTAACGACACGTGCACACAGTAAAGATAGTTTATTAGATTCAGATATTCATCACATATGACCTATATTTACTATCTTTAGTAAAGTTAAGAACCGATCATTAAAAATACCCACCCATAACGCCGGCTTGCGTGCACACATAAGGTTCATGATCGATTGATTTTTTTTTGTTTTACTGTTTATCAACCCTTTGTGAATTATTTAAAGCCGAAACATTTTTTTTCCATTTTCGGAGAATAACAGTTTTTTTCCCCCGAGTGAATAATTGTAGTTTCATTGTATATGATAAATCGTCTGTGTGTCGTATCCCTTCAGCTCGTGAGCAATCATGGCTCTCCACATTTTCATATCAGTCGTTGTCCTTAGCGGCATTTCTTCTTTTGCTAATCCCCCCCCCCCACTCTGTTCGATCATCAAATTCCCACGTGCGCGTCGGGTAGGTAGCCATCTCCTATGGTTATGTGTTCTAAGCCTTCTTTCCTTATAGTCTGTCCAAGAGCTTTCATCTGTCTGTCTGTCTGTCTGTCTGTCTATCTGTCTGATTCTTTTTGTTACTATTTTCTTTAAAACTCTTTCGTTGCATACTCGCTCTATAGAATTCTCAGTATCTTTCTGTAGAACCACATTTTTGTTACATACAGTTTCCTCTACATCTGTGAGGAGATTGTCCAACAACCGCTGCCATACAAGAGGCTTGATATCATCTAGCAATTAAGTATTCTTTCCTTATAACGAATTTTTTCCTGTTTCATAATTCTTGTTTAGCTTTCCGGGTGAAATTTTTGCTAATCTTCGGATTTCGGTGTCAAATTTTCCATAAGTATAAATTATATAAGAATTATTTTTCCAGATACAACTTGTATAAAAACGAATTGCAATAAATATTTTCCTTAAAATAGATTATAGGGTTTAATATCAATCGTACAGAAATAGATCGTTATTTATCAGATAGATATAAGATTTTGAAATTTCTACTTTTTAACAGTTTCACTAATTATGTCGGTCCATCATCAAAACATATCAAAGTAGAAATTTTCAAAACTGACAGTTTTTATAATTATTTCACTCCAGGCAAGGTAATAACATCACTCAGACGCAAGGAGTTTACTGAGTGTAAAAGAATATGAAAAAAAAAATAAAAAAATAAAAAAACATTGTTAAGGTGAGGGTGCAATAAAGAGCAGATATTATGACGACAAAAGATAACGATTGACTTTGAGTTCAAAAGAAAATCAAAGTTGACTAGAAAAATAGAAGAAAGAAATAGTATATAACATACATCTAGTTATTTCAGTTATCTAACTGCCAATCTAGCAATGCACTTAAATTCATACAACCACAATGTTTATCCAGAAACAGCTGTTTCAATAAAAGGTGAATAGGATTGACTTGAAAGACAATGAAAGGATTGTTATCTATGATTCCGCTTCGGTTAATATACGAACAACTTGTTTCATGTTGTTGAATTACTCTGGTTTGATTATTTTTGTAATAATGTAAGATACGTAAACACTAAAATAAATAAACATGCAAATAATAAATCAGACTATAACGATACATAAACAGTCTATAGAAAGTACAAAGTTTTTATCAATATTATTAAAACGGAAATTTTAAGATTGCATATGAAAAAATAACAAAAGAGTAGGGGAAGAAGAGAAGACTGATAAAATAAGTCACCGTAAAAAGGCGAATCGGAAGTTATTCCTGGGAGTTAATCAATAGTAATATATAACAATATATGTTATATATATAACAATACATAACAATATATGTTATATTATATATATTTCACGTTCCAGCGGAAATTTCTTTTTTCGGTTTTTTTTTTTTGTTATTTTTTTGTTCATTTTTGTTATTGTTTTGAATCAGATTTTGATGGGGATTTATTTATCTATCACCGCTTTTCTTCCATCTATTTATCAAAAGCAACCAATCAACACTGAACAAAATCCAATACGAGTGTAGTAGCAATATTTTAAAATGCATTTGACCAAGATTTAATGCAATTTTTTTTTTACCATCTATGGTTAAGTCCCCTATATTGTGGACGCTTGTTTAAAAAGGCGCCATAACTACAACGGATAAATTGAATATCTGAAAATAATTATAACAGAGCGCACTCACGTGTGTTTGCAAAAATCACAATCGAAATGATCACAGTTACACTAAATTTGTCTTCGCAATTCACCACTGAGGATGATCTTGGAGGAGATCGAAAGTACTTGGGTTAACAAAAACTACTGCAATCTCCTTGATGAATTTCAGCTTAACATTAAGAATTAGAGAATTTGAAAGGATTATTATAAAATAAATAGACATAACATCTGTATATTTGTCACATATAAATAAAGTGTTGCTGCCAACATTTGAGTGAGAACATGGATCGCTGGAGAACAAATACAGTCGATATATTGATCTAATTAGGGGAATCGTGCTGCTGGGATCACGTGACGTAAAAATTATATATATATATATATATATATATATATATATTAGTACATAATAAACATTCGAGTCAGAAAAGAAAAAGGTCTGATAGTATTCTTCGAAGGCATTATTTCTAGCATATGTGATTTTATAAATGTGGCGACGAGTATTCGTTTAAACTTAGGTGAGGAAAAAATGTACGTATCCTACATGTCGTAATAGAATATCCAGTATATATTTACCACTTCATCAAAGATAACCAGATGAAGTTATTCAAAAATAATCTATGAAATAATCAGAGAAGTACAGCAAAACGGAGGAACTAAAATCTATCATAATTCAAATGTTTACGCTACAAAAGCAGGAACAAAAACAACAAGATGAAGAGAAATTACAATTACAGCAACAAAAGTGTTTTGAATTAGCATTTAATAAAACTACAGAAGATAAACATTAAAATTATTCACTCCAGTTGCTCTTACTATTTCAGTTAGTGAATTTTTATACATTCTAGACGAAAGGATAACTTTTCCAGCTTATTATAGAAGATACGATAAGGGATCTTCAAAAGTGATTGTTTGCAGTGGAATGATGAAAAGAAACATGTAAAGTATGCAAATTTTATTTTGAAAAAAAAAAAAATTAAAGAAAGAAATTTGATGAAACTGTAGCAACACTATCGAAATTTTTCTGTAATAAGAGCTCATTATTCAATACCCGTTGGCAATGTCTTAACTTAGTGAAGTGTGGCGAATATTTTGTCACTTATGCAGGAGTCGTGAATCGTGAATGTAAAAAGTTAAAGTTAAATTAATTAAGTCGGGATTTATTTAAATGCTTAATATTCATATAGGTTTTAACTCCTAATTAGAACGCGGAATTACGATCCAAGATACTTGCTAAATTATGAAATGGATTCCAAATTAACTCTCCAAAGAAAAGCGGAAGAGTGTCAACATATTGTAAATCTAAAACTTAATACCGCAAGGATTGAGGAAAGAGACATTTCACAAGTACACAACATCCAATCATCTAAGAAAAAAGACTATAGACGTTTTTCAACTTCTAACAGAACATAAAAAAAAAACGATAGACCTCACTAATACCTAATACTTGTCACGGCTGGGGAGGTAAGCATATCAAAAGTTATTGTTTTTTTTTGTTTTTTCAAGGACAAAAAAATGTTTCGAATGTGGGAGGATAGGTCACAAAAATACTTGTTGCAGATACAAAACTTGGAGGAAAACCAAAACGTATGTGAACATGATAAATACATGGAGTAAAGACAAAAAGCGTAAATAAAAATAACATGACTTCAAATGTGTCTCTAACTAGAAACATCTCAAAAGAGGAAATCTGTTTTTGTGGAAATTGATAATGTAAGAATAAAACTACAACTAGATACAGGATTTGATATCACCATCATAAATGAACAGACATGGGGAAAATTGGGTAAACCCCAGTTTATTAGCTTCTAAGAATTGCTCATTGAGTTTCAGGAAATTGAACATTATGGGTGAATTCACCTGTAACATTTTTTTGTTGAAAAAACTAAAAAAGCGGTGGTGTTTGTATTAAAGAATACTGTTAATTCATTTGGAACAGATTGAATTGCATTATTTCATCTGTGGGAGCCTCCCAGTGAACTCTACCTACAACAAAATAAATATTGTTACCTCCAGCGCTAATATAGCAACTGAAAAATTAAAGAATAAATTTAAAAGAAGCCTGCCAGAAGTCTTCTTCTCAGAAGGTCTACGGACATAAAAAAAAAAAGAAAAAAAAGGTTAAATTTGAAGTAAAAGACAATGTAACAAAGCCAAAATGTAAACCATTTGCAGCTTTAGAACAAATTAATAAGGGATTAGAGAGACTAGAAAAAATAAGTGTGATATCAAAAATCGACTATTCCGAATGGGCATCGCCAACAGTTTACGTTATATAAAAAAAGTAAAATCCGAGTATGTGTTTACTTCTCAACTAGGTTAAATAAAAGTTTAAAACAATATAACTACTCGTTGCCTAGTCCAAAAGAAATTTTTGCTAAATTAAATGGTGATAATTTTTTTCTAAATTAGATCTGTCAGCCGCTTACCTATAAGTACTAGTAGACGAAGAGTGCTCAAAACTATTAACAGTTAACATACATAAAGCACTAATACAAATTTAACCAGCGTCCTTTCGGTATAAATGTAGTCACAAGCATATTCCAACAAATTATGGATACAACGTTTGCCTGTTTGGATTGTGCACAAGCATATTTAGATGATGTACTTATTAAAAGTGAGAGCCGAAATCAACAAACGGAAGATGTAAAAAAAGTACTTTTAAGAATTAAAGAGTACGGGTTTAAGATCAGTGAAGAAAAAATCGAATTATGTCCAGAATTAAATATCTAGAACAAATTATCAATGCAAACGGTAGACGTATAGGGGTATCTTATCTTATTTATTCTTTTCTAGTTGTAGTAGGATTCCGTTCTAATGAAGGGTAATTGTATACCGTGCAGGTTAACGGAATTTGGCCTTGTAGGAAGATAGCTCACTATAATTCATAAAATGATTATAAAATCAAGAAAGGCAATTTGAGTATAAAATAACACAAACACACACACGCACACACACATATATATATATATATATATATATATATATATATATATATCAATTAATGTTTTTACAATTAAAATAATACTTGAATATAAGTCCAACGGAGGTTAAAGTGTTCATGGAAAATAATATAATGCTGAAAGAGATAAAAGGCTTAGAAGTGTTGAAGCGTCTTGAAGTAAGGGGATGTTCATTTTGAAGTTGCCGCTTCTAAGGTCAGTAAGTCAGTAAGTACTTTGAGGAATGTCTTTGAAGAGGTCAATAAGTACTTTTGAGACAGGGAAGGAAAGAGGTCAGCATAGTAGCCGCTCGACTTAGGTTAAGGGAGAAACTAATCAGCTCGTCCGTCTCCAGTCTGTCTAACAATGCTTTGTCTCCGCTTTTTATATCTGCATTTTGGATCAAAACGCAGCTTGTTTTGGAATTTCCTACTTGAATTTGATTCTGGGCTTCCCATTGGCTCATAAATAAAATTCGTGTAGGCTCGCGAAATGGAAATTTGATATTTGGTTAATTTTTATTTTTCAACCGGAACATCTGCGCGAATCCACCTGCGCGGAGGTGATTTTTATTCATTCGCTTTCTGGACGGCATAGAGCCAACATCCGGTCTCGCTTTTCCTCGGTCGGTATCACCACAGACGAACAGATCTTTCAAGGTGAAGCGTAATAAAAAAATGTCTGCCACAACAAATCTAAAAAAGTTACAAACATTTTTAGAGTTTGCTAATTATTATGCATAAATACCAAACATGCATGATTTAAGGGCATCTTTGAATAAAATGCTGAAGAAAGATATTAAATGAAATCGATCAAATAAATGTCATAGTGTTTTCCAAGAGATTAAGAAAGTGTTAATGTCGGACTTGTCACTTGTTCATTTTGATCCTAAATTAAAGATTGTGATTGCATCAGATGCAAGTGATTCGGATATAGAAGCAGTGATACTACACAAATATGAGGACTGGAAAACTAAACCAACAGCTCATGCTACAGTATCATTAATAGCAGCTGAAAAAAAAATACAGCCAGATAGAAAAGGAAGCATTCGCCATCATATTTGCTATGAAAATGTTTCATAAATTAACTTTGTAAAGAATTCATACTATAGACACACCATTGTCCATTATTGTTTACATATAGATAAAAAAGGGTGTTCCCACACATACAATCAGTAGACTGTGGCGCTGGGGAACTATTCTATTGAACTATAATTATAAAATGGAATTTCTACCATCTAAAAAAATTGAACTACGGACGGACAACTAGACTAATACCAAAATTCTCTGAACCATTTGAGGACACAGTTAACTACGGTGATAAGGGCCAAAAATGGAATCAGTAATGTATTATACAATACAGTAAGATATTTGCCCATAACATTAGAGGAAATAAGAATTAAGTTAGAAAATGACGACTTTATAATAAAAATGAAGCAAATAAGATTTAAAGTAAAAAAAATTAGAAAATGAATATTACTTGAAACAACGCATTTTCATTATGCAATAAGGTACATATATACGCAGAAAGAATTGTGATACTAGCAACATTGCAAAAACCTATGTTAAAAGAATTTCACATAGGAAATCCAGAAATTTCTAGGATAAAATTCTTAATGAAGTGTTATGCTTATTGGCAAAAAAACAAAAAAAAAACAAAACAAAAAAACTATCAAGTTAGTGAAAATTAAGTAAAATCATGCAGAGGTTGTGAACGGGCAGCGAAGTCACCACCTATAAAATTTCAACTATGGCCGAAAACCGATATTCCATGGTCAAGAATACATATAGACTTCGCAGGATCGTTAAATGGAACATACTATCTAGTGATAGTCGATAGTTACACTAAATGTCCAGAAATATAAAATATAGAAGACTGACTACTACGGCAATGATAAGTTTTTGCAAGGTTCATTGTACCTGACTACTGTTTCAGATAATGGGAAACAATTTACGGCTAATGAATTTAAAGTTTTCTGTAAATCATTATCAGTAGAATACATTACAACGCCTCCTTCTCACCCAAGATCAATCGGACTTGCCGATCGGTTTGTCGATACGTTTAAAAGGGCATTAAAAAAAGTTGGAGAGAGAGAGGAGTCAGATGAAGTGATGCTACAACAATTTCTGAATGTTTTTAGAATAACATCAAACCCGAAGACCGTGTCTGGAATATCGCCTGCAGAGTTGATGTTCGCCAGGAAGATTAAGTCCGTTTTTAATAAAATACTTCAAACCTGGAGATAAGGTGTCTCTTAAAATGTATTAACGTAGAAAATAATTCTGGGAAGATGGCGTTATAAAAAAAAAACAGATCGGTAAAATGACATACATTGTACAGAGACAAAGGTGGGAACATAAGCGACACCTTAATCAGGTTTAGAAAGCCTCCGAAAAGAGGTACTTATGAAAATATTGTATGACACGTTTGACGTACCTATGCCATCAAAATTTGTTATAGCATGGTTTTGCGGTAAAAGAAAAAGAAGAGCAACAGAATGTTTAAATATTGAAATTAAGCTGAAGAAATATAAACTCCAGAGAAAGTCATCTGAAAGGGGAGGTGCCATATATGAATAAAGTGTCACTGCCGACATTTGTGTTTGAACATAGATCGCTAGAGAACAAACATAGTCGACCTCGTTTTGATGTAATTAAGGGAATCGTGCTACCTGGGTCACATGACATCGTATATATATATATATATATATATATATATATAAACACCTAATGAGCCAGACGGACCTACCGTGGTTTCACCTGACGATCCGTTTAGGTGAAACGTAGGTAGGTCTGTCTGGCTTATTAGGTGTTTATTTCTTTATTTATTTCACTCTATCTCTGTATTGAGCACTTTCTGTTAAATGATTACTCGTATCGGGATTTTTTCTTTGGGTTTCGTGCTGGTCTCGGTCCGAACTCTTTTGACTGATGTTCATGTACTAAGCTCTTTCTTTTTTTAAAACCATTTTTTTCCTTCTTTCGAAAGTTTTCGAGGAAGGTTTTTCGACACGAGTATAATTTTACAAACTCACTTTATATATATATATATATATATATATATATATGGGTACATAATAAGTATTCGGATGAGAAAAAGAAAAAAGATGTGAATATTATTTGAAGGCGTTATTTTAAGTATATGTAACTTTAAAACATTATTCCATGAAACATGCTTGAATTAAAATAGGCTACCAACAAATACAAACATTATGTACATTATCCGGAATATTGTCCTCTTTACTGCCATGTTTATGACGTTTCGACCGTTGTATGCTCTGTCCTTCTTCAGGTGATAGGAATTTTGAATCGAACCCTTTATTACGATAACTGGGGTAAATCATTCTCATTTCATGTGCGATGCCACTTCTGGTAGCCATGTAATTATGTCCCTTTAATTTAACTCTGAGTTATTTGTTCACCACTGCTGTAGCCTGGTATTGAACTCACAACTCTTTGGATAGTCAATGGAACTAACCAACGTCTTTATCCAGTAGGCCATGTGTTCTCAAGAACATGGAATGAGAATGTCATACTACAGTGATCGAAATAAGGAGTTCGGTACGAAATTTCTAGCATCTGAAGAGGGCAGGATCCTACAACGGTCGAAACGTTGTAAACATAGCAATAAAATTGTGGATAATAATCCGAACAATGTAAATACTACCTTATCTCAAAAGTATAGACAAATAAGCATATATAAGATTTTAATATGTCCGTTTTTATAACGATACAAATAATAAAAATATACCGCTTACATAAATGATGGAAATAGTATTTTCGCTAATGTAGATTTTGTTGGAAAAGCATTCTTTTACGGTACCCATTCACGGACATAAGTATATATTATGAGCATATTATGCTTAACCCTTAGCCCTTAGCCCCGGAAGGAGTCGTTGGGGCGCCGACGTGCTGAGCTGTCCACCAGTTTCCTCCATCTGTCGCATTTGTCTGCCAGAGCCCGGGTTTCTGCGAATGGTTTCCTCGTCCATTCTTCGATATTGTCATTCCACTTTTTCTTCTGCTTTCCCTTCCTCCTACATCCCATTATAGTACCTTGAAGAACTTTCTTTACAAGTCTATCCGATCGTGTTACATTGCCATATCATCTCGGCTTCCTTTTCTTCACTGAAGTAAGGAGGTCTTCGTGGAGTCCAATGTGCTGCTAGGTTTTACTGCGTACCTGCTCGTTGGTCTTTCATGTGGTCTTCGGCTAGGAGAATGCAATCATAGTCTGTGCAGTTCTTGCAAAAAATCTGGTGTTGATCTTTGGTCACCGATGATCGCACCGAAGCATTTGAACTGCTGCACTGTCTGAAGTTTCTGGCCATAGACAGAGATGTCTAACGTGATGGAACTATAGTCATTTGTCATAATCTTTTTCTTTTTTTGGTGGGGGGGGGTGTCGGCGCTAATTCCGATCACATATTTTTTAAGGCTATGTAAATGTGACTGATCGGGCTCGCAAGTTCACTCTTTTCCCCGGTTAGTCCATCTAGAACATCAGCAAATCTGAAATTTGTGATGATTTTTTTCTCTAATGCTAGCTGTGCCCACATGGTCTTCTAGGGTACTGCTCATGATCCTTTCTACGAAG
Organism: Ascarosepion bandense; assembly: GCA_037127315.1. Lineage (NCBI taxonomy): Eukaryota > Metazoa > Mollusca > Cephalopoda > Sepiida > Sepiidae > Ascarosepion > Ascarosepion bandense. The sequence goes on from JBBBDQ010000546.1 coordinate 113,568, forward strand.
ATGTTGAAAAGAGTTGGCAGATATATGGGTATATATCATCAGGCAAAATTCAATAAAAATATGTTTGAATACACACACACACAATATATATATATATATATATATATATATATATATATATATATATAATGATACCAAGTCCGTAAACAGAGTGGATAATCCAAAAAGACCTATTTAATATAAATTATTAAGAGAAAGATTTAAAGAGAGAGCTTAATGGATATTATCCAATATGGTATACATAAAGGAAAACTCAACACATCATTTAAAGCTGTTATAAACAATAAATATGAATAAATTAAAAATATATCGGTGTTAATCCATTTCGTAACGGATTTCGTATAAGTTCGTAAATAAATTGTCTTTGTTTATATTAAGATACAAAAACAGAGCAGATATGAATTCGACGAAAAATCAGGAAAATGTGTTTAAAAGCATTATTTCGGACTTTGACTATAAGTACTTCGTGGTCGAGCGATCCAAGACATATCAGATCAATTGAAGGTTTCCTCCTCTATCGTTTGAATCCTGCCGTAGGATAGATATTTTTCTAAGATTTTTCGATTATTCAGGCCAGTATATATAAATAGATATACTGCTTAATTATATGAAAAAACAAAACACAAAATAACAACAAAAAACAACAGAATATCCACTCAAATACGAGTATCCATTAAAATATATATATATATATATATATATATATATATATATAAAACATTTAGGCTGACACGCTATTAAAAGACGGAAGCTGATGATGGCTCACCTGAAATAAGCCATACTTCCGATTTACCATGAAATAGCGTGTCTGCCTTAATTTTTCTTATATTTGCTCTCTCTCTCTCTCTCTCTATATATATATATATATATTCATATATATTTAGAGCTCTCTTAGAGAGTTATCCTACCACTGTATTTACAGGATACTCATTTAGATTCTTCTATATCGACACCGCACGCTTATATATATATATATATATATATATATATATATATAGAGAGAGAGAGAGAGAGAGAGAGAGGAGGGGGCAGCAATCTCTTTTTCATGCAAGTTTCATTAAAAATGACAAACAAGAAAGTATGGTTAATTTTTTCATATAATTTTTCATGTAATTTTATTGATTTTTTCTTTTTCAGGACGTAAATTATGTAAAACTTGTCCAAATGTTTTACTTTTCCAAGCTCTATACTTGTAGCCATTATCAAGGGTGAATTTTGTTTTACTTTAACTGAATATAGAAAGGTATTTGTGTATATATGCTTCTACATTTACGGCTCGATATGGCTCTTGTAAAGTGTTTGAAAAAAGAACTTGCCGAAAGTAAAAAATAAAAAAAATAATTTAAAAAAAAACGCAGCGTTCATATGACTAATATGAACCACGTTGTCAATTTGGTCGAAATAAAATCTTTTTTTCTGGTGATGACCCTGTTTCATCATCGAAATATGTCCAAATAATAGTTTTCAAAATTCTCTTCTATTTTACAATTACGGTGGATTCTCATCCAACTTTAAAATCACAAATTAAAATTCAAAGAGACTAAAATATGCTTACGGCCATATCACGCGTAAACACCAATTCCCATAAGATTACCGAAGTTAAGTAACGCTGAGATTGATCAATACTTAGTTGGGTGACTGATTGGAAATACCAGAAGCTTAAATGTGCAAGTGGTGTAAAGAATGATGGCTCGGAATTGTTAACTGAAAAGCCGAGTTCTATTGCCCGTTGTGTTCGTTATACTGACTTATGCGCAAATATATTTGGGAACGGTATGAATCCACCTCTTCCCCTAGCTATGAGTTAAATAGTAAATCTTTTATCACTGAATAAGTCAGTCAGTTAAGTGCCATACGTGATACACGCTTGGGCGATCATGTTTCGAAAGAGACATGACTGACTGGGCAGAATATTATCCCAGCAGTAGGTTGCCATTGCTTTCTGCGGTAGACTGGTTGCCAGCCAAGGCTATAGAACCCAATCTGTCCTGCTATTTAACCCATAACTGGAAGGAAGAGACGGATTAATACCTTTCCCAAGGGTATTTGCGCGTAAGTGAATACAATGGATTCAACTGGAATTCGAACTCGGCTCCCCGGTTTCTCGTTCCGAGCCGATATCCACGGTACCACAACGAACACTGAATAAGTACTATATTAAAAAAGATTCTTACATTCTAAACATTTTTATTTTTAAATAATCTGAAAAGTGTTGATAATTTCCCTTTCCTTTTCAAGCATACATAATGACATAATGGTAGTCATTAGTATTAAAATTGTGTTAATGACGGGGCCGTTTCAATTATGGTGTCAAGTAGGGGAGTAGCAAGGGTTCACAATAAACCAACTCTTCTCCATTAAGGAGCAGATAACTAAAAATATAATTTAGTCTTTACCGTGATTTTTTTCTTCACTTTTCTTTATATCTTGCCTGCATTGGAAGGTTTATTGGTAAAAAGATATTTCATTGAGAAAGAACTCTTAAAAAGGGAACAGCTACACTTTGTTTTTTTCCTCTTCCCATGATTCACTCTCCGTATCTTCAAAAAAAGGGAAGGGAAAGGGTCCTAGATAGATAAGGAACTGTATATGTCGGGGCTCCACCTGTACATAGCACTCAGATCTGTTGTTTAAACCGTCGGAAGTGACTAACTGCTTTCCTGTTGTAACACTTGCTTGGTTTTTTGCAGAAAATCAGGAACCAACTTTTAGTCAACGTGTCTCATATAATGCTCCTGTGTTTTCTAAACTTAAATAGCATATGGATGCCGTAAAGACTTTTATTAGACCACCATTTTACAGTCACATGCGGAAATCATAAAAACTAGATATTTATAAGTTTGTATTTTTACTGAATTTAGCTTCTCCTCTCTCTCTCTCTCTCTCTCTCATACACGTGTGCACGCAAAGTAGCATATACTCACAACATGCCTTGAACCAACCTTTTCCAATTATTATATGGTAATTTTCTAAGCACAGCATAGATGTGGAACAAGGCCGAAATTATGAGACACTCAGTGAGGAGCGAGCTCACTACTTAGTTGTAAAGATTCTAGCTAGACAAGCATGTTAACCACCTCGAAGTGCCCTTTTTCAATTGCTAGCAGTATAGCCCGGCGTTGCTCGGGTGTAATGAAAGCGTTATAACTAATCCATGGTCCTGGACCTCAGACTCTTTGGACGTTGGCACGAAAGACTAAAAAGCAATGGTTATTTCCAGTTAAAGCGAAACCGAGTGAAAGAAAATTGAATGGATGTAAGTCAAATTTTGATTTCCTGGTATCGATATCAAATAAGTATTTTTTCGTCGTAAACTGAATTTTGAAGGCTAAATAAGTCCTCTGAGTAAATGGTATCATGGCTGAGACTAAGAACTACAATTATACCTACTCAGAGCCAAACCCGAAGCAAAAACTAAAATAAAAGGGCTGAAAAAATACAGACATACAGGCAGATAAACAGACACACACACAAACATCTTGTTCTATATATATATTATCGATTTTCTGCACTATTGTAAGAACTGCAACCTTGAAACTTCTGAATATTGTTTCTTATGTCTTTGTCTATGAGTGTATCAAATTTAATTAAAATCGGACCACTTCTTCTATAACCAGATTTTTTCGATTATCGATATTTATCGGGGTACCTCGATACAAAACCTAGCTAAGAACACTCGCAGACGCTTACAGTACAACTGTAAATTTTCAAGAAAATCGGTTCAGCCGTTTCGGAATCTATAGGTAACGGATACACAGACACACACACAAAGTTCCATTTATAAATAAGTTTAGATGAGCGGGATGAGGAAATAACTGTTAGAAGGACAGTTAATAGCAACTGACACTGCATTTAAATTTTGGGAGATTAAAGTTAACTGGAAAGCATTGAGCTGGAAGGGAGTTCCACAAGCGAGAAGTATTAAAAAAAAAACCCTGTTAGAATTTATGGTTACATCTAATCAGCTCAATCATAAATTGATGAAATCCCGACGCCAGTCTAATGCTGTGCTTAAATTTTTAAAAAAAATGTCCAGGTATCATAGCGAAGAGCACATCTAAACAATTACCGCGAAAGTATTTACAGAAAAAAAAGAAAAAAAGACAGACAGACAGGCAACCTTACAGCGGTAAAGAAATGACCGACGACCAGGTTAATTATGTTTCAGAAATATCATTATCCTGATCTTAAAAGTTAATTTTGAAGAAAATATAAAATATTTTTCATACTTCATAGATATATTAAACAAATAGAAAATAATAATTGCTATTCAAAGAGAGTAATCGTCTTACACAGAATTATTTACTTAATTTATTTATATATTTGTTAAAATCTTTTGCTTATTATATTTTTCTCGCTCGGGGCTTGGTTATCTTCTTTGTTTAATTTAATATATTGTCTTTAATGCATGTTATATTTTCTGCATTTTATATAGTGTATAAATTTGCATTTATTTCGTGGTATTTGACAAGGTATTCCTTTTTATGTTTCGACTTTTAAGGGCTGCGGTAATTTTTTTTTTCGTGTTTGCATTTATATATATATATATCCACCCTCATCTATTGAACAGGTGAAGAGGCTCATCCCTTGTTTCTTGTTTAAGATGCGGTTCCCGGTTTTCTCTTTTCCAATCTCTCCACTCTTATGTAGCCCCCTGCACATCAGTGGCGTTACCGCCTTGCTCGGGGTGATATGATTAAAATATATAGTGTATCGAGGCAGCAGCTAAACATATACTGTTAAATGTAACACACGATGAATGTTTAATCATTAGCCGTTCTAAACATCGTATTTTCACTTTAATTTCCGGTGAAAATATAGACAAAAATTGTCCAACATTTGGATATATTTTTATTATGTTGGTTCTTAGTTTAGTAATGTTTTATGTCAACACAAGATAAAGACATCCACCATCAAAGATGATTTTATGTTAACGTCCCTGTAACCTCTCTGAAGATGTGTGTGAACCGAAACCTTAGAACCAACATAATAAAAAATATACAAATGTTGGACAATTTTTGTCTTTATTTTCACCTGCAATTAAAGCCAAAATACGACGTTTAGAACGGCTCATGACTAAACATAATAGACATTCATTGTCTGTTATATTTAACAATATATATATATATATATATATATATATATATATACACTCACACACGGTGAGATGGGTAAATTGTCGCCACTTTATATTTTTAATTTCTCGCATGTGCCTTGTTCATTTTTTTTTTGTTGTGAAATGCAGAATATAGTAGGATCAGTTGGGCACCGTCTGTAACAAAAACAAAAACAAAAATCAAGAGCTCCGTCACGCATTTTACTGTGCCAGATATGTGGTAACGGCATGTTGTAGTGCTTGGCATTCGCGGTGGTGGTGAATCTCGAATATTTGAGAGTGTTTGGGTGTCAATCTGAGGACAGAGCAGAATATTTAGACAAAAGACTGATGGTGATTACGAATGGACGACAGCTGGGAAAACCCCTGATAAGACCTTCCGAATTTGTTTGTTAGATTCAGACTATGATTGAAAATGAACGCTCCATGTCAATCAGGTCTACAGCTGTCCTGGATCAAGGTGTTGGCTGTTGGAAAACCCTATGTCTGACAACAGGATTCTGTTCTCCTGCTTGTAAGGCATGGTGCAGAATGATGTCTGTCAGACGATTTCTGCGACTACACCACCCTTACTTTTAGCCACCTAACTCCCCAGACTTGCAACCCCTTGATTATTATGTGTGCGATGCAGTTGAGCGAGAGACTAACAAAACTCCTAAAACCAAAGATGAACTAAAGGCAAGGCTCATGGGGGCATTCACCAACTTAAACAAGGAGACTGCCCAGAAGAGATGCAGGAGATTCCGAAATCGTCTGAAGTCCGTGCTTGAAGGCAATGGCGATTTTATTGAATAAACTTACTTTTTAGTATTTCACGATATATTTATCAAAATACACAAAAAAAATGTCTGCTAAAATGAGATGTCAGTGTTATTTTCATAGTTGCGTAATTTAGACGATAATTTATGCATGGAAGCTTTTATATATTTCTGAGATGAGGTATTATTTACATTACCCGGACTATTGACTTCATCTTTGTTACCAGTTGTACCACGTTTCGGCCGTTGTAAGCCCCGGCCTTCTAGGAAGTTTGAATCCCTGGGATATATCATTCTGTAGAGCCTCTCTTGGTAGTCATGAGTTATCTTCCGCTAACCCTCTGAGTTACTTGCGCACCACTGCTGTAGCCTGGTATTGAACTAACAACTCTTTGAGTCACAGGAACTAACGAACGTCTATATCCACTGGGAGAACAACTGAATTTCTGGGACTTATAAAGCTAATGTTCAGCAACCATTTTTACCAGAGTTCATATAGCAATCTTTGATGTTAATGGTTTTCTCTAGTACTTTTTTTTTCAGGCGTGGCTGACCACATATGGAGGGAGAAAGGAGATCACCGCCCTCTATGGGATGAAGTTGAAATAAAAGATAGAGAACGCCACTGGAAACTACGTAAACGTAAGGAATCAGCACCTATGCTAGGCTACGAAAATCTCCTAAACCGACGAAGCATAGAGATGAATACAATATGGGAACCAGTAATACGGAGTGTCAGAGAAAATCATTAGTGTCAAATTGCAATATGAGCTCTGGTAAAAAATACTAGAGAAAACCATTAATTTAAAAAAAAGGTTGTGTCATAAGCAATTTCCGTTTTAGTAAAGCAATTATGACGAATTTAACATATACATGAACTTTTCCTTAAATCTAAATCTAAACTTAATGGAACTTTGTCTGTGTGAGTGTGTGTATCCGTTACCTATAGACTCCGAAACGGCTGAACCGATTTTCGTAAAAATTTACACAGTTGTACTATAAGCATCTGCGAGTGTTCTTAGATAGGTTTCGTGTCGAGGAAAATCGATAATCGAAAAAATCGGGTTATAGAAGGAGTGGCACGATTTTAATCAAATTTGATACATTCATAGACAAAGACATGATATTCAGAAGTTTCAAGGTTGCAGTTCTTACAATAGTGCAGAAAATCTATAATATAATATATATATATATATATATATATATATATATATAAGGCAAGATGTTTGTGTCTGTTTATCTGTCTGTATGTCCTTTATACAAATCCACAATTTTTATCCGATTCTCACCAAACTTCACACAAATATTCTTTAGTCTGAGCTCCAGGACCATGGATTAGTTTTAAAGCTTTCATTACACCCGAGCAACGCCGGGCCATACTGCTAGTCTTACATAACAGGTAAATGAAAATGAATTACATCCGACAATGTTCAACACAAAAGACAATGGATTGACAAGAATATAGCTTCATAGTCAATCAGCTAAGTTCCATACGTGATATACGCTTGGACGATCATGTCTCTTTCGAGTCATGACTGATTAGATAGAAGATTTTCTCGCAGTAGGTTGCCATTTATTTCTGTGGTAAACTAGTTGCAAAACACGTCTACTGAACCCAAGTCATAGCTGGAAAGAGAAGAGATGGGTTCATACCATTCCCAAGGGTATTAGTGCGTAAGTGAATGCAACGAATTCAACTGGAATTCGAACTCGGCTCTCCAATTTCTCATAACTTATAGCCTCATATACCACCCCATACAAGAGAGATAATTTGTATACGGTGGGATTGTCGCAGTGTTATTCATTTATAGTACTTAAAACGCAGGGAAACACTAGCTACACATTATCTAATCACATAGACAGAAAGGGTTCAGTTCGAAGTTCCAACGTATATCATCTGATGAAGGCTGGAGCCTTACAGCGGTAGAAACGTCGGGAATATGACAAGATGAGGACAATAGTACGAATAGTGTAAATAGTTAAAATAATGCTTATTTAATTTCAAAACAACTGCGAAATATGAATTTATCATTTCCCATTTTTATTATGATAAATAATTTATTTAATTTCTGTTATTCGTAATCTAGACTGCTTCATCAATAAATACATGAAAAATTAAATTGTTAAAATTTCTTACATAGGTGTGTTTCTATAGAAAAACTGGAGATTAGTTTAACAGAGCCTGAGAATATTTAATTAATCCAAGAAATATCTTACATATTTTGTTAAATGTTATTTCCTTCAGTTTTTAAATGAAATTTATTAGAGTATCAATCAAAATCCGGAATAAATCATACCGCATTTTAGGAGATTTTTTTTTTTTTTTTTTAAAGGGGAGGAAGAGAAAAGTAAGTTGTAAAACGAGCCAATATGATAAATCGTTTTATTAATGTGTGTGTGTGTGTGTATATATATATATATATATATATATATATATATTGGGTTGTTTTCTTTTCTTCCTCCAAAGATACGCTGTCTTGACCGTATGTAGGAATTTCAGTACAACCGAGCATAGCCGATCTATAACATCGAATAGCCCAAGTGAAGTCTTGAAAGGTTGCCATTTTCTAGGGGAACTTATATCATGCACGTCCTAAAGATAGTAGCAAATTTTTAGTCTGGGTGCGTGCCGAATACTGATCATATTCTGTCGGGTCGTCTATCGAAGAAGTCTGTTGTTTATTTAGACCAGAAACATCTAGTGACATAAGAGCAACAACACTGACGACGCACCTGGATTCGATACGTAAAGGTGTATTCTTAATAATAAGTTAACTTATTTTATTTAATTTTTGGTATTTGCAATCTAGACTGCTTCATACATAAATACATGAGAAATTAAATTTTGTTAAAATTATTTCTTACATAGGTGCGTTTCTATAGAAAAACTGGAGATTAATTTTTACAGAGCCTGAGAATATCTAATCCAAGAAATATGCCACGACAGTTACATCGCATCTTCAGACAAGAATCGAACCCATTTTCCTTAGTTTGGGATTAACAGCTTCAAAAATAAAAACAAATGTTGTCGTTTAGCAAGTTATGCCACTGATTGAGTCCAAGGAAAAAAAATTAACCTTTCGAGTGATAGTTTTCTATGCAGGCAGCCCTCCTTAGAAGACTGCAACACAATCTTTCTGTTTCTGTTTCTATAATTAAGCCAAAAGTTGGTGTTTGATCCCTGATAAAAGCTAATTTTTCCTCAAAATTTCTGTTTTCATTTCCAAGGGGTCAGTGTTCGAGCAGAGTCAAGCTTTCAATACCATTCCTACTTGCAAGAATGGAAGAACATAATCTTCCTACCAACATTCCTCACCATTTTCCCTTTTGGATCTTAGTAAGCTTAAAATGTATCGATATTATCAAAGTGACCCAATGACAGTAAAATGTTTTTACTACCTTTTTGGTTCTGTCTGACTAAGGAATCAGATACCGTTATTCATTGGGAGAAGCCTTTCTTTGATTCTGTCTCAAAAACATGACAAGACCGGAGTAGGTCTATATAATTTTTCCGAAATGCAATCATTCAACACGTTTCATTGCCTCGCTCTTCACAGCATTATCTTAAAGTCGAAGATTGCCAAATATCAACGCCAAGACTTTCGCCAACATCGACTGCTAACACTTTTTAGCATCATGTCGTCGGGTATGCCGGCAAAGGCGCGCACAGTTCCCTTATTATCGGAAGCATTGCTCCCTTTTTTTTTATCAATTTGAAAAATTATCATAACAACGCTTCCATCGTCAGCAATAGCTCCGCCGCCGCCACCATCACGTTTTTTATAATTAACCATCTCGAACCAGAAACAACAAATCAGAACTCAGAAAAAAACATTTCCGAAAGAAAACGTGGACGCATAAAAAAAAAAAAAAATTATAAAATACTAAGTCTGATTGGCTGCCCGGGGCAGTGCTTTGTGACCCTCGCTATTTTATCAACATTTCCTTTTTTTTGTTTCTTTTTTTTTCTACACACATTTATATAATTTAGAAATTAAACTAAGCACAACTGACTATTGAAGGATGAAAAATCTTTGCAGATTTTGACGTCATTCTGGGATCTATTTTTTCTCTCTAAATCCATGAATTTTTTTAAAAAATTTTACAACAGGTTAAACGCGACATTAGTCTTCTGTGCCCCGCCAGCAATTTCTCTTTGATCAGAAACTAATTTGACACTAAGCGGTAAGCATTAAAAAAAAAACTCTCTAAAAAGATACAAACTAAGAACCTAGACAACGCAACCTACACCTACGCTCTTGGTGAAAATAGCACTTGCAATATTCTGGTAGAATTTTGGAAAAATATGAAAACTAAAATGTATTAGAGTGCTTGGTGGGGGTTAATACTTCGGGGTAGGGACATGTCACTGGCCTTGTCCCAAAATGTCTATGCGTGCGAGTGAGGTCTTTTATTATTATAGCTATGAACATACTTTTTAAAAAGTTTCAGTCCAATTTTTCTGGTGATAGTCTTCGAAATCTTGTCAGCTCTACATTTGGGTCTTTTCACGGGTACACCATGATAGTAGACTGTTGTTTAAGTTATTGCGGCCTGTTAGGGCCCGGAAGAAAGACACGAAAACAGGAAGGTAGATTCAAACAGTGTATTAGAATAACAAGAACATATATACAAAGTAAAGTGTGAGTATTCAGCAAATATAGAAGTGTCAGTTCGAACGGTATAGTTACGCTGCGTCTTGACTGTCTCTAGACTGCGTCACAGCTGCGTCCATGGAATTCACTTAGGTTATTATTTATTGACGGAGGAAAAGCCCATTCCTATAGATAGGGTACCATAACATAGACTGTTAAAAGAATAGGACTAGATAGGTTCGCCTCAGGCCTGGTTCATTCTCCTTACCCGTATTTTGAATAGGAAGTTAGATTTAACCCTTGTTTTCTAAAATCTCCACATTTTCTTTCATTCCTAGTAACACCTTTGCGTCTTAGTGGCATTATATCCTTGTTTGGGATGAAATGATTAAAAAATAACAGTGAGTAAGCGACCGGATATACATATTAGAGAATTTGTTTAAAAACAAATTACGTTACATTAGAAAGAATATTAAAAAAGAAATGGAGGTTAAAATTATTTAAATATTAGAGTGTGTCAGAAAGACTATCAAAACAAATGTAATTGAATTAATGAAATTATTTTTTCACAATAATGTTTCTCATGTACAAGGCCTGGGAGCCATTCGAGGTAGAGATTTACAGAGTACGAGGCATAGTTGAGGCGAATGTCATGTCTGTGTAAGATAACGATTAAACCTAGATTTGAACAGGGTAAGATTGTAATGGCTGAGGAAGCATCCTCTTGGGAGTCGGTTCTACAAATCAGTGGTTCGTGGGAAGAAGTTGCTCAGATAGCACTTGCATCTCACTAATGGAATACGAAAGGAATAAGGGAGGTTAGCTTAAATATTTAAATATCATTTATAACAAATGTAATCACTTTCATCTTCAACTACAACCAAACGAAAGGCAAATTTCCGATTTCACGTTGAAAGAAATTTAGGTATTCCTCGAGAAAAAAAATCAGACTGTTTTAAATTTCTTTATTTCTTATTTTTCTACCATTTATGGATCTACCTATTATCTATCATTTATGGTTGTACCATTCATGGAGCTAATAATTATGAATTTACATAATTATGGTCCTACTCTTTAGGGTTCAATTAATAAAGTATCTAACAATTATCTGTCGTTTATAGTAGTACCATTTATGGATCTAATATTTCTGAATTAACTAATTATGGTCCTACTCTTTAGGGTTCAACCAATAAATTATCTAACAATTATCTATCGTTTATAGTAGTACCATTTATGGATCTAATATTTCTGAATTAACTAATTATGGTCCTACTCTTTAGGGTTCAACCAATAAATTATCTAACAATTATCTATCGTTTATAGTAGTACCATTTATGGATCTAATATTTCTGAATTAACTAATTATGGTCCTACTCTTTAGGGTTCAACCAATAATGTACTAACAATTAGTTCTAAAAATAATGAATCTTCGATTTTTCGTTTTACCTGTTATGAATCGGAAAAATTGAAAATTTGTTTGCGCTATATCTAGTAACAATGTTGTGCTGAAGAAGGACAGTTTTCATGTAATACTTCATTTACCCGATCAAATTGCTAGCAATAAACATTTGCAATGATGATTCTTCCATTTTCAATTTTGACGGCAACTTTCGTATTCCACCAGACACAAAACAAGGACTTCTGCGAGCTAAAAATGGCACCGGTTTCTAATTTTGTCATAACCATTTTCGTTTTAACACGCGGAAACCAATTTTCATCACCTATAATAATGGAACGTAAAATGAAAGGCTGGTATTCCCAGGTAAAAAGATAGCGTCAGCTGGTGGAACATTCTGGTCGGTTCTCAAGCGACACATTCTGAGGAACCCAGATTCCAATTTTTGGTAGCTCCCCAAATTCATTTGAAATGTTCACAGTCAGTTGAACATGACACATTAAATTTTAGCACTTCGATGCGGATCCAGTTAATTAATCGATGCTGTGCTTCGACGCGGATCCAATTAATTAGTTTCTTTCAAAATTCGTAGTGGCCCGTCTTTCAATTGAATCAGTCAGTCAGTTAAGTGCAATACTTGATACATGCTTAGGCGATCATGTCTCGAAAGACTGACTGGGCAGAAGACTTTTCCGGAATAGGTTGTTATATCTTTCTGTGGTAGACTAGTTGCCAGCCAAGGCTATAGAACACAATCTGTTTTGTTATAGGGAGGAGGGAAGAGACAGATTAATACCTTTTCAAAATTCGTTCGAGCTAATATCCACTGCACCACAAGACACAAGCAGACAACAATTGCCCGCATATAAATAATGATTACTAATCCCAGAATTGCAAAAACAAAACTCTCCCTCCCGAAACATTCTACGCTAAGATAGCCGCCCCCCCACCGTTTATAAGGTCAACGTTCTTGTTACGGCTACTGAAAAACATTAATGATTTATCGTGCTCATCTTATATACTATCTCTATGAATCAACTTTATTGGTATAATTTTTATCGGCTTCGAAAAACCGTTCGATTGTTTCATCTTAAATTTTCAGGTTTCATGATATTCAGCAGTTTACATAATTAATCGAGGTCATCGAATACCGCCATTTTTATATTTCCTTAATTTAGCTTAAATTTGTAGCTTTCTTAACTTACAGCAATTTACACTTTTAATAAACATTTTAATTTATAAGTTTTTTTTCTTAAATATTCTCTTGTCTTATATTTACTTCTTCCTCTCGTCTCAGGAGATTCCACTGTTTATGGAAGCGCGTACGGCCATTCTGATTCCTCTCTCCTCGTATATTACACTTTCCTCTCCCCCTCAGGATCCTTGTTTATCTGAGCGCTCATACCGCTTTTATGATCCTTCTCTTGTCGTATCTTACATTACCTTCTTCTTCTCATTTCTGCCGGTGTCATTATTTATCGGAGCGCATACAGCCATTATGAATTTTCTATCTTCGTACACAGAAATTTTCTCTTCTTCTCCTCGGAGAACCTTTTGTGCATCAGAGCGCTCATGCCGCCGTTATGATCAATCGTATCTTACATTTCCCTTTTCCTCTCGTTTCTGCAGTTTTTATTGTTTATTCGAGCAGTTGGATGTGCGTTGTGGCGCAGTGGATATCGGCTCGGAACGAGAAATCGGGGAGACGAGTTCGAATTCCAGTTGAATTCCTTGCATTCACTTACGCGCAAATACCATTGGGAAAGGTATTAATCCGTCTATTCCCTCCAGTTATGGGTTAGATAAAAGGACAGATTGGGTTCTATAGCCTTGGTCGGCAACCAGTCTACCGCAGAAAGCAATGGCAACCTACTGGGGGATAACCTTCTACCCAGTCAGTCATGTCTCCTTGGAGACATGATCGCCCAAGCGTGTATCGCGTATGGCACTTAAGTGACTGGCTGAGCAGTTTATGATTCCTCGTATATTACGCATTCATCTTCCACTCTTCCTTGCAGATTTCTTTGTTTATCGGAGCATTGATACCGCCTTTGTGATTCTTCTCTTGCCGTATCTTACCATTCCTTTATCCTCTCGTCTATGCAGTTCTATTGTTTATAAAATTGTATGATGCGAGCAATGATGAGGTGTTGGAAAGAATGGCAACCAAAAGAAAATACTGAGCATCAGGTAGAGACAACAAGTTCCTGGGACATGTGATGAGGAAGGAGGGCTTGGAAACTTCATACTAACAGGCCAGATAGGAGGAAAAAGAGACAGAGGAAGGCAGCGGATAACATATTTGAGAGGCGTGATCAGGTGGATGACGGAACGGGGGTTGCGAGGTGTAACAGGATACTAAGAGCCACCGGGGATAGGGAAACGTGGAAAACCATGATCGCCTACGACCTGAAAGGCCAGGGCACATAAAAGAAGAAGAATATGGCCTTTATGATTTCTCTTCCTACGTATTATCTGCTTCCTCTCTTCCCCGTAAATTCCTTTCCCGTCGATCATACCACTTTTATGATTATTCTTTTGTCGTATCATACAATTTGTTTTTCTTCTCGTCTCTGCAGATTTTATGATTCCTCTCACCTCGTATATTCAGTCAGTTAAGTGCCATACGTGATTCACGCTTGAGCGATCATGTTTCGAAAGAGACATGACTGACTGGACATAAAATTATCCCGAAGTAGGTTGCCATTGTTTTCTGCGGTAGACTGGTTGCCGACCAAGGCTATAGAACCCAATCTGTCCTGTTATTTAACCCAATAACTGGAACAAATAGACGGATTAATACATTTCCCAAGGGTATTTGCGCGTAAGTGAATGCAAGGAATTCAGTTAGAATTCGAACTCCGAGTCGATATCCACTGCACCTCGTATATTGCGCGTTCCTTTTCCACCCTTTCTCGGGGATTCCTTTGTGTATCAGAGTGATCATTCCGGCATTGTGATTCTTATCTTTCGTATAATACTTACTCCTTTTTCGCGTCTGTTATGTCGTGGCTTGTACCATGTGACATCCGGTCGCCCGGATGTATAAAAGACAATCTGCGTTTAGCACGGGAAGTTGTTATTATCACCGACTTCGTGAAGCAACACCTACTACTGCGACAGACTGTATATATAGTCATCCGCAGACAGATCTGTTTTGCTGTATCACAGCTCATCAGTACGGTTGGACTCCGATTGCTTTTTATCCAGAATTGAAACCCGACCGAATTGGCGTCAGTCGGCGATTCTACCTCTGGGCTATGGGGGTTCGGTAGAAGAAGGCAGACTTTTTAGCGTATACATTATCATTATACACGCCCAATAGCCAGAGTGCTCTAATTCATTACGGAATGCTTGGTTGTACCACTATGGTAATAAAGTAGTTTATCTACATTTCACTGTGAATCTCCTCATTCTACGATACAACGGTGTCTCTGTAGAGTCCAGTGTTTATCTGAACGCAACCTGCCTTTACGACTTCTCTCTACTCGTATATTACACTTTCATTCTTCCTCTTTTTCCCGAAAAATTCCTTTGTTTATAGCGTCGATCATACTGCCTTTCTAATTGTTTCTTTGTTGTATCTTAGAATACCTTCTTTCTCTCGTCTCTGCAGATTCACTTTGTTTCGCGGATCGCTTATACCCCGCCACCGAAAAGTTAAGGCCAACTCGATTGTAACGTGACGCCACAAAAGTAATCCTACGCAGGTCTTCGGTTAGCAAGACCGGCAGTAATGAATGATTGTGAATTACAGACCGCCTTTCTGATTTTTCTCTTGTATATTACCAGAAATTTCTTTTGTTTATCGATGTGCTCATACAAATTCGGTATTTTCATTTTATTTTCCTGTCGTCTCTTCAGATTCCATTGTTTATCGGAGCATATAATTTGAGTTTGAGTTTAACGGCATATCAACCTCTGTAAGTTATTTAATTCCAAAAAGACGGGGTTTTAAGGTATTTTTTTTAATGTTAGGTTATAGTGAGAAGGTTGGTTTAGTCAAATTTGGTGAAAATGTATTTTTATTTTAGAAAACAGAAGTCTTTTAGTTTTGTCTTCAAAAGTGTATTGCTGGTAATTTTTTTCCTTCAAAAATCTGTTATGGCAATAATTTTTTCCCTCTTCAAAGATGTGTTATGGTAATAATTTTTTTTCCTTAAAAAAACTGTGTATTTTTCTATAAAAGTCTATTTTTGTACTTCCAAAATGTTTTGACCCCAGTTTGGGGGTTAAATATTTACCCATAGCTGGGACTCTAAAAGGTGCTACCACTCCGGCTCAGGGTGAACCTGGGAACAACAGCAATTAAGACGTGGTTCCATGCTCCTCACAACTTCTAAATCAGAGGCCTTGCTGCTGGATGCAGTTTACCGTCATACCCAGGACCACGGAGCGTATAGAGGCTTTCTGATTCCTCTTTTGTACATTGCATTTCCTCTTCCTTTATTTCTCGGAGATTTCTTTGCGTATCGAAACACCCTTACCCTTTCATGATCAATCGCATCTTACATTATTTTTTCGTTCTTAAACCCATATACCCACCACATATATTAAAAAAAACAAAACAAAAAAAAACAGTATTTATTAATTTAAAGTATTTAGATTATTCGGACTATTGTCCTCATATTTGTTGCCCTTTGTACAACGTTTCGGCCGTTGTACGCTCCGGCCTTCTTCAAGTGCTAGGAATTTCGAACCGAACCTTAAAGACACATGGCCCAATGGATAGAGACGTTGGTTAGTTCATGTGACTTAATCCAAAGAGTTCAGAGTTCAATAGCAGGCTACAGTGGTGAACAAGTAACTTACAGGGTTAGAGGGAGATAACTCATGACTACCAGAAGAGGCACTACTACGCAAGGAATGAAGTTCATATAACCCAGTGATTGTAATAAAGGGTTCGGTCCGAATTTCCTAGCACATGAAGGTTGGAGCGTAAAACGCACAAATGGCAACAAAGATGAGGACAATAGTCCGAATAATGTAAATACTGTAAATTCTACCTCGTCTCAGAAATATGAACAAATATTAATTTAAATTAAGCAATACAGCCTGTGCAAGTGAAATCAAAACAACGCAAAACCACTTTAGTCTAATGAAATTTCAAATGACGAAACGCGTCTCACAAAAAAATTTCCATTTTGGCATAGATTTTTCTCATTTTGTTTATTTGTATATTGCGTTTTTTTTTTTTAAACTTAATTTCGCTTCTGTAATTCTCCATTCGTCTATTACTGTCATCTTATATTACCTTCATTATACTTATCTGTTCGGATGTTCCATATTCTGCTTCGTTCCTCTTTTATAAATTCCACTTTTTATCGCATTCATCGAACACCGGCTTTATTTCTTTGTCATTTGCATCATTTTTTTTTTTTTTTTAGGTTCCTTTAGCATCTGCAATTTCCATTTCATTTCATGCACGTCTTTAAAGTTTTCATGATCCTTTATTCTTTGGATTCTGCATTTTCCCCCTTTCCGCAACTTTTTTTGTTTCTTATTGCACTCAATATGATTATCTTTTTTATTTGCATGTTGCAATTTTTGGTTCGTTTCGTCTCTGCAATTACCTTTTGTTTTTTTTTTGTCTTGCTCAGCCTTTTTGATAATGCTCTCTTTTTGTTTGCTGAATTATTTTTATTACTAACATATGTTTCTGAAATATCTAATTTTAATAGCTCTCCTTAGACGGTCTTTATGATAGTTCTGCCTTTGTACATCATATTTTCTGTTTCGTTTCGTATCAGGAATTTCGTTTTTGTGCATCGCCTTCAAGATGTTTCTCTTTATTGTATGTTGCATTCTTTAATTCGTTTCGCTTTTACAATTTTCATTTTTGTGACAGGGCTCGTTTTTATAACGCACTCATGATAATTCCCTATGGATATTTTGCATTTCCTTTCGCTTCGGTAACTTGCATTTTGCATCAAAATCATTTTAGTCTTCTTTTATGACGCTTCTTTCATTTTTATGCTCCAATTTCGGCATTTTCGCCCTCTTCTGCAATTTTCATTTTTTTTTTTAACGCGCTCATCTAACACCATCATTATAAGATTTTTTTTTTTTTTTGCCTGTTGCATTTTTTGGTTCCTTTTGCATCTGCCATTTCGTTTCCTGTACATCTTTTTAATGACCCTTCACACTTTGGATGCTGCACTTCTTTTACTCTTCAATTTTTTTTCCTCACACTCACTTTATACCGCCATTAATTGGCATGTTTATACTTCTGCTTTATTCCGTTTCTACAATTTCTTCTCTCTGGTGATGATATTGTACATTTGTTTCATTCTTTTTGCCGGTTACGTTTATGCTAACTTTTGTTTCTGCAATTTCTAATTTGAATCACACTCTTCTTATGCAGCCTCTATGATCCTTCGATCGTTGTAGATAGCATTTTCTGCTTTTTGCAGCAGCATTTTACTCCTATTTTTGGGGGCTTAATTTATAATGTTGTCAAGGTTGGCATGGAATATTGGGTCTTATATTCAAAATAAATGAACGCGTAAGGAACGTTGTTTTGAAAGGTTTATTTTCTTTTGTATTTAAATATAAACTTGTATCCTTCTTGTGAGACGGACTTCGTAATTTGCGGTATGTTGGACAGAGAGAGAGAGTGTGTGAGTGTGGGGGGGTGACTCCTCCTTTGTAGCATGAAGTCTGCCTAATTTGTTATTTGGTGATTAGAGTGGAGTAGACCAGTATGTCTCGATTTTTGGCAAGAGAGCAGAGAAATATTACCTCGAAGCTTTATTTTCTTGTGTTTGTATTGAGGTCGGGGTTTCCATAGAGTGTTGTTGTATTGTCATTCGCTTTGATACTGTCTGACATTTTTTTTTTTTTTGTTAATTTAAGTATCTGGTTTCAGAAACGAAGTTAGCTGATTGAATTTCCCTTAAGAATGTCGGTGTTATGGTTAACGAGATGTTAAGTAGATGATTCTTTTAGGAAATTTAAGAAATATTTTTATTTATTAAAATTTGCCTAAAACTACAACGCCTTTAAGATTCTTCTGTTTTGGTATATATATATATTTTACTTCCTTTCTGCAATTTACTTTTTTTTTTTAATTCATAACTTACTTTTTTTACAGTCTTCGTATTTCTTTTTGTGTTTTGCGATTTCTTCTTTCTTTCAATTCAGCAATTTCTTTTATAACGCGCGCATCTTACACTGCTATTTCGATTTTACTCCCATGTATGTAGCATTTTCTGTTTTCTTTCGTTTCAGCAGGTTCCATTGCCTTCTTGTTATGATGGATTAATCATTCTTCTGTCTTCGCGTGTCGCATTTTCTGCTTTTTGCAACTGAAATATTTTTTCTTCGCAATCGTCTAATAATGCATTTTTAATTTTTTACTCTTCGTCTGTTAGATTTTTGTTGCAATTATTTATTATTTTTGCATCAAGCTCGTCTTAGACCGTTTTTATAATTCTTCTCTTTGCGTATGGCGTCTTCTGCTCTTTTTGCTTCTTTCAAACAATCCGCATTTTTCATCGTGTTCATTTGATACAGAATTTATACTTATTTTATTCCGCATTCTGTTTCCTGTAAATGGGGGGCACGATGGTGTAATAGATAGCAACTCGGATTGGGAAATCGGAGAACCAAGTTCGAATTCCAACTGATTTCATTACATTCACTTACGTGTTAAGTCAGTGGCTCTTAAACGGCGCGTTGGAAATGATAACAGTTGAGGCGGAATGATTGAAAGAAAATTCAGAAACAGTTTTGGAATATTCATATACCAAAAATATGATTTCAAAATTTAATATACTATTATGGATTACTTGTAAATGCGTGCACGGGTCCCAGTATAAATAGTTATTAATAATTATTGACCGATTTTGACATTGTGATATTTTTGCATTATATCTAATATTAAGAATATATTATCTAGGGTCCGCAAATTGGAGGAGAGCGTCATCAATGATAATGCTCTGACTTCGAATCAGCGGTTATCTCACTTTAACCCCTTTTCATGACCTTCTTTGCCGTAGGGCTACTTGCGCTTTTTCACGGGGGCTTTCTTTTGGTTAGACGCGAGCAAATATTTATTCAGAAAATTCAGGCCAGAAAAAAAAAAAAAAAAAATATGGGCACCACTGTTCTAGGAAAAGATACAAGTCCATTTCTTCCTATCAGTTACAGATAAATAGCAGAACATTTTGGGCTCTGTAGCCTTGGTTGGCAAGTAGTCTAGTAGAAGGAAAACAGTTCAAACCAAGCTAGAGCGGATTGGGATTTACCAGGCTGTACTGTCTTTGAGTTTGAGTTTTGTTTAACGGTATATCAATCTCTGTGGGTTATTTAATGCCAAAAGGGTGGGGTTTTAAGGTTTTTTTTTTCAATATTTGGTTATAGGGTTATTCTTTTATGTCTTAGAAAACTGAAGATGTCTTCTAGTTTTGTATTGAAAAATGTTTTGCTGAGAATAATATTATTTTCAAAAATATATTCTTCAAAAATGTATTGTTGGTAATATTTTTACTTCAAAAGTGTATATTTTCCTATAAAAGTCTATTTTTATGTATATATTTCTATAAAAGTATTTTTATACTTTCGTAGTGTTTTGACTAGGGGGTTAACTATTTGCTCACAGCTGGGGCCTTAATAGGTGCTACCACTCCGAGTCAGGGTAGACCTGGGAACAACAGCAATTAAGAGGTGGTTCCAGGCTCCTCACAACCTCCTAATCGAAGGCCTTACTGCCGGATGCAGTTTACCGTCATACCCAGGACCGGCTGTCCTGTCCAAGAAACACTAGTTGCAATATATGTAGTGTCCCTGTGACCGTCATTCGTTTTATTTTTCTTTTGTTGTTATTTTTTAACGTTAATTTTATACGCATTTATGGTCCTTCTCATATTTTGTATTTTATGGTTCTTGCAGTTGGCATTTATGTCCTACTAGCAGTGTAGCCCGGCGTTGCTCGGGTGTAATGAAAGCTTTAAAACTAATCCATGGTCCTGGAGCTCTGACTCTTTGGACGTTGACACGAAAGACTAAAAAGCAATAGTTGTTTCCAGTTAAAGCGAAACCATAGACTGAAAGAAAAATGAATGGATGTAAATCAAATTTTGATTTCCTGGTATCGATATCAAATAAGTGCTTTTCATCGTAAACTGAATTTTGAAGTCTAAAAAAGTCCTCTGACTGAATGGTATCTTGACTGAGACTAAGAAGTACAATTATACCTACTTAGAGCCAAACCCGAAGCAAAAACTAAAATAAAAGGGCTGAAAAAAAAAAAAATACAGATATACAGGCAGATAAACAGACACACACACAAACATCTTGCCTTATATATATATATATATATATATATATAATCGATTTTCTGCACTATTATAAGAACTTCAACGTTGAAACTTCTGAATATCGTTTCTTATGTCTTTGTCTATGAGCGTATCAAATTTGATTAAAATCGAACCACTCCTTCTATAACCCGATTTTTTCGATTATCGATATTTATCGGGGGTACCGCGACACAAAACCTAGCTAAGAACGCTCGCAGACGCTTATAGTACAATTGTGTAAATTTTCAAGAAAATCGGTTCAGCCGTTTCGGAGTCTATACGTAACGGACACACACAAAGTTCTATTTATAAATAAGTTTAGATTTATACTGACCACCTTCATGATACATATCTTTATGCAGTTTTGTTTTCTTTCGTTTCGCTACCATCATTATTTTCAATATTTGCAATTCGATTTGTTCCCCATGTTCACTCACCTGTCAATATTTCTCCATTATTTTTGGTTACCTTCTAAATCGTCATTTTTTCTCTTAATTATGTCTTGCAAATTCTCGTTCCATTTCTTTCAATAATTCCCACATTTTCATTTTGCACATTTTATTCAGCATTAGTTCTCTTTTTTTCCCTCCCAATCAAATCCCCTCGACAACTAAATTTCTTCTCGATTTATATTGTCTTTAACCTTTAGCCCTCTTCATTATGAATACTCATCATTGAAGAAACGGAATGAGTATGCCATGTTTGGAGCTGCACACAAATTGATAAGATATTTTTTTAATGTTTTCTGCCAAGAATTATTTGTCGGGAAGCTAAGAAATTCATCTTTCAATCCCACCGAGAGATCCCACCATGAAGGATTTGAAAATGCAGAAGCGTTCTTCTAGGAATAAATAGTTCTACCTATTGCCCGGTTCTTACTCCTATCCGGTTTTTTTAACAGGAGTTGAGTTTCATCCCTTGTTTTCTGAGTTTCCGGTATCTTCTAAGGTTCAGTTCATCTCTATACTTCTAAAATCTCCGCCTGAACAACGAAATTTTATTCACTAATTAAATCACGAACTCTTTAAGTCTAGAATTAGCTATCTTTCTTTTCGTTTTGCCCTTTCTTACACTAATACAATTCCACACAGTAACCCACAATATTGAGTGGACCTTGTATTTTTTTTAATACTAATATCGCCCCAAGCAAGGCATTTTACTGCCACTGTTTTGCAGTGGGTTACATAGGAGGAAAGTTATGAGAAAGAGTGACAGGTTATAGGGGGTGTCAGGAAGTGGGTAAGAGAAGGATGAGAATACTGATGAGAGTGGAGTGGATGGAGAAAGGAGCATGAGAGAAAGTTATGAGAAAGAGTGACAGGTTATAGGGGGTGTCAGGAAGTGGGTAAGAGAAGGATGAGAATACTGATGAGAGTGGAGTGGATGGAGAAGGGAGCAAGAGAGAGAGAGAGAGGATGCAGGTTACTTAGATAGAAGATGACTATTGACTTTACATTTAAATTCTTGGAGATTGTAGCTGTCGGGAAAGCAAGTAAATGGAAGGGAATTCCACAGGCGGGAAGTGCGAGAAAAGAAGCTTGGGGAGTAGAATTTCCGTTTACAATTTATTGGTTTCACAGTAAAAGGGTGGGACCTACTTGCTAATCTTGTGGCTAGGGTAAATTTAGAAGTCACCAGTGAGCTAAGTTCATCGGAGCAGAAGCCGTGTATTGGGTGATCATTAAAGAAAAAAGGAAAGAAAAGAAAGAACAATATTACCCTTTCCACTGCATTCTTTTGAAAAACCTTTCAATTGCAGTAACCTTATTGTTGATTTCACTCAAATATGTTGTTTTTTTTTTTTCGTTTTTTGTTTTTGCTATAGTCGCATATAACAACACAATTATGAAATTTTAAAAAATTCAAATTCATGGATCAGAGTTACCTTCATTGGCAGGATAAACTTTTTGCATATGAAATGAAGTCACAGTCGGATCAAGATTATGATTCTCAGGTTTTTGTTTTACTTTCCCGTTCAGTACTGTGGTGCAGTGGATATCGGCTCGGAAAGAGAAATCGTGAAGCCGAGTTCGAATTCCAGTTAAATTCGTTGCATTTACTTATGCGCAAGTACCCTTGAGAAAAGTATTAATCCATCTCTTCACTCGAGTTATCTGTTAAATAATAGAACAAATTGGGTTCTATAGCCTTGGCTGGCAAACAATCTACCGCAACCGCCTTGCTCGGGGTGATATGATTAAAAAAAAGAAAGAAAAAGAAAGAAAGCAATGGCAACTTATTGCGGGATAATATTCTGCCCAGTCAGTCATGTCTCTTTCGAGACATGATCGCCCAAAGCGTGTATCACGTATGCCACTTGACTGACTGTTCAACGTTTTTCATTTTTCTAATTTCGCTGGATCTTATACAGTCTTTCTGATTCTTCTCTCCTTGCATTTTCCATTTTCTCGTTCGGTTCCTTTCAGCTTGATCCATACTTTCTTTTCACTCACCTTCAATCAGTCAGTTAAGTGCTTTACGTGATACACGCTTTGGGCGATCATGTCTCGAAAGAGACATGACTGACTGATCAAAAGATTATCCCGCGATAGGTTACCATTGCTTTCTGCGGTAGACTGGTTGCCAGCCAAGGCTATATAGAACACAATCTGTCCTGTTATTTAACACATAAATGGAGGGAAGAGACGGATTAATACCTTTTTCCAAGGATATTTGTGCGTAAGTGAATGCAAGGAATTCAACTGGAATTCGAACTCGGCACCCCGATTTATCGTGCACCACAACGCACATCTTTACTGCTATGTTTACAACGTTTCAGCCATTGTACACTCCAGCCCTCTTCAGGTGCTAGTAATTTCGAACCGAACCTTTTATAACGATCACTGGCGGTACACAGCCTTTATTATTCCTTCCACTTTTTCTATTTTCCCTCTTTTTGCAACAATTTCGTTTTCTTAATTTCCGGCAATTATCAAAGTATTTATTCACCCTTTCTCCCTCTCTTTTCGTCCTTTTCAATCTCTTCTTTCCTTCTCACTCTTATTTCCTTCTCCATTCTTTTCCACTCTCTTCTTCCTCCTCTCTCCCTTTTTCCTTCCCCCTCTCTCTCCATTTTCAATCCCTTCTGTCCCCCTCCGTTCTCAAACTCTTCTTTCCTTCACCCTTGCTTTCAAATCTTTTTTCATCCTCCCTCCCTTTGCAATCTCTTTCCTTCTCCCCTCCTTTGCAATCATTTCTTTCCCCTTCCCTTCTTTATCAATCTTCTTTCTTCCTCCCTTCATTTGCAACCTCTTACTTCCCTCTCTCTTCACATTCAATATCTTTTCCTCCTCCCTTCCTTTTTCATCTTTTCTTTACCTTCTTTCTCTTCTACTTATTTTTGTCTTTACAATAATCGTAATTTATTTTACTTCTTTCTACTATTTCACGCTATGTCCCACGCTTGACTTAATACGACATACAACCATATTTTTTTTTTTTGCTCACTTTTTTTACTCGTTATTCTTTATATTTCTATTAACACTTTCCCTGTTGCAGTATTGCTGACCTTGTTACATTTACTTAATTATCCATTCCCCAGTTTCTCCATTTTCCACAAAGTTCTCTTTTTTTGCTTTCTCTTGTAATCTTTTCGGTCGGAAAATGCAACAAGGAAAAAAAAATGTCGGAACAAACCATTGTGGTTAAGCACAGAAAAGGCTACAACATTATTAAATCAGTTCATGGAATTTTCCTCTCTTTTTTTCCACTCTCCATCTTCTCAAAAAATAGAGTTTCAGGTTAAGGGAAAGAGAAAAAGCAGTTGTAGAAATAACGTGTACCTTATTCGTTTTAGGATTGTTTGTTAGCCAAACGGGAGGTGGTCCGTGCCTTGGAGAACAAAGTAATTTATACCTCCCAGGCAGACAGATGCTATTGCTGCAGCCAACATCAAGTAACTTTTATAAAAGAAAAGAGATAAGACATATATAACAGATTCGCATATTTCTTTTTAACTTCGCTACGATAGAAGGAAATAACTGTTTGGGTTTTTGTCTGTTCAAACGAGACCGCAATCTTTGTTTTCGAGACTTTGTAGCGAGAAGATTTAAGAAGCCGTTATAACTTGATGGTTAGAGGTGATGTTAGAAGTCGTGATACACGGGACCTACGTGTGTGCGTGTGTTTAAGAAGTGGAGAGAGAGGGAGATCATGTTTACTCATCAACAGCTTTCGTTTCCTTTTTCTCTGACATTGAACCCAAATTATCCACACCAAGCCAACTTTACGCTTGATATTGCATTGCTTGTCGCCTGCTCAAAGCGAGACCCTCTTTAATTTATTCTTCTTGTGTTCAAGTCTCTGTTTTTTAAACCCCTTAACTCGACGAAAGCCCCCCCCCCCCAGTCCTCTTCTTTACCCATGAGAATGAAGATTGATTTATTTACTTTTTAAAATCTTGTGTACGAAGGCAATCATGGTTTCCAGAGATTATTTTAATATCTCTGGAATTACCATGGCTTCTTGCGAACGATGCGGAAGTGTTTAAAATCAAGAATAATATTTCTCTTGCTTTCTTGAGTCAAGAGTTTTCTTTCTCCTATACCGACTGCTAATCAAGGCGAAAGAGCCCACTCTATCCTGATATTTAACCTAGAAATACGATAAGATAAATTTTTGCCTTTCTTCAAGTGTATTAGTGCAAAAATGAACGTAACACTCAAAATTTCAACCGATTCTACTTTTGGCACACATAACCGTAACGAGGTGGTGTAATGGTTAGCAAGCTTGTCTCGTTAGAATCATTACAATTGAGTAGTGAGTTCAATTCTTATATGTGGTACAAGGCTGAAAGTATGGCTGTCCCATACTTTCAGCCTTGTGCCACATATAAGCTCTGCTTAGAAAATCACCATTCGCTCTCTTATTCTTTCTTTCCATAAAAATTTACTTCATTCTTTAATTCTCTTCTTAATGTTTCCTTTCCTTATTGTTTGCTTCTTTCTTTCTTTAATTTTTAATTTTTACATTTTCTTACCTTTTTCTTCTCTTTTTCTTCATCCCCTCTTCTAATCCTTTATTCTTTCTTTCTTTTTTCTTACTTTCTAGAATAACTTGCTAAATTTATTTCCATTCATTACCTCTTTGGACACCTCGAGGTGGTGTAATGGTTAGCAAGCTTGTCTCGCTAGGACTAATAAAATTGAGTAGTGAGTTCGATCCTCACTGGGTGTCCCATACTCTCGGCCTTGTGCCACATCTAAGCTCTGCTTAGAAAATCACCATTCCCTTTCTTTCCATAAAAATTTATTTCATTCTCTTTTTAATGTTTTCTTTCCTTATTGTTTGCTTCTTTCTTTCTTTCTTTAATTTTTTTATTTATTCTTTACTTTTTCTTGCCTTTTTCTTCTCTTCTTCATCCCCCCTTCAAATTTTTTATTCTTTCTTTTTCTTCACTTTCTAGAATAACTTGCTAAATTTATTTCCATTTATTCCTTCTCTTTGGGCACCTCGAGGTGGTGTAATGGTTAGCAAGCTGTCTCGTTAGAATCATTACAATTGAGTAGTGAGTTCGATTCTCACTGGGTGTCCCTTACTTTCGGCCTTGTGTCACAGCTAAGCTACGCTTAGAAAAATCACCATAACAGTAACGTCATCACCACGTCTCTTTATTTGCGTATTATTATTTCGCTAGTTCCTCAAGAGGGGTATGCCTGCCTGCCTGCCTTAGAAAGAGGCATTCTAAACCTCGACTTTTAACTTGGCTGGAACACTCGCCCAAAACAAAATCGATAAACGAAAAAAATCGGGTTATAGAAGGAGTGGTCCAGTTTTAATCAAATTTGATACACTCATAGACAAAGACGTAAGAAACGATATTCAGAAGTTTCAAGATTGCAGTTCTTACAGTAGTGCAGAAAATTTGATATTGATACCAGGAAATCAAAATTTGACTTACAACCATTCATTTTCTTTCAGTCTTCGGTTTCACTTTAACTGGAAACAACTATTACTTTTTAGTCTTTCGTGCCAACGCCCGAAGAGTCTGTGCTCCAGGAGCATGGATTAGTTTTAGAGCTTTCATTACACTTGAGCAACGCCGGGCTATACTGCTAATATATATATATATATATATATATATACACACACAATATGATAGATATAGAGATTAACTGATACTAGACAGCAAGATATAAATGTGAAGAAGATAGATGACTGTTAATGTACTGATTCTCTTCTTCACTTTCCCCCTTTTCTGTAATAGAGAAAGAGGGAGAAACATTTAGAGTTCGGCAGAAATACTTCCCACATTTTAAACTGTCACTTGTATGGTGCTAGGAGACTAAGCAAGTGTCAGTGGTACCTTCATCTAGCTAATCATAGCTAGGACCGGTGCACACCGTGCGTTTGCTTTTGAGACATTTTTTTTAAGACTGCTGAATGTGTAATTGAAACACAAAGAGCTTTTCGGGACCACTTCATGTTGCATCGGAATGTTGCTCTTCCGGAGAGAAAATAAATACTGCTTTGGGTGGAACATTTTAGGGCTACAGGTTCGGCATCTAAAGAAAGACACTTGGAAGATTTCGAAGATATCGAACTTCTGGGTGATGGGAAATTTAAAAAAAACGTCTACAAAAATATATGGCAAATAGAGAATGTCATTTATAAAATCAAATGAATAAAAACTGGAGCTTTTTGTTTAAACGGCAATGAAATATTTTTTGATAGCACTTACCACTGTCTTTTATTTTGATGTACAAGAGTAGGAGGTATTTCTGCCGCAACCTGTATAAAAAGATTTATTTAAAGACAAATTACATTTTGGTAGTTTAAGGTTTACAAAGTGGAGTGGATCTATACAATAGGCACTGAAACGTGCAATACTGAAATCCAAATATTGCGAAAGGTGCCTCCCGGAAGTTAAGCTAAGTATTAAGAAACAGGAAAAACAGAGAAGGAAGTACTGAACTGTTATGTAATACCAGTCTTCCTAAATGATAGCGAATGCTGAGAATACCATAGACTGAACATGTAAGATTGGACATCGAAAAGAAGCAGTTGATATTTCTGGGGTACATCATCAGAAAAGTGGGCATAGAAAATTTGACACTAACAAGACATATTGAAAGTAAAATGGACAGACGAAAACAACGTATAAGCTATCTAACGAGCTTGCATGGCAGAACAGGGTTGAGGAGATATATATAAAAAAAAAAGACAAAAATTTAGTAAGAATTACAAAGGAGAAAATATTGTGGAAAGTCATGATCGCCAACGTCCTGGATGGAAAGACAAGGGACATAGAAGATTCCAGATAATAAATTAAAAATAATTTTTCAAAAGTTAATAGCGAGGTTCAGTTCGGTATGTAAACTAATTGTAATTTGGTCTTCATACGGAAGCCAAAACAAAATATGAATATGCTCATATATTTTTTTAATATTAAAAATTAGTACGCAAATAAATAAATAAATTCGTACTCTGAAGTTCATTACTATCGATTATACACTCCAGATTACGAACTTAAAAAATATTAATTCTTAAAAAATCACTTCGTTTGAGCATTGGATATGGAGGTCAACTTGGATTAAAAAAAACAAAAAAAAACTATACTACATTATGAACTTTAATAAAAAAATCGGTTGTTATTTATTTATTTTTGATATTCTTGATCTGAAGTGGTTCTGTAGTAATATATAAAAAAAAATGTAAAAAATTATTATTTCTGGTCACAGTGGCTATTGTAATGTACTCTACACCAAACAAACTGGGAAGGTGTAATGTACTACACCAAACAAACTAGGTAGGTGGGGTAAAGATAGATGAAGATTTGTCTAAAAATATATGGACTGTTTGTTGTTGACGGACATCTTCCAGCTTAACCTACGATGCATTAAATGTTCCAAGTTCAAAATGTAGGACTTATTTGTTGATTGCTGTCACGTATTGTCAAGACAGGGTGCCGGCAAGTCCGGTGGTAGGAAAAGCCCCCATCGGGTTGTGGGTGGGCACTTACTCACACATGGAAGAACTGCAGTGGAAAAAGTATTAAGACCATGGGTGTAGAGAACTATGTGGTAGAAGAAAGAGGCTATAATAGAGAGAGAGTAACTGATGGAGTGGGAAGCTAATTTTCTGCCTTTTCTCGTAGTGTAAGTAAAGTAAAGCTTTTTAAAAATTGATGTTTTTGTTCATTATATATATATATATATATATATATATATGATACAGGCCCGGTGCAAGGGTCTCGTGTCTCGAATTTATGATATGGAGGCCCCTCCTACTCTTACATCTCAAATTTCATGAGATAATATTCATATAAAATGCAAATTTTATTGTAACCTAATTATGTACAAAAATGGAGCAACAGAGGTGAACAGTTCAACTAGAAAAATTAAAAATAAACACAATGTATCTAAATACAAATTAGAGATCATTCCTTCTAAAATAAATCAACAATGTTTTGCTTAAATTTTTAACTTGAGATTTTTTTTCTTGTTAAAAAAATACTGACATTTATATATAGTGTTTTCTTTTTAAACTTAAAACAAATTCACAGATTGGACCAAAAAAAAAAAAAGTTTGCAGAACGACGTCAAAATCGCAAAAAAACAATTTCATCATAGTAGTGCTTATTTAATTTGTAACTTATAATAAATCTGAGTTTGAGTTTCTTTTAACGGTATATCAAACACTGTGGGTTATTTAATGCTTTAAAGGTGGGGTTTCAAGGTATTTAAAAAAAAATCGGTGATAATGAGAAGGTTGATTTAGTCAAGTTTTAATGAAAAATGTTTTTTGTATTCTTTTTTTATTTTAGAAATGTGCGTTCAGTGGATATTGGCTCGGAACGAGAAATCGGAGAGCCGAGTTCGAATTCCAGTTGAATTCCTTGAATTCACTTACGTGCAAATGCCCTTGGAAAAGGTATTAATCCGTCTCTTCCCTCCAGTTATAGGTTAAATAAAAGGACAGAAAGGGTTCTAGAGACTTATTCGGCAACCAGTCTACCGCAGAAAGCAATGGCAACCTACTGCGGCATAATCTTTTGCCCAGTCAGTCATGTCTCTTTCGAGACATGATCGCCCAAGCGTGTATCACATATGGCACAACTGACTGACTGATTTTAGAAAACTGAAAATGTCTTCTAAATTTGTATTCAAAAATGTTTTGCTTAGAATATTTTTTTCCTTCAAAAATGTGTTGTGGTAATAATTTTTTCTTCAATAAGGTATTGTTGGTAACAATAAAAAAAATTAATATTTTTCTATAAAAGTATTTTTATGCATATCTAAACTTATTTATAAATGGAACTTTGTCTGTGTTTGTGTCCGTTACCTATAGACTCCGAAACGGCTGAACCGATTTTCTTGAAATTTTACACAGTTGTACTATAAGCATCTGCGAGTGTTCTTAGCTAGGTTTTGTGTCAAGGTACCCCCGATAAATATCGAAAACCGATAATCGAAAAAGTCGGGTTATAGAAGGAGTGGTCCGATTTTAATTAAATTTGATACACTCACAGACAAAGACATAAGAAACGATATTCAGAAGTTTCAAGGTTGCAGTTCTTACAATAGTGCAAAAAATCGATTATATATATATATATATATATATATATATAAAAGGCAAGATGTTTGTGTGTGTGTTTGTTTATCAGTCTGTATGTTTGTATTTTTTCAGCCCTTTTATTTTAGTTTTTGCTTCGGGTTTTTCTCTAAGTAGGTATAATTGTAGTTCTTAGTCTCAGCCATGATACCATTTACTCAGAGGACTTATTTAGCTTTCAAAGTTCAGGTTAAGACGAAAAAACTTATTTGATATCGATACAAAGACATCAAAAGCCATTCGTTTTTCTTTCAGTCTACGGTTTCGATTTAACTGGAAACAACTATTGCTTTTTAGTCTTTCGTGACAATGTCCAAAGAGTCTGAGCTCCAGGACCATGAATTATTTTTAAAGCTTTCATTACACCCGAGCAACGCCGGGTTATACTGATAGTATTTCTTTAAAAGTGTATCTTTATACTTCATAGATTTTTTACCCCAGTTTACGGGTTAAATATTTACCCATATTTGGGACCCTAAGAGATGCTATCACTTCGGATCACGGTGGCCCTGGGAACAGCAGCAATTAAAAGATGGTTCCATGCTCTTTACAACCTCCCAATCAGAGGTCTTGCTGCTGGATGCACTTTATCGTCATGCCCAGGACCTAACTTATATAAATCCAGGACCTAACTTATATAAATGCAGGCAGATAAAAATCAAACGTTTATAAGATAGCGAGGGTAGCACGCACCGGCTATTATATATATGTGTGTGTGTGTGTGTGTGTGGCCAAGTGGCTAAAATGTTTGCTCTCTCACCATGATCGATTTGTCAGGAATATGACTTCGTGATGTTTTCGGTCTGGAGGAGGCGATCCCAGTGTGCGGTACCTTTATGAAGTGCCTGAAAACCATACCACGTGTTGATCCAAGCCTTGTGAATGAATTTGGGGTAGACAGCTCCCTTTGAAGAGCCGTCGATGGTCGTGCTAGCTTGAAGTCACAAGTCATCGTGACCGAGGGTTTGAACGTCCTGGCCTTGTTTAGATTGTTTTGTTCAGACTAGATAACGCGCTTTCACCGAGAAACTGTAACTAACGTCCGCTCAGCATAGTTGCAGTATAAACCACAGGTCGGTGTTGAACAAACGTGTGCCTGAGCAAGCGTCCGCAATGGAGATTAGCAAGCCACCCTGGTAGACGGGTATTCTCGAATACGAATGCCAGGAATCTTATTTATAATAAAAATATTTTGCTGTACAAGAGCTGTCGTGTTTCAATGATATATTCATCACATCATCAGGCAACATACTGGTATATCGCGATACATACACGACAGCTCTTGTGCGATGAAAAATGGTTTTAATATAATTAAGAATATTACTACAAATATTGCTCTACTACGTATCGAGCACTGTTAAAAAGTAAATGCTACGAACTGTGAAAATGCAATTCCTTTAGTACTTAGTACTACTAATATATATATATATATATATAATAAAATATTTTATTATTGGCTCTGTAATTTAAATATTAATTACATTGAGTCCTCCACCTGTATCATTCTTTTAAATATTAATATTAATTAGGATCGGGTCTTTGGGATTTACCTTCCTGCTTTTCCTTTTTGGATTAAAGTTTTTTTTTTTAAATATATGCATGCTCCATTAAATAATATAGACAAGTTTTGTCGATTTATTTTATGTAAATTCTTTTCATATCGTCTGATAAGCTTAATAGCATTATTGTTGAAAGAAGAACGAAAATCACAATATTGATACATGTTCGGCTTTACATTATATATATTAGTCATCCGCAGACAGATCTGTTTCGCTGTATCACAGCTCATCAGTACGGTTAGACTTCGATTGCTTTTAACCCAGAATTGAAACCCGACCGAATTGGCGTCAGTCGGCGATTCTACCTCTGGGCTATTGAGAGAGAGAGAACGACGACGACGACGAAAAACCTGCAAACCTGTTTGCTGCAAAGGTAAAAAAATATTCACGTTTATAGCAAATTATTCGTACTTTAGAAAGAATGTGTACAGTTTTCAATAAGAACTTGTTTAAACGAGAGATTTCGTCCTGGAAAAGATATTTATGGCTAACTTGGTTACTAAATGAAACGTCCGAAATGATGTCCGGATGTAAACACATCAAAAAATATATTTTATGATCATACAAACGTGAATGAAAGTGTTTACGAAACTCCTCCCTTATTTATTTTTGAAATTTCAGTTATTTACGGTCGTGTGTTCTGAATATCCCTGTTGTACGTTTGAAAAAAAAGCTTTGGAGAATCAGTTGGCATAAAACGCCTGATAATACCAAGAGGTTGAAACAAAGGTTGCGTTATCAACTGACTTCCAAATGGATATATTTAATAGCTCTACATTATATATGTATTCACCACTTTTTAATACAACTCTATACTGGATGGGATGTGCGTTGTGGTGCAGTGGATATCGGCTCGGAACGAGAAATCGGGAAGCCGAGTTCGAATTCCAGTCGAATTCCTTGCATTGACTTTCGCACAAATACCCTTGGGAAAAGTATGAATCCATCTCTTCCCTCCAGTTATGGGTTAAGTAACAGAGCAGATTGGATTCTATAGCCTTGGCTGGCAACCAGTCTACCACAGAAAGCAATGGCAACCTACTGCGGGATAATCTTCTGGCCAGTCAGTCATGTCTCTTTCGAGACATGATCGCCCAAGCGTGTACCACGTATGGTACTTAACTGACTGTATACTGGTCTAATTTAATTCTGACCAATAACTGGTTTATATATAATCGTCCCATATGCATTAGCCTCTGAAATGTGCAACTACTGGAAATATGTTGGCTATTTCTACATTTTTTTGACATCCTAATTAATAGAAGCGAGAGTGCATAATGATAAAAACGTGTGTCAAGTTTTTCCTGATATCTTGTGGCCCTCAGACATCTGAATAATATCATGTGTGATGCTTTAGGTTAAGCAAGTTTGCCCATCCCTGCCATATTAGTACAAAACTTCCTTACTTTATGGGGAGAGACGGCTAAACAGAAAGTGCTCGGTCACGTGATCATTTTATTGGCGCCTTATATGGAGCTAGAAAGTCAGGTAGGAGACTGCAGGGAGTGGGGAGAAGGTCTCTTATAAAAAAAAAAGTCAGAAAGTGAAGAGGAAAATGAAACTAGAGAGAAAAGAAAGAAAGTTGTAATTAAACAAAGAGGAAGAAAAGAAAAAATAAAATAAGATATATATATATATATATATATACACACATTTAGTGTATCAAGGCATATGTTTAGAATATATATATATATATATATATATATATATATATAGTGTAATGGTTGTTATAATGTTTTTAAATTCATAGTATCACTACACAAAAATTTCGAAGCCAGCCCATTATGTTTTTGTTGGCTTCTTCCTCAGGTGATTTTTTAGAAAAGGAAGAAGCCAAAAACATAATGGGCTGGCTTCGAAATATGAAAAATTTTTGTGTAGTGATACTATGAATTTATAAAAACATTGTAACAACCATTACAGTATAACGCTCTACATTTGTATTGAGCACTCTTTATAAAAGTAAATGCATGAACAAAAGGTTAATAAACCTACGAGTTCAACAACTTAGTTACAATACTATATATATATATATATATATATAGTGTATCAAGGCATATGTTTAAAAATATATATATAATAAATATGGTAGCTGCCCACTGGATAAGGATAATCAACTCCCGTTTTATATAAGAATGACTTAAAGGAGCCAAAATGAATAAAAATAAAATTTTTAAGCAAAAATAAAGAAGAAAAACAGAATATTAAGAATGAGAAAAAAAACTAAAAAGAACAATCAACAAGAAATTGAAGAAGTGACGAAAACACGAAGAGAAAAATAAAAATGAAGAAAAAAAGTAATGTAAAAAACGGTTAATACAGGAAAAAATAATTGGAGAAAACAATAAAAAAAATCAGGACCTAAAAAAAAAATTCAATAAAGTAAGAAAACAAAAGAAAGAGATATGGGAAATAAAAGAGTTAAGGAATAAGATAATACATTTTGTTTATGGATATAATCATTTCATCTGAAGATTGTGATTGAAAAACAATAATGATCGAAACTATGTGATGAACAAAGCTGTCCACTTGTTGCTGTTTAAATCCTGTTTATAAATTGAAGAAATAAACACGAAAATCAGGTTTGTATAGAGGGGGTGGGGAATAAAAAGAGAAAGGAAAATAATATCAGGAAGAAACAGTAATGCGTAGAAACATCAGATTGATTGGAAGATGGACGACCATGAAGAAGAAAAGGAAAATAAGGAAGAAGGAAAATAAGGAAGAAGGAAAATAAGGAAGAAGGAAAATAAGGAAGAAGGAAAATAAGGAAGAAAGAAAATAAGGAAGAACGAAACGAAAATATAATATGAAAAAATAATATGAAGAAATAATCTGAAGAAGAAAAAGCGATAGAAGATAAAAAGAAATTGAATAAAAAATAATGAATCAAAAGAAATTGAAAATTGAATGATAAAACTAAGGATAAAAAAGGAAGGAAAATAAAAAGAGAAGACGTAAAAAGAAGAAAAGAAAATAAGTAAAAAAAAAAAAGAAGAAAAATCGGAGAAGAAAAAACAAAGAAAAAAAGAAGTAGAAGAGACAATGAAGAGAAGAGAACAAAAGAAAATGTAAAGAAAGAGAAAAAGAATAGAAGAAGAATTTAAAAAAAGGGAAAAATAGAAAAAAGGAAAAAAAAAGTTTTTGCTTGTCAAATCAAATTCATAATTGCTTAAACATAATTTTATTCTGGATTTTTATTGAGAAAAAAAATTACTTTTTCATTTACCATGAAATAGAAAACATGACTGTCCACTTGTTGCTGTTTACAAACCTGCAAATAAAACAGAGGCCATTTTCTTGCCTAAATTCCTTTAGCCAAAATGAGAAGGAAAGGAAAACCAATTTATATCAGATGTCAAAGATGGACACTTGATATGTTATAATAAAACGTGGACCTCTGTTTGTTTTCTTTTCAGGTGGGAGTGGGAGGAAGGAATGTGAAAATGAAAGGAAAATTTAAAAAAAGAAGAAAGTAGAAAAGAAAGAAGTGAAAAACAAATGATGTCATTTTTCTGGATGGAGTTGTGTGTTTGTAAACTAAAATTTTATGATTATCTTCATTCTGTGTCTTCTTGCTCTTTGACAGACCCTTAACCAAACTGCTTGAACATATCCTTGTAAATTTATTTTGCTCCCAGTTTCAACCAATCATATTTACTCTTTTTTTTTTTGCCTTAAATACGGACGTTCACAAACCAATCATTTTACTTTGGAACTGAATTCAGCACAAATAAATAAAATAAAAAAAAGCATTTAGAAGTAATTACAATTTTCTGTCTGAATTTATATGATGAGTTATTCAGTCAGTTAAGTGCCATACGTTATACACGCTTGGGCGATCATGTCTCAAAAGAGACATGACTTACTGAGCAGAAGATTGTCACGCATTAGGTTGCTATACCTTTCTGCGGTAGACTGGTTACCCACCAAGGCTATAGAACCCAATCTGTCCTGTTATTTAACCCATAACTGGGGGAAGAGACGGATTAATGCCTTTCCCAGCGGTATTTGCACGTAAGTGAATGCAAGGAATTCAACTGGAATTCGAACTCGGTTCCTTGATTTCTCGCTGCAAGCTGATATCCACTGCACCACAACGCACAGCAGAATATATATATATATATTAGTCATCCATATACAAGGCTGATTCGTTGTATCACAGCTCATCAGTGTGTCTAGATATCCACTTGCTTCCAGCCGGGACCGAAATGGACCGATTTGATGTTAGTCGGAGTCCCTACTCACCAAGAGATATGCCTATGGAATGTGTCATTTTATTATTTACGTTATTTTTATTCGGACAAAATATCAACGAAAAGAGGAGCTCAGAATGCCCGGTACAGGACAGGGATACTAAAATCAAGCAAGCAAAGAAATTTAAATACTTAGGAAGTGTTCTAACAGGTTACGGAAAGTGCGACACTAAAACCCGAAGGCATACTGGGATAGCCAAGGACGCATTCCAAAATATGAGTAGAGAGTATTGAGAAACAGGTAAATTTCGTTAAAAACAAAGAGAGTACTGGATGGTTATGTGATGTCTGTCCTTATGTGAGTTGTGGTACAGTGGATATCGGCTCGGAACGAGAAATCGGGGAGCCGAGTTCGAATTCCAGTTGAATCCACTGCATTCACTTACGTGCAAATACCCTTGGGAAAGGTATTAATCCGTCTCTTCCCTCTATATTTTGGTTAAATAACAGGACAGACTGGGTTCTGTAGCCTTGGCTGGCAACCAGTCTACCGCAAAAAGCA
This sequence comes from Ascarosepion bandense, assembly GCA_037127315.1. NCBI lineage: Eukaryota > Metazoa > Mollusca > Cephalopoda > Sepiida > Sepiidae > Ascarosepion > Ascarosepion bandense. The sequence continues at coordinate 150,601 of JBBBDQ010000546.1, forward strand.
ATGGAGACCTACTGCGGGATAATCTTCTGCCCAGTCATGATCGCCAAAGTGTATTTCAAGTATGGCACTTAACTGACTGTCCTCCTATAATGCCAGCGAATGCCGGACAATTTCATCAAAGATGAAGGTAAGACTTGAAGCAACAGAAATGTGGTTCTACATAAAGATGCTGAGAATGCCATGGACCAAACATGTGAGCAACGACAAGGTTTTGGAGAGGATGCAAATGAAAAAGAAACTTATACTTGGAAGAGACAGCTTAAGCTTCTGGGATACGTGATGATGAACGAGGGCATGGAGAATCTGATACTCACAGGACGGGCAGAAGGAAAGAGAGACAGAAGAAAGCAATAAGTGACATACTTGGATGGCAGAGCAGAGTTTGAGAGAAATACCAAGAGAAAAGGTGTTAAGAGCTATAAGAGATAGGAGAATGTGAAGGGCCATGATCATCTACGTCCTGAAGGGACAAAGCAGATAAAAGATATTCGGACTACTGTCTTCATCTGTTGTTATAACGATTCATCGTTGTGGCTTCCGGTGTTCTCGTTCCACTGCTCGGGTCTAGGAATACCGTCTCTCCACATTTCTATTAAGTGATGTTTGCCCGAAATAAGAATATTCTACCTAAATCCTTCATTAGATTCTTTCGAAAAGTAACTGAACAGTACTCAATAAAAAATATGAACTAGACGAAATCTCTCGAAACATGATCAGTATAACCAAAACTGTCTACTCTTGTAAATTAAATAAAGGGTTTAGTTCAGAATCCCTTGCAAGTTATCCAGATCGATATACATCTGGGGAGGGCTGGAGGGTACAAGACCAAAATATTGAAATAACAAGGATAATGATAATAGTCCTAACGCAAATACATAAAATTTTATAAAAAAGAAAAAATCCGACTGATTTTGTTAATATAGTGATTCGCTACACTCCAGATAACATCTGATTTGCAAAAATGAAATGCGGCAAAAGCAACTATTAAAAATTATAAATTTTAACCTTTTTATATTTTAATTGTTTTAATTCTTCGTAAGTTTTTTTTTTTTTTAATAATCGTGTCGCCCCAATCAAGACATTTTACTGCCACTGTTGAGCAGGGAGTTACATGGGAGGTAAGTTATGAGAAAGAGTGACGGGTTATAGGGGGTGTCAGGAAGAGGGTATGAGAAGGATGAGAATACTGCTGAGAGTGGAGTGGACGAAGAAAGAAGCATGAGAGAGAGAGAGGAAGTTAGAGAGATAGCAGATGACTATTGACTTTACATTTGAATTCTTGAAGATTGTAGCTGTCGGGAAAGCAAGTAAACGAAAGGATACTTTGGGATCTTCGAACAAAAAGGAAAGTTTTAGGTTTTAAGTCGCAATATTTGTGTAAATTACAAGTATTTTTATTCGCTTACTGAAAAAAAAAAAAAAAAAAAAAAAAAAAAATGAAAGCTATTTTTGCATAATTAAATTTTGAAACGTACGAATTCATTTTTTTCTAACAGTGGCTTTTACTTTTTTTCTTCAAAACAAAACATTTCGTTTTGCATTTTTATTTATCATAAGAAGCACAAAAAGAACATTCAAGACAATATATAACAATAAAATTACGAATTAAATGATGTATTTGTAACAGTTTAAATGTTGTATATTTGAATAACACCTCAGTTCTGGGATACACATTCCTTCACTCCTTCCGTTTTAAATCTGTGACACACGGTCCCTCCGTTTTAAATCTGTGATACACAATCACTCAGTTCTAAGTTTGTCACAATACACTAAACTACAAAGAGCGTTGACCTATTTCGTTAATATTTATTTTTAGTTTTGTACACCTTGATATGAGCGATTTCTAAGGAATTAAATGGATTTTTCATTTTTTAAGGATATTTTTATTTATCAAATTTTTATTTATTTATTTATTTTATTTTTTATCAAATTTTTTATCTAATTTTTATTTATTTATTTTATTTATTTTTATTTATTTTTTTTATTAAAAAATAAAATTTTTTATTATTTCTAAGGAATTAAATGGATTTTTTATTTTTTAATCCGACTTATTTTTACTACTTGAAACGTTATTTTTAGCAGATACCCATATTTGAAGGGAAGCTCAGTTTATTTCAAACGGTATTTTATTTCGTCCATCGGCCTGCGTACTAGAGAAAATATGCACCCTCCGGCATGATTCGAACCTGCGTCACCCATTGTAGGAGAAACAACCGTTTAATCCGACGTGATTTAACCGCTCATCTGATAAATAATGTTTATTATTTTTGTTGTAAATTTAAAAAAAAAAATGAAATGTATAAATTTACTTCCATACGTTCAGGTTTGATTAACGTTCTAATTATCGCTTTTTGAAACAATAAACTTGAGGATCGAAGGTAGTTAAAATAATTGCAGAGTCAAGAGACATCATTTTTTAACGCACCATTTTTTCCGGCACGAACCTTAAAAATTGGCAAAATAATTTTAAGGCACCAAAACTTTTCTTTTTCAATTTCAAGATTATATATATATATATATATATATAAAGCAATATGTTTTGTGTGTCTGTGTCTGTGTCTGTCTGTCTGTATGTATGTATGTATGTATGTTCTTTATACAAATCCACAATTTTTATCCGATTCTCATCAAACTTTACACAAATATTCTTTAAACTTCCGGTCAGGTCATGGGTTACTTATTTTTTTCCAATTTCTCCCCAATATCCGATCAGGTCTGATCAAGATCAGGATTTCAGCCTTTTTATCGTGGTTCTTGCTGCAGAATCTACTCTAACTTGGTAAAATTATAGTTTTTAGTCTCAAACATTAGTAGGTCTTCTCAGAAGACTCATTTTCCCTGATATCGGAATCGAATCTGATCAAAAACCAATATTCAGCCATCAATATGGTTCATTCTCTCCAATTTTACCCCCGATGGGTACGATAAGTTTTCATGGATTTACTTAGATTAGTTTATCCTTGGATGACTTATTTGACTCTGATACTGGAAATCGATACCCTGATATTCTATCGGGTCTGATCAAAATCAAGTTTTCAGCCCTTTTATTTTGGTTTTTGCTCTGAGTAGATATAATTGTAGTTCTTAGACTTAACAATCTACATTTTTCGTGCCAACGTCCAAAGCGTCTGAGCTCCAGGACCATGGATTAGTTTTAAAGCTTCCTTACACCCAAGCAACGCCGGGCTATAATGCTAGTATTTACTAACTTTGTCATCCTGTATCGCTCCAGTATCGCCTGTATCGCATCCTGTATCGCCTGACTCGTCATACTATCCTCTACCTTTATAAAAGCCAAGTCAGGCCGAAAACGAAAAACTGCTGCTGTATTTGGGTGGGAGCTGCCTAGACACCAGTTTGCTGTCTTGATAGAATTCAGAAGTGTCACAGAGTCTTTGCCGAAGAAAAATTATTTTCCACACTTTAACCTTCTCTCTCACAGAAGGGGTGTGGCGAGTCTCTCACGACTCTATCGCTATTTCCATGGAAAGTTCTCGAGCGAACTACATTCCTTGGTTCCGCCAGGCCCAACCTTCACGTCTGGGATCCGCCATACCACTTACATAGGAGCAAAACATCCACATTCCCTCCGTATTCAAGCGGCGACAAGTCAAGAGACATCATTTTTTAACGCAAAACATTTTTTGTTAGCGTTGATATCATTGAAGTAGATAGACCTAACTATCGCCCGGTTCTCACTCCACCCACTTCTATTGAACAGGTGAAGAGGATCATCCCTTGTTCCCTGTTTAAGATGTAGTTTCCGGCTTTCTCTTTTCCAATCTTTTCACTCTTACGTCGCCCCCTGCACATCAGTGGTGTTATCCTTGCTCGGGGTGATATGATTAGAAGAAAAACAAAAAGTTGTAGGTATTGTAAACAAAAACTATCTTTATAAAACTGGCTTTATTTTTGAGCGTACGAGCGAATATATGAAAAAAAATCATAAAACCTGTATAAATGAAACATGTATGAAAAAAAAAAACACTAAAAAAGAAAAAATCACAAAACAGAAGTGAATGAAACTTTTTATTTATTAAAAAAAAAAAAAGGAAAAAAAGAAAAAAAAAGATAAAAAAGAAAAAAAAAGAAAAAAAAAGAAAAAAAAAGAAAAAAAAGAAAAAAAAAAGAAAAAAAAAGAAAAAAAAAAGAAAAAAAAAGAAAAAAAAAGAAAAAAAAAGAGAAAAAAGAATTTTACTCTATATTTCGCAATGGAACTTTTGTGATTGTTTTAGAATTATAATCTTTTGGACCTCTTAAAATTCGTTCATGGACTCCTAGGGGTGCATGGACCCTTGGTTGGGAACCAAGGGTTTAGAGTGGGATTTCAGCATGTGACACATTGTAATAATCATTTAACCTCCAAGGAATATTCTGCCCTTATCATGGCGATCTTTGTATTTCTTTTTCTGTCAGCATTGAACAACCAGATACTAAGCAGTGAATAGTTTCAACACTGTATGAAATTTAAGATGTTTTAGCATATTTCAAAGTGTTTTTAGAAAGTAATATAAATACTGTATAAAAGTATTTGACTAACTTGTTCTAACTTACCTAAACATTCAACTGAAAAACTTTGGAATTTTTTCGTTTTTTTTTTTAAATTATTTATTTTCTATAATATTCACTCTTTAAAAGCCTCAAGAACAACTCGAGGTAGACTGTTAAAGAGTAAGTGATACAGGATGGGCGTTATGGTGCACGTTATCGTATCGGCTTGGAACGAGAAATTGGAGGCCCGTCTTCAAATTGCAGTTAAATTCGTCGCATTCACTTCAGCGCAAATACCTTAAAGAAAGGTATTGATCCACCTCTTCTACTTCCAGCTATAGGTTAAATAGCAAGACATAATGGGTTCTGTAGCCTCGATTGCCAACCAGTCTATCACAGAAAGTAATGGTAACCTACTGCGGGATAATCTTCTGCCCACTCAGTCATGTCTCTTTCGAGACATGATCGCCCAAGCGTGTATCACGTATGGCGCTTAGCTGACTGACTGGCAAAGGGTACAGTTTATGAGAATATATAGGAAGATAATTAACCATCGACTTGAACGGGTTAAGATTGTAATGACCGGAGAAGCATTCTCTTGGAAGTCGGTTCTACAAAGTAATGGTTAGTGGAAAGATGCAGTTCAATGAGATACAAAGGGAATGATAGTGGTTCGTTACAATATGAATGGCATGGCGAGTCTCGGATTTCTGATCTGATCTGATTTATAAACAAGAAACTGTCTGGATTTATATGAACTCTGATTACATCTTCAGAGTATTTGAGATAAATTTACCCTACATATTTTCAGTTGTGTATTTTGGAAGCAATCCTCTCTTTAATAAGTTTTCACGCTGGTTTCTTATAAATTATTATGTTGAACATATCCCCACTTGTATGTCAAGATGACTAACACTATAACATGAGCTAAGTACGGACATTTAAATTTGCATAAAATCGCACCAACCTCAGTATGAAAAATATTTGTCGATACCAGATATGTTATGTACGTCTGAAAAATAAAGTTTAAAAGTGATGGAAGCCGTTAACATAAAAAGCAAGTAACCAACTCTTAATTACATTAATTATGAATGCACCCACAATGTTATATATATATATATAGAGAGAGAGAGAGAGAGAGAGAGAGAGAGAGAGAGAGAGAGAGAGATAGAGAGAGAGAGATAAAGAGAGAGAGAGAGAAAGAGAGAGAGAGAAAGAGAGAGGGATTTGATGTATTTATTGATCGTTTACCCTTTCCACGCCCTCTTTGTAAAAGAATATTCCATTATTAACTGGGGGGGGGGGTAATAACATAAGTGGGCTGGAAACAATGATGTTAATAAGGGAATATGTCTGATGTTACTATAACAACGGAATATCTCATTTGTAAGTAGAGGTGTTGCTAATAAACTTATTTATATACTTTTGATATGTTTAATCGAAGTCACTGAAGAAACAGAATTCGTTCTATGACACAATAAAGTTACTTGCATAAATAAAAATCTTAGATTAGTCATGCAAAAATATAACCGATGTTATTGCGAAATTACTTCAATGTTGTCTGCATTATTTGATGGAAAGCGTATATTTATATAAATGTAAGCTTTCAAATCTTCGCTTCTTGCCAAGATAATTTAAAAAGTAAAATTGCGTTTCTTTTTATTAATATTTGAGCATCTATTTACATCAACATGAATTTATTATATGAGAGAGTAGTAGAGAGAGAGAAATAAAAGAAAGAAGAGAACGAAAGAAAGAGAGAACGAAAGAAAGAGAGAACGAAAGAAAGAGAGAACGAAAGAAAGAGAGAACGAAAGAGAGAACGAAAGAAAAGAGAGAACGAAAGAAAGAAAGAGAACGAAAGAAAGAAAGAGAACGAAAGAAAGAGAGAACAAAGAAAGAAAGAGAGAACGAAAGAAAGAGAACGAAAGAAAGAGAGAACGAAAGAGAGAACGAAAGAAAGAGAGAACGAAAGAAAGAGAGAACGAAAGAACGAGAGAACGAAAGAAAGAGAGAACGAAAGAAAGAGAGAACGAAAGAAAGAGAGAACGAAACGAGAACGAAAGAAAGAGAGAACGAAAGAAAGAGAGAACGAAAGAAAGAGAACGAAAAAGAGAGAACGAAAGAAAGAGAGAACGAAAGAAAGAGAGAACGAAAGAGAAAATAGGAGAGACAGACAGACAGACAGAATGGACACAGAAATCACACTGCACGAGGACTGTCAGTTTCACACCTCCAGCGATCTTCAGACCTTTATATATCAATATCAGGACAGAGGGTATGTAAATAAAATATTCTTTGATGGCGGTTTAATTGTGAAACTGGTGGTCGCCAAACAGTGTTGATTTCTATGTCCACACTGTTTATAGTCTGAAGATGGCGGAAGGCATGAAACTGACAATTATCATGCAGCATTGATTTCTATGTTCACACTCTTTCATGGTGTCTGTGCTTAGCATCAGCAAAACACTTGTAGGTAATATTATTTGATTAAGAAACAAACAAGAAACGTAGTTGATTTTGTTAATATTGTAATGTTTAATGTCTGAAAAAACAGACCCCACCTTCCTCTGTTTTTGTTGTTAATCCAAAATTGATGACTTCCAGGTGTGATTCAGGGAGTGACTTACTTTCATGCTATAGGTTTTAAGGTTGTGAGCAATTGACTGTTTTACCATTGAATGACACCAAATTCAGGATTTTCTACTGTTGTCAACTTTTTTGTTGAGATATCGATCTTTCTGCATTATTTCTGATGCTACAATTGTTAAATGCCTTTCTCATCTGGTGATATTTGCCTGTTTTTAAACAAACTAGATGTGCGTTGTGAATATCGACTCGGAGCGACAAATCGGAGAACCGAGTTCGAATTCCAGTTGAATTCCTTGCATTCACTTACGCACAAATACCCTTGGGAAAGGTATTAAACTGTCTCTTCCCTCCAGTTATGGGTTAAACGATAGGGCAGACTGTGTCCTATAGCCTTTACTGGCAACCGGTCTACCGCAGAAAGCAATGGCAACCTACTGCGAGATAATCTTCTGCCCAGTCAGTCATGTCTCTTTCGAGATATGATCGCCCAAGCGTGTTTCACGTATGGCACTTAACTGACTGACTGAAACTAGAAAATATTAAGGAATAAAAAATATGTATATATATTGAAATTAAAATATGGAAAAGACGCAGACATACCGTGGAGTATAGTGAAAACAGCCAAGCCTTACAACGGTAGCAAAATATGTAGACTGTGCCGGGAAGAAATGTTAGCTATTATGTTATTTCCAAACGAAAATGAATTACTGAATAAAACAACAGCAATTATGACTATGTGTAACTATAAAAGAAAATACTGATTAGGTTCATACAACCATAGATAAAAACGTTATAATTTCTTCTAATTTTGAAAATTGCGCATTTAAAAAATCCCCATTAAAAAACTCTTAAAATCAGTGATTGCGAATCGCCTGAAGACGCCACACGGTGGAAAACTAGGTCGCGTAATAATCTGTGTACAAATGAAGCTATATATATATATATATATATACACACACACTATGAGAAAAAAAAATATATCATGCAATGAGTACTGGGATTATTAAGATAGTGCTCGATATAATATAAACTATTTTTTTTTTTAGTTAAGTGCCGTACGTGAAACACGCTTGGGCGATCATGTCTTTTTCGAGACATGACTGACTGGGCAGAAGATTATCCCGCAGTAGCTTGCCATTGCTTTCTGCGGTAGAGTGGTTGCCGACCAAGCCTATAGAACCCAATCTGTCCTGCTATTTAACCCATAACTGGAGGGAAGAGACGGATTAATACCTTTCCCAAGGGTATTTGTGCGCAAGTGAATACAATGGATTCAACTGGAATTCGAACTCGGCTCCCCGGTTTCTCGTTCCGAGCCGATATCCACTGTACCACAACGCACATCCGTCAATACAAACTATTAATTATAAATAAATATAGATATCATTCATAATCGGTGGCATGACTGCGTACTCAGTATATGAAGATTACGTTGTGCGTAAAATTTGAGTAGTGTTACGGATAGGAAATTATATATATATATCTCATTTCCCCACTAAACAAGGCAATAACGCCACTTAAACGCAAATTTGAAAGAAGATGAGAAAAAGAAAACATTAAGGAAAAATGAGATTAAAGGTGAAGGTCTTTAGACAAAAGATAACGATTGACATTGGATTTAATTTTTTGAAGATCAAAATTGACAGGAAAACAAGAGGCTGAAGAAGAGTTACACTAATAAGAAGTGTAAGAGAAGAAACTGTTAGCATAGAATTTGCGGTTTCATCTAGCAATTTCAGCTGTAAAAGGAAGAGACCTATCTGCCAATCTTGCACTGCGCTTAAATTCATAAAGTCGAGGTATCAAAGATGAAAGCTCATTAGAACAATTACTAGGAGAATATATATATATATATATATATATATATATATAGAAAAGGCACAGGGATCCTAGATTAAGATGGTGAGAAGATGAATGAAGACGAGACGTCAGATCAGAACCAATAACATTGCAGATTCTTCTTCGGATTGTATCAAGTTTAACTAAATACATAGAAAAAGCACCAAACCTAATGTGGCAATTCAATGAAGACACCACTCATGTTAGAAACCTGGGTAGCGAAATAACCCGTTTTAAAATTATATATATATATATATATATATATATATATATATATATATGTAATTTACATTATTTTATTCCATCAGTAAGACATTAGTCAGATGAACTTCTTTTAGGGAATGAAGCGTTACATAGAACTGTCCACTTTGTCATTCAGTTAACTCTCATATCTGTGTGTAATTATATATATATATATATATATATATGCATACACACACACAGGGTGTCCATAAAGTTCGTGCGTGTGCACTTTAAAAAAATTATAACTATTTGTATTTACAATAGAAATAATTTTGAAATTTTATTGAAGTTTCCACATGTCCTCCATCATTATCAATACAAACGGTGATACGATTTTGCAGTTCACGGAAAACTTTTGCCAACTGATTTACTGTAATGACTGAAATCACATTAGTATCACCAACTATACTTAAAACTAGGTACATTAAATTTTATAAGATTTTTTACAGATTATTTCTATCAAAAATATTTTTTTAAGTGTGTGTGTGTGTGTGTGTGTGTGTGTGTGCATTTAGGCAGCAAATTTTCTTTTAATCGTGTCAGATTAAATAAATTGCAAACATCATGCTTTCTTATTTTTAATAAAATCCGTTCATACACACGGAAAAAAAGCAGAAAAATGTACAGTGATTTTTAAAACAGTTTTCTGGTTACATTTGTTACCATATCACACCCCTGAAGATAATCTTGGAAAGAGGTTGAAAGTACTTGGGTAACTTGAGAAATGAATGAAAATAACATCTGTCAACGTTACAGCTCATTTATGACATCTTTTGATTGTAATACGCGAAAAATTATCCGTGAGTATTTAAGGATTTCATTAAAAATAAGCAAACAATGTTTGCAATTTATTTAATCTGACACATACACACACACACACACACATATATATATATATATATATATATATATATTTCTAAAGAAGTGATGTATTAAAAAAAATTAATCAGTATATTATATTTATATTCGTTTACCAGCCTGAATATTTGAGAAACCTTATTAAAGAAAATTATATGCTCTCAAGCAGGATTCGAACCTGTGTTCTTTTTGACAGGAGAAACCATCTTTAGATCAGACTGGCTTTAGACCAACTCAGCCAGAGTTCCTCGTCGATTAAGCAAAGCTGAATAGTGCATTATAAACGCAAATCTTTTTTCAGACTTGCGAAACATTCAAATCTGCTCAGTTACATATTCTAATGTAAATAAAGCAATTTTTAAAGAAGTAATGGATTTTAATACCTTTACATTATTCATTAATGGATACTCGTATCTGAGTAGACGCTACGTTTATTTATTAAACACTATTTATTTTAGTTTATCGGCCTGAATATTTACGTAAATTTTTTAGAGAAAACTATGCATTTTTGGTAGGATTCGAATCTGTCTTCTTCTTGCCAGGAGAAACCGTCATTAGTTCCGATGTACTTTAAACCGACTCGGTCATGGAGTCCGTTATTGATCAAGCAGAGCTCTGAACATAAATATCCCTGTTCAACGTTCGCTTCACGAACACCAAACATGAGTGAGTGTTGTACCTGATGGCAGCTAACATCATTATGCAAACGTTTGAAAGATGTTGTTCCCCAGGTGTACATAATTATGAGATACTGTTAGTGATCAAACTCTTTGAATATGTTACCGTCCAAAAATGCTTACATGCTTATGGAGAAAACTCATTAGAATGCATATTTGGTGTGACCAACTTTATTTTCTATTACTGCTTGAAGGCTTGATGATACTTTAGTAGTTTTGTAGTAATTGGAATGTATTTCCAATCTGACAGGTGGGACCGTTATTCTTCTGCTTCGTGATTTAATACGTCTCTCAAGAGCTCAAATGGATTTCAATCAATCGGGGATGCCAGAGCAGGGGTCCCCAAAGAGGTCGGTAAAAACCCCTGGGGAGGTCGATGGAACTAAACAGATGTTCGATAAATGTAAGGTAAAAAGTGATCAATAAGTACCCGATTAGGAAATAGACATAAATGTAGGCACTGAAAAAATTGCTATATATGTAGATCTTGAAGTTAAATGATAGGACAAAAGTAAACGTTTTGCTGACTATTGAAGTAATGTTAAGTTGTTCTTCTACACAAAGCGTAATTCAATATTTGAGCCGTTCTTACCTTTCCAAGCTCATTTTGTCATTAATTTTAGCCTTGCAAACGCATTTCTTATTAAGCAGAGGATTGGTTTGGTTTACGGCATTGGAGATTATTTAATGGTGAAGCATTAGGTGTTTTAGTAGGGGGAGGGTGTAGATGGCAATTTTTTTCTTTCTAAATGTATTTTTGTTGGTAGAATCTTTCACTCACAAACGTTTTGTTGGTAGAATCTTTCACTCACAAACGTTTTGTTGGCAGAATCTTTCACTCACAAACGTTTTGTTGGCAGAATCTTTCACTCACAAACGTTTTGTTGGCAGAATCTTTCACTCACAAACGTTTTGTTGGCAGAATCTTTCACTCACAAACGTTTTGTTGGCAGAATCTTTCACTCACAAACGTTTTGTTGGCAGAATCTTTCACTCACAAACGTTTTGTTGGCAGAATCTTTCACTCACAAACGTTTTGTTGGCAGAATCTTTCACTCACAAACGTTTTGTTGGCAGAATCTTTCACTCACAAACGTTTTATTGGCAGAATCTTTCACTCACAAACGTTTTATTGGCAGAATCTTTCACTCACAAACGTTTTGTTGGCAGAATCTTTCACTCACAAACGTTTTGTTGGCAGAATCTTTCACTCACAAACGTTTTGTTGGCAGAATCTTTCACTCACAAACGTTTTGTTGGCAGAATCTTTCACTCACAAACGTTTTGTTGGCAGAATCTTTCACTCACAAACGTTTTGTTGGCAGAATCTTTCACTCACAAACGTTTTGTTGGCAGAATCTTTCACTCACAAACGTTTTGTTGGCAGAATCTTTCACTCACAAACGTTTTGTTGGCAGAATCTTTCACTCACAAACGTTTTGTTGGCAGAATCTTTCACTCACAAACGTTTTGTTGGCAGAATCTATCACTCACAAACGTTTTGTTGGCAGAATCTTTCACTCACAAACGTTTTGTTGGCAGAATCTTTCACTCACAAACGTTTTGTTGGCAGAATCTTTCACTCACAAACGTTTTGTTGGCAGAATCTTTCACTCACAAACGTTTTGTTGGCAGAATCTTTCACTCACAAACGTTTTGTTGGCAGAATCTTTCACTCACAAACGTTTTGTTGGCAGAATCTTTCACTCACAAACGTTTTGTTGGCAGAATCTTTCACTCACAAACGTTTTGTTGGCAGAATCTTTCACTCACAAACGTTTTGTTGGCAGAATCTTTCACTCACAAACGTTTTGTTGGCAGAATCTTTCACTCACAAACGTTTTGTTGGCAGAATCTTTCACTCACAAACGTTTTGTTGGCAGAATCTTTCACTTACAAAACTCTTGTTGGCAGAATCTTTCATTCACAAAACTTGTTGGCAGAATCTTTCATTCACAAAACTCTTGTTGGCAGAATTTTTCATTCACAAAACTCTTGTTGGCAGAATCTTTCATTCACAAAACTCTTGTTGGCAGAATCTTTCATTCACAAAACTCTTGTTGGCAGAATCTTTCATTCACAAAACTCTTGTTGGCAGAATCTTTCATTCACAAAACTTTTGTTGGCAGAATCTTTCATTCACAAAACTTTTGTTGGTAGAATCTTTCATTCACAAAACCTTTGTTGGTAACATTTTTCTATAAAAAAAAACATTTCTGTTGGTAACATTTTTTTTCACAAAAGTTTTGTTGGTGACATTTTTCGTTCACAAAAGTTTTGTTGGTGACATTTTTTGTTCACAAAAGTTTTGATGGTGACATTTTTCGTTCACAAAAGTTTTGTTGGTAATTCATTCAAAAATGTTTATGTATATATTTCATAAAAGTCTGTTTTTATACTTTCATAGTGTTTTGACCCCTGTTTGGAGGGTTAACAATTAGCACGCTAACAGGTGCTACGACCCTGGGTCAGGGTGAACCTGGGAACAACAGCAATTAACAGGTGTTTCCATGCTCTTCACAACCTCGAAATCAGAGGCCTTGCTGTCGGATCATACCAGGATTAAGCAGAGGAACAAACTGACACGGGGAATCAGGTCATAAACTTACAAATTTCATACACAGTTCGTAAATCGTTGAAGTTGGTTTTAGACATTTATACATTTTATAATTATTCAGAGAAGCAAACGGAAACTATATTTGTTGAGTTATGTCTAAAACAACTATTTCCACCAAATATCCATGCCTTGCACTGTCTGTGAAAACAAATCTTCCTTATTAATGATGTCAACCAATTCAATAAAAAAGGTATATAAATTTATGTCTAATAAGTTTATTACTACTTAAATTATTTATTGTTTCGTATCATCGTTATTGTTGTTCTTCTGCTTGTTCTTTAGTTCATTTGATAGTTAATTAGCACGCACGTTATGATCTACCTATGCCTTATAAATAATGAGCAATTCTTTCCAAATAAAAAAGAATTGTAAGTTAATTTTTCACAGGCTGCTCAAGCAGCAAAACTTAATGTAATAAGGGCACCAATCTACTTATCTTTCGATCGAACTTTCGAATACGGACAGGAGTCTCTCTCTCTCCCTCTCTATATATATATATAGATATAGATATATAAGAAATAATGTCAAATCCGTTAGACGGAGAAAATAATTAAAAAGTACATCCAATTAATATAAATTATTAAAGAGATAAAACAGTATCGAGAGCTCAATTAATATTATCCAGAGTAATATGATATACAAAAAAGAAAACTCAGAACATATCTAAATCGATTATAAATCCTGATTTATTTTGACTAGCGAGTCAGCGCCCATGTCTTCAGATCGCAAAATATAAAATGGTTTATTAAAAAGGGGAATGATTTAGAAGTGAATTTACTTCCAGTGATGTCAGGTTATGTGTAGGGCTGAGAATTCGCTTATCGAAATAAATCAGCATTTATAATCGCTTTAGATATGCGTTGAGTGTTCTTTTAACCGTACTGATGAGCTGTGATACAGCGAAACACATCTGTCTGCGGATGACACACACACACGTGTGTGTGTGTCTGTCCTTTAGCATGACACTAGTTAAAAGATAAAATCACATCATGGGAATTCGTCGTGGAACAAAAAGTAGTCGATAAGAAAAAAAAATTAGAAATAGAAAATACAGACAATTTCACGATAAAATTTTTGTCTAAGCGGATCTCGAACATTGCAAAACACTAAACTCTTCGATTACTAATGAACTAATCTAAATACTACTACTACTAATTATGCAGATCTTAGTGCAGAAGGTGAGCTATTTTGACTTTCCCAACCACAGTTTGTATAAAATTAAGTTGGTTTTAACTTTGCAAATGCATTTCTAATTAAACGGAATCAAACTGAGCCTAGAAGGACATGCTAACTTACGACTAAACGTCACCAACAGTGGCGATTCCACTGTTGGATGCCAGAAAAGACCCCACCTCTGAATTTTAGCTGGCCCCTCGATTGGCCCTACAACTTATAAACTTCAAAAATTTATGAAACTTATCAGTCTCTAATCTTGATAAGATTTGATCATCAGCACTTTTCTATCTGCTTTTTCAGTTAGCTTTTGAAGGACACATACAGAAAGAAAAACAAACAAAATAAAGCAACCAGATAGATAGAAATAGACATGTTGTTAGGGAAGGAAAGAGACTTAATAGTCATATAGTCATGAAGAAATGATATTATATAAATTATTTCCTTATTACAAAGTAGTTTCTTGATCGAATGATCGGACTTTGCAAAAAAAAAAAAAACAAATTATTTTATTTAGCTGATTTTTTGATTGATTTCGTTGCATTATTTTATTTTCGCATTATATTTTTTTTTTCGCATTAAAAAGTTTTGTAGAGGAAAAAAAATCAGAGCAGCCAAATCACACGGTTCTGCTAGTATTGGCGTTAGTATTAACCCTTTGATTTTGTTTTGAAATTAATCTTTCTTGTATTCCAACAGCTTAAGAGTGGAAAAGAGGGCAAGAATAGATTAGAACTCCACTGCTATAAATGAAAAGTTATTCTGTTTAATTTAATAAAGTTATACTCAAAGTAACGTTAATGAACTTATATTCACACTCATTCCTAAGTTGTATATACGATAGTGGTGTAGAAATGAAAATGAAGACGCTACCCGAGTTTGCCCCTCCTCCTCAGAAAAATCTCTACCATCTAAGTGCTCCCCACCATTTTCAGCGTTCCACGATCGCCACTGGTCACCAAATTCCAAGCAATGCCTTGTTTATGAAACACACCCTTTCAATTAGTGATGTCAATTCAATGAAAATTATATTAATATAGAAGAGTTTTGTAATTTGCTTGAAGCATTGTGTATATAATGTGTATGGGTAGGTATTTGAAGGCTATCACAATGCGTTTAGTATAATAATCAAGGAAGGTAAAGAAGGTGTTGGGTAATACCTATTTATTATTCATTAATATTCCGAGATCAGAATCTCATCTTCAGAATGATAGTAAAGCTTGGTTTTAAGTTGTCCAGCAGCGGACAACTTGAAACTAAGTTCTCCCATCATTCTGAAGATGAGATTCTGATCTCGGAATATTAATGAATAATAAATAGGTAATACCCAACTACCCAACATCATATATATATATATATATATATATATATATATATATAGGAGAGTTTTGTAATTTGCTTGAAGCATTGTGTATATAATGTGTATGGGTAGGTATTTGAAGGCCATCACAGTGCGTTTAGTATAATAATCAAGGAAGGTAAAGAAGGTGTTGGGTAATACCTATTCATTATTCATCTATTATTCATTATCCTGCTACCGCTCTCACTTATGTAAACCATACACACACACACACGAACTAACCCACTTACAGGTGCACACACACACACACACACTACTATTAATGACAGCAACAGCAGCAGCGAAAGAGGACCATGCGTTTAAAGACACGGTCCAGAAGAAGACAACTTGAAACCAAGCTCTCCTATCATTCTGAAGATGAGATTCTGACCTCGAAATATTAATGAATAATAAATAGGTAATACCCAACACCTTCTTTACCTTCCTTGATTATTATACTAAACGCATTGTGATAGCCTTCAAATACCTACCCATACATATTAGTATATATTTAAAGTATTTATTATTATCTATATCATTTATGAAGTTTTTTTCATTATTACTACAAAAAACAAAAACAAAAAAAAAACGACTGGTACAGGGAGGAGAATGGAAATTGAAAAGCCATAATAAAACTTTAAACGAAAATGAAAATTATCCAGAAACAATAACGAAAGAAAAAGGAAAAAGAATTTCTACCCCAAAAATATTGGTGATAATTTGAATTATGTCTAGTGATCGATAAGGAAACTAGGCATGAAGAGATCGATGCTCTAAAAAGTTTGAAATCCCCGACGCTAAACCCATAAAATGTCGCTGTCGACATTTAATGTAATTAGAGGAATCGTGCCGCTGGGATCACGTGACGTTGTAAACAGTGCTTTGGAGAAATGGTAAGCTTTAAAACCAGTAGCTACTCACGCATCGTTCATTCAGTAATTTGAACACTTTCGGCTACTGGCGTGCGTTTACATGGTATATAACGCGCTAAAAGTCCACCTGGCTAGAAGCAATAGGATGTCTAACCGTACTGATGAGCTGTGATACAACGAAACATGACTGCCTGCGGATGACTATATATAATAAGTATTTGATAAGAAGAAAAAAATGGTCTGACTGTATTCTTCGAAGGTGTTATTTCTAGTATATACGACTTTACAAAACTATGGAATACTTTTACCATTTGTCACCGCAGAAACTTAAGGCTTAATGGACAATTTAGGATCATCGCCATATTGAAACCCAGCGTTTCAGTTAAAGCAGCATAATTGCCATCCCCACCCGCCCAATATATTGCATTCCTGATTCAGTCGACAAAATGCGGCCCGCAGATTCCATTGGAATTCATATAACACCTGAGAATGATGTTAATTCAGTCAGTCAGTCAAGTGCCATGCGTGATATACACTTGGGCGATCATGTCTCGAGAGATAACTAAGCAGATTTTCCTGCAGTAGGTTGCCATTACTTTCTGCAGTAGACTGGTTGCCAACCAAGGTTATAGAGCCCAATCTGTCCTGTTATTTGACCCATAGCTGGAGGGAAGAGGCGGATTAATACCTTTCCGAAGGGTATTTGCGCGTAAGTGAATGCAACGAATTCAACTGGAATTCGAACTCGGCTATCCGATATCTCGTTCTGAGGCGATATCCACTGCACCACAAATACTCGTTGGATAATAATCAGACCCGAATAAGTGATGTTCAGTTTACGTTTCATTGTTGTGGTTGACACTAACTGCACGCACTTTGATGTCATTAGCAACATCTTGAGTCGATATTTTTCGTGTCTTCAACCAATTTCTTGATTAAAGTCATTAGATTTTAGAGTCAGCTTAGTCGCGTCGTGTCTCTACACATCCGTCATTTGTTTTTTGTTTTGTTTTAGTTTTGCCAAATTTTTGCAAAAGTGTTTTTTTGTTCGAATTCACTTTTGTAGCCAAATTCTATGTTCGTTTTTTGTTTTTTCTTTTCTTTTCATGAAAAAAGTAATTCATTTCTTTAAACTGGAGAAGAGTTTTTAGTTTTCTTTCTTTCTTTCTTTCTTTCAATGTGAATCTAGCTTCACCTGACTGACGACACACTCCGTCCGTGGTCGAGTCGGGCTAAAGCAGGTTGAAGCTAACGACAAGGGGGACGAAGGTTCGAATCCTGCCAAAGAGTGCATATTTTTCCTTAAATTTCGGTAGACGAAAATAAATAAAAGAGCATCTACTCTAATATGGGTTTTTATTTAGTAATGAAATTTGTCGGATTAATAAATAAATAAATAACTAATCCATTACTTCTTTAAAAATTGCTTTACGTTAGGGTACGTAATTGAGCAGATATGGATGTTTCGAGAGTCTGAAAAAGATTTGCGTTTATAAGGCATTATTCAATTTTGCTTGACATTAAAATCTATAAGAACTTATCTTACATAGGTTTTATCATTTCATTCAAAGCATGACAAATATTATTGAGACGCACGGTGTTACTGAAAGTGAAAGAGACTCCGAAAACGGTGAGGAGAGTGAGGACATTAAAAGACCATAATTCAAGGAGATAGGTGACGTTTGGCGTTGCATTTAAATTTCTGACGGTCGTAGTTGAATGAAAGCAAGAAGTCGGAAGGGAGTTCCACAAGCAAGAAACAGAAAAAAAACAAACTTACAGCAATTTCAACAGTAAAATGATGAGACCTGCCAGCAAATCTTGTACCGCGTTTAAATTCGTGAAGTCAAGGCACCGAAGAAGAAAGAGCATCAGAAAAATTACCATGGAAAATGAAAGAAAAAGATCTAAACTTATTTATAAATGGAACTTTGTCTGTGTGTGTGTGTGTGTGTGTGTGTGTATAGACCCCGAAACGGCTGAACCGATCTTGAAAATTTACACAGTTGTACTATAAGCGTCTGCGAGTGTTCTTAGCTATATTTTGTGTCTAGGTACCCCAGATAAATATCGAAAATCGAAAAAATCGGGTTATTGAAGGAGTGGTCAGATTTTAATCAAATTTGATACACTCATAGACAAAGACAGAAAACAATATTCAGAAGTTTCAAGGTTGCAGTTCTTAGAATAGTTCAGAAAATCTCATTTTATATATATATATATATATATATATATATATATATATATAAAAGGCAATATGTTTGTGAGGGTGTCTGTTTATCTGCCTGTATGTCTGTATTTTTCTTTCAGTCCTTTCATTTTAGTTTTTGCTTCGGGTTTGACTAAGTAGGTATAATTGTTGTTCTTAGTCTCAGCCATGATACCATTTACTCAGAGAACTTATTTAGCCTTCAAAATTCAGTTTACGATGAAAAAAAAGCACCCACATTCTACCATGACTGATGTCTTCAGGCAATTTTTAATAACTGATTTTGCCTTTTACTGTTTTTCTTTTTAAGAACGCTCTTGTAACGGTGTTTTATTTGAACGTTCACGTGGCAGGGAATTTATGAACGCGCATCGTTTAAATTAAAACGAATTATGACGTTTTCATCCATGGTTGTATGAATCTATGGTAGAAATCTGGGTAGCGAAATAACTCGTTTAAAAATGAAAAATATTCAAAAGTTCTACAATTGTATCGAACACTTTTTAATACAGATGTGTAATGGCCTAACCCTATTAGGACCAAAAACTAAGTATTAAACAATCAATCAATCAATCAATATATATATATATATATATATATATATATATGGTTAAATAAAATAAAGACAAGAGGAAAACTGCATTTTAAATCACCTACGCGTTTCGTCCTGTGATAGACTTTTTCAAGGCAAAAAGACGAAATGAGCTTTATTTTATTTCGTCTTTTTGCCTTGAAAAAGTCCATCACAGGACGAAACGCGTAGCCGATTTAAAATACACTTTTCCTCTTGTCTTTATTTTATTTAACCATTCTGTCCTTAATCTCAGATTATAATTGAGTATATATAGATATATATATATATATATAAATGCATTCATACACACAAACATTCTTCCCTCCTTTTTTTTTATTAGTCATTAACATCTTAGATTCAAAATTGCTGTTATTAAGAAGAACGTACGTGAATCCATCTTCTCATCCGCTTTTTTTCAAAGACCTAAACCATAATTATCAACTATCTGATGAGACATTGTTCTTTCAATGTCGAAACAAAATGTGCAGTTTTGTAGTAGATTGTAGTTTGTACATGTTCTAAATTTTAATTTATAAAAATTCATTGCTTTATTTTTATTGGGCACTGTTTTAAATTAATGTTTTTAACGTTGCAAATATTTTATTCGTTCCTTATTCATTTGGCTATACACGCGTATGAATGCACATGCACACGTTTGTATATATATATATATATATATATATATATATATATATATATATATATATACTAGCAGTATAGCCCGGCGTTGCTCGGGTGTAATGAAAGCTTTAAAAATGATCCATGGTCCTGGAGCTCAGACTCTTTGGACGTTGGCACGAAAGACTAAAAAGCAATAGTTGTTTCCAGTTAAAGCGAAACCGTAGACTGAAAGAAAAATGAATGGATGTATGTCAAATTTTGATTTCCTGGTATCGATATCAAATAAGTTTTTTCGTTGTAAACTGAATTTTGAAGGCTAAATAAGTCCTCTGAGTAAATGGTATCATGGCTGTAACTAAGAACTACAATTATACCTACTTAGACCCAAACCTGAAGCAAAACCTAAAATAAAAGGGCTGAAAAAAAAAAAACAGACATGCAGGCAGATAAACAGACACACACACAAACATCTTGCCTTATATATATCAATTTTCTGCAGTATTGTAAGAACTGCAACCTTGAAACTTCTGAATATCGGTTCTTAGGTCTTTGTCTATGAGTGTATCAAATTTGATTAAAATCGGACCCCTCCTTCTATAACTCGATTTTCGATATTTATCGGGGGTACCTCGACACAAAACCTAGCTAAGAACACTCGCAGACGCTTATAGTACAACTGTGTAAATTTTCAAGAAAATCGGTGCAGCCGTTTCGGAGTCTATAGGTAACGGACACACACATACATACACACAGAGACAACGTTCCATTTATAAATAATTTTATATATATATATATATATATATATATATATATATATATATATAAAGTAATCTTTAATGAAATTTTTATAACTCTTATAATGAGAAATACGAATGTGTTATAGTTATATATATATATATATATATATATATATATATATATATGCGTGCGTTTACGCATGTGTGTTCAGTTGTATTTTTATTTCTTTTGTACTAATTAACTGTTTATGTGGTTATGCGTTTCTAATTATTACCAGGTGTTAAATATTTTGCAGGTTTAATCTCTGGAACTGAGACGACGGTGGAGGGAGTAAAATGGTCTTCATTTTTTAGCGGTATGCTAACATTTTTAAGCAGCAGGATAATCTGTTAATGATGGCAACTAAAATACAAAAAGAGAAATCCTCACAGCTACAAGCTGAGAATCAGTTATTTCATTATAGCTACTTAAAACAAATAGAGATTTTCCCCTTAAAAAGGGCCAAGTACAAACAAGAATTTTAGCCATTTTTTTAATATAGGTTCAAAATGAAGAAAATATATTTTTTATCTCCCAACTTTGTTTTTTTCTTTTATTACAGCTGTAAAAAAAAAAAAAAAAAAAATTAAAAAATATATTAAATGGACATTCGCTTTTTAATGTAAATATTTATATTATTAAATGAAAAGAAAGTTGAGAATTCACGAAGACAATATTTTTATAGGTACCTTTCCAACTTTTTCTCTCCTCGTGCAACCTCGAGGCAAACATTACATTACTAACACGTGTCTCGTAAACCATTTTTTTTTCAGAATTATATATCTTCACAAGTCTCGTAAGCCACCAGGGTCTTAGGGGCACCATATGTACAGCTGCTGCAGCAGAAGCGGTGTTTCTTGGGCAAGATAACCTGACGGAGCGCAACTAACTCCAGACTTGTTTAAATCCTGGGTTTTCTTCTCCTAGACCGGTTGCCACCCAAGGCTGTGAAACTATAGTCTGTCCTACTATTTTAGCCATAGCTAGGAGGGAAAGATGGATTCATACCTTTCCTAAAATACCCTCGTAAGTTTTAGTTTTAGTTAACGGTATATCAACCACTTTGGGTTATTGAATGCCAAAATGGTGGTGTTTTAAGGTATTTCTTTTTAATATTCGTTTATAGTGAGAAGGTTGATTTAGTCAGATTTTAACGAAAATATTTTGTTTTTATTTTTTATTTTAGAAAACTAAAAATGTCTATTTTTTTTATTAAAATTTATTTTGCTGAGAATATTTTGTTCCTTCAAAAATGTATTGTTGGTAATATTTTCCGTCAAAAATGTATATATTTCTATAAAAGTCTATTTTTATACTTTCATGGTGTTTTGACCACAGTTTGCGGGGGTTAACTATTTGCCAATAGCTGGGACCCTAACAGGTGCTACCACTCCGGGTCAGGGTGGACCTGAGAACAGCTATTAAGAGCTGCCAGATGCAGTTAACCGTCGTGCCCAGGACTAACCCACGTAAGTGAAGTGAATGTAATGAATTAAAATCCTTAATTCATCAGAAAACATATAATCACGTGTCCTGTAACCGATTAAGGTTGTATGGGCACCACATATAAAGCTGCTGCCGTAGAGGTAGTGTTTCTTGGGCAAGATAGCCTAATCGTCTCCGGACTCATTTGAATTCAGAGTGTTCATTCTCTTCGACCGGTAGCCACTCAAGGCTATAGAACTATAGTCAGTCCTACTATTTCACCTAGAGTTAGAGTCTGGCGAGGAGAAAGAGAAATGGATTCATACCATTTCCAAGAGTAACTAAAATCTTCAAAGATTTAAATGCGTCATCGCCATTCTCTCACTTTCACTCCACGCGTACTGGGGGCATTCCCACCATACTCAGTCGATTAAAAACTTAATTGGGCAATTGAAGTTTATTGCTTAATTGGTCGATTAAAATCTCGCAATGAAACGTGTCTCTTCAAATATAGAAAAAAGAAGTCTGATTCTTTTTACAACCCAAACGTATGCCATTAAAGATTCATAAGTTACTTAGAATTACCTACAATGACATTATTGAACTCTTTGTTCTTATCGTCTCAATCAGTGTAAACATTTGTTTTAATTAACGCTTTCAGAGTGGAGCCAAAATGTCTGTCGCCCAGATAAAGACGCTCACAGATTTTTAGAAGCTCATTTGGAAAAATATTATCCTTGACTGAAGATTTACGCTATGTTTACAGAAGGCGACTATTAAGAAAATGGAGTCGGTCGAGTAAATTGATTTTGGGGCGAGGGATTTCTTTTTTTAAATTTCAAAGGCTGTATATAATACTGCATTGAATACTGTTGCCATATCTGGTCGGCTGCTCCTGCTATTCATGTTGAGGTTTTCAACAAAACCCAAAAGAGGATCTGTAATATAATCGATCCTGGCTTAGCAGTTCCCCTTCAGTCACTTTCTCACCGACGTTATGTGGTTTCTTTCTGCCTTTTCCGACGAGTTTTTTTTTTTTACCTGGTTTTCCGACCACATGTATTTACTCATGCTATTCGATTGGGATCAAGGTCTCATCCTTTTAGCTGTTTTCGCACTTCTCGTTTGTGGAACCCCCTACTGTTTACTTGCTTCCCTGATAGCTACAATCTCCAAAAGTTTAAATGCAACGTCAACTGCCATCTTCTATCTACTTGATACCCATCCATCTCTTATTCTTTCTTCGACATCCCCTGTACCTTGTTTTTTTCTCTCACTGTAACCCCCTCAGCACCAGTGGCAGTTCTGCCGTGCTTGGGATGAAATAATTATAAAAAAATTAATATTATATAAGTTTTTGAACAAAGAATTTGTCATTTTAACTGAGCATGTTCATGCTGACTTCGAAGTTTCGTGATGACACTGTTATGATGTCCTCACTCATCAGGGATGGTTTTCTTGCTGCTGAGTTTCGTTTTTTTTTTTTTGCCTTATTCATTGAGAGGTCGGTGTGATTGTGTGTGATTTTGTGGGATCGGCCTTGTTTGTGATTGGTTAGGTTGTTTTCTTTATATTGTTCAAATGTTTCATTTCTTTTTAATGCTTATTTTATTGCTTTTTTAAGGGAATATCCGCTAAATTGTTTTTTAGTTGATTTGTTCGTGTCATTTAGGTTGACCTCTTTTTTATTGATGTCATTAATATATATATATAACGTTACTCTAGACAAATTTTATTTTATTCTTTACTTTCTTATTTTGTTTCTTTACGATTTGTTATATATAATTATTTACTAGAGTAATTAACATGATCGAAAACGTGCTCTGCTGAGGATACCCATGCATTAATATTTGTACTGGAAAGTTGCCCCTACATCGCGTAACACGGATCGTAGGAGCAGCACATGCACACTAGTAAGTGTAGCAGTAGGCGTGTCAAGGGCAAAATGGTTTGATTTGCAATTCAAAGTTACTCTTTTAGACTAACCACTCCCAAAGCAATAGAGTTCAGCTTGTCCTGCTATTTAATTGAGGGTGAGAGCAAAATTCATGTGCAGGTGGTATAAATGTTATGGGAAGTGTAATCAGCATGTGGGGTTCAAATTTTGATCGAGTCTCCTACCCTTAGCACTAATATCATTGGAAAAATGCATGACTTCACATGCATAGGTTCTAAAAAAGAAAAAAGAAAAGAATTTTTATTTAGGATTTGTTTAGTTGAACATTATCTTGTTAGTTACAAGGAAATGTGTCATATTGAATCTAAATCTAATCTAATCTAAACTTATTTATAAATGGAACTTTGTGTGTGTGTGTGTGTGTCCATTACCTATAGATTCCGAAACGGCTGAACCGATTTTCTTGAAAACTTACACAGTTGTACTATAAGCGTCTGCGAGTGTTCTTAGCTAGGCTGTGTCGAGGTACCCCCGATAGATATCGATAATCGAAAAAAATCGGGTTATAGAAGGAATGGTCCGATTTTAATCAAATTTGATACATAGACAAAGACATAAGAAACGATATTCAGAAGTTTCAAGGTTGCAGTTCTTACAATAAAATCGATAATATATATATATATATATATATATATATATATATATATATAAGGCAAGATGTTTGCGTGTGTGTCTGTTTATCTGCCTGTATGTCCTTTATACAAATCCACAATTTCTATCCGATTCTCACCAAACTTGACACAAATATTCTTTAGGCTGAGTCTGAGCTCCATAACCATGGATTAGTTTTAAAGCTTTCATTGCACCCGAGCAACGCCGGGCTATACTGCTAGCATTTTATATTACGTTGTTGTATAGTACATTGGTTTGAATAGTGACATGTAAGTCTATAAGATAAAGTATCGGGTTAACTTGTATACCATATGTAAAATATTTTACATTATTTCTAAGTTCAGCTTAGTCTAACACAAGACCACAATTGTAATGGCAATCATGATGTTAGCCTTTTCCATTAAAAAAAAAAAAACAACAAAAAACGAAAAAATGGCATTCACTGACTGATCATTTTATGTAATAAAAGTTTTTTAAAAAAATCTTTCTTTTTTAGAAAATTGAACTTTTCAAATCCTCTGATATCATTTTTACTGGCAATGATGGAAATTTCTTTCCAAACATTTGTTGAGAAATCATTTTGGAACAAATTTCTACAAACTTATATATATATATATATATATATATATATATATATATATATATCCCCCACACGAGTAAAAATGTAATTCATGTTTTTAAAAATATTTATTTAGATTAACTTTCCTGGTTTCACAGTTCTATGATTTTCAAAAGTTAAACTGAGATGGGGAGATGTATGTCGTGATATGTCTCATATATATATATAAAGAATAGTGTATGTGTGTGTATACGTATATTTTATCAAAAGTGAATGCCCTCACACACACACATATATATATATATATATATATATATATATGTAGATAGATAGATAGATAAAATTGAAATTGCAACTGATGTCTTTAAGAATAAGAGTAACTTTACCAGTTTCACAGTCCTATGATTTCTAAAAGTCAAATTATCGAGATGTGGCTACGCCATGATATGTCTCTCTCATACACACACACACACATATACGTGTGTCTGTGTGCGTGCATGTGTGCGCGCATGATGTATTGAATTCATTAACTTTATTTATATACGCTACATAAGTGTTATCATGTGATAACATTTACATTTTCAAAATCGTTATGACATTAACCCTGTATTAATCACATGGGGTGTTTTGCCACCTCCACCAATTTTTAAAGTACTCGTAATTCCTACTTGATAACTTGTTGCTTTTCATTCGCTCCTACTACTCTCCTGATTCGGTGAATGTATTTAGCACAGTTGTAGTTCAGTCGTCGTAGAAGGTAGATTCCAAGGAATTATCCATTTTCAGAATTCAAAGGTGACTAACGCAGGATTAAAAATCAAGTTTTTGATTTTCATAATTTCAACATTAAAAACGTATACTTTTTCGGTGAAACCATATTCAACGAAGGTAAGAAAGACTATGAAACAGTCCTAAAAGATAGTGGATTCCTGGTAACGCTGACATACACACTGCGCAGCAAAAAATGTCAATCGGAAGAGAAACACCATATGCTTCAACCCACCTTAAAACAAAAATAGGAAAAATATTACTTAAAGTGATACACAAACACTTTCTCGCGTCAAGCACGCTTGAGATATTAAACATAAAACAGTAAAAATCAGCTACAGTTGAACCGAGAATATGACACAAATATTAAAAGGAAAACAATCAACAAATCACCTGAACAAATTAAACCCATTTGTAACTGCAGAATAAAGAACGAATTTCCTTTAATCGATAACTGCTTGGAGAACAATGCAAAATACCAAGCCACTGTTAAAAAAAATATGCACAAAAGTAACTGAAGAGCACAGTAAACAAAGAAACTACGCACACAAAACATCCTTTACAAATAGTAAATACTCATGCTTTCTACACATATCTGGGAGATTAAAAAAAAAACAACAAATGACACTAAAATTGAAAAACATGAACATCAACCTAAAACTATCAATTCAAAAGCTGTAAGTTCTGC
Source organism: Ascarosepion bandense (assembly GCA_037127315.1). Classification (NCBI taxonomy): domain Eukaryota; kingdom Metazoa; phylum Mollusca; class Cephalopoda; order Sepiida; family Sepiidae; genus Ascarosepion; species Ascarosepion bandense. The sequence goes on from JBBBDQ010000546.1 coordinate 177,492, forward strand.
CTGGAGGAAAAATTATTACTTTCGCAGACCAAAGCAAACTACTAAATAAACACTGCAGACACGAAAACAAATTTTTTTTACTACGCAACCTAAAATTCGAACACTGAAATCGGACAAAAATAAATGAAAAATAAAATAAACTAAAACAATTAAAATAAATTAATCCAAATAAATAAACAAGCTACGCCAACCAGAATAACCGTTAGAATAATACAAGAGATTATCCACGATTGAGAACACTCAACAATATTAAGTATGAACATGACCACAATATGCTGACCGTGTTCGGAAAATAAAACATTCCTATAACTCTACATACACAGACAACTGAATCTATATATTCAGCTAAAAGTAAAATAAAAATTCATCCTTCATAATGGCTAAAAGTATATGCAAAAGCCCTTGGATAAATAAAATATTCGGACAAGTTTGATATAATTTATATTCTGAAAAGAAAAAAAAAGATCATGTGAAAAATTATATTAAAAAAAAAAAACTTAATCATAGTACCTTGTCTGTCATTTAATGAAACTTCCATAAAACGTGATTGCTGCCTCTATATATATATATATATTCTAATTCAGAAGATCAAGCGATTACGCTACCTTGGCTTCAACCTTTCGGTATCTTCTGACATTTTATATTAACTAATCATCCAACGGTTTTTCGAACACTTAACAGGAACTTTCAGAACGCATAACCAGAAGTTTAAAAATAAGAGAAGATCTAAACAAGACTAGCAAAATAATATTGTGAACACTTTTCATTTGGACCTTTTAATTTAGCAAACTGACTCGTTCGAGAAATGATACTATGGTTAACTTCTCTTCTTGGCACAATATGCAGACATTACCACCGTTGCAAGGTGTGCCCTTTTTTTATTATTTAAATATACTCCAAGTTACTTAAGGATCTATAGGATACAAATCCTACATCATCCAACAGTTAACTAAAACACACAAAGTAAAATTGCATACGCGCAAAATTGGAGCCAAATAACTAAAATCATTTTGGAAAAATCTAGACCAAGGCAAATTTCACAAGTGAGTGTGAAAAGTAAAATTCTGGATCCTGATTGCATAGGAAATAGCAAATTGATATATGACGCCAGTCAAATTTTTTTTCACACCTAATGAATGAAAATACTTGGTGGACCCGGTCACATATGATAAATTTCACTACTTAAACCACGTTCCGTGACCGGTCCAAATGAGTCCGACATGGGAGCTGACGGAACTTTTGGCAATGAAGCAAAAGAAATTTCAAGAAGCCAACCAGGACGTAAAGGCGCGTCATACACTCATTCTACCTCTTCTTCCAATTTTCCTTTCTTCATTTTCCCTCCACGCCGCAAAAAAAAAAAAACTACCAAAAAGGGGAAGATACATAAAACTTTAAATTCTGCAACTATCAGTATACGCCTCGAGACACTTAGCTACTTACTGCTATCGACCATGAAATCTTAATTTCTGTAGGACATTTTGATACTTACATGTCTCTTTGAACAATTTACTAAAAGCATTTTCTCTATGAATATTTTATTTTTCTTCTTACAATTTTGTTATCATGTTAATAAAAATTTTACTTTAATGCACAAACGAAATACCTTATCCTTCCACATTTTCAGCATCCAACCTTCTGATATTTTAAATTGTAAGGACTTCAGTTGTGTTTGAAACAATGCCAATTTGATAAACATAGCCGAGGCCCCTACAGATCTTTGCCATTTATATAATTTTCTCTTTGCCATGTTTTCTTTTTAATTATCTTCCGTACTTGGCTGGTTTGGTACAATTTTTAAGGCTTTCTAGCGCGAATGGTGACTTTTGCCATTTGTATCTTGAACATATAAATAACTTCTTCGGCTTTGCAAACTTCGTCAAGTGGACCTTTATTTGCTTTTGTCTCTGCAGTTACATTTTTCATTAATGATATTTTGCTGCACGTTATTTCTTCAGTTCTTGGCGTTTTGTCACTTTATGTAATTTTCTAAATTTCAGCTACAGCTATACCTTTATATGGAGATCGATCATGTTTATTAGATTGGCCTTGTGTCCAAAATAACCGAACTACTTACAACTTAGGACTATCAGAAGCTTGGAAGAATAAAAGTATTTCGTTTGCATGTTAAAGTAGAATGTTATTAACAGAACATAATAACATCAATTTGTAGAAGTTAAAAGTTCAAAGAGATAATGTTGCACATAGTTAAGTGAATCCAGAGTGCTAGTTATAAGTAGCCGAATGTGTTTATGTAGAATTAACAGGGTACTAATAAAGTCTGTGTTCCTTTCCCTTTTTATGGCCCGCGAGGAAGTGAAAAGGAAGGTAAAGCAATAAAGAAAAGTTGTACTTAGCATTCATTTTTAGGAGTCAGTTGAAGTATTTTATTGCTGTTGTTGACTTCGAGAATGATGATGACGAAGAAGAGATAAAGAAAGCACACGAGAAGGAGAACGAATGTGTGTCGGGACCTTATGTCCGGGTCAGTGACTTGAAGTTTCTTTTTTGTCACATCTTGGCGGCAGCGTTTCTGATTTCTTGCTCCCATGTGTTTGATTCGAATTAATTTCTCTGTTTTTATAGTAAAAGACTTTCACATCGGCTTGTTAACTTGTCTCAGTTTTGCAAATCGATTGCTTTCCTTGGTTAGAACATTAATTTAACATCGGATCACGAAATTTGGCTTCGTCTTTTTCTTCAGTACGGGGTCAATCATTTTCTTATTGATCAAAGTTTAGATTTTGAACATAGGATTGTGGAAATTGTAAGAAGTGAAGAGAATAGAGTTACTTTTAATTCCGTATTCACCACAACTTAAATGAACTGTATTTCTATTAAATATCTTGTGTAATTCTGAGTTTTTAGGGAAGTTTTTATTAATCAATTCAAAATATATTTGACCTATTTTGGACTTTACTTCTAAATTAAAACGGTGGGTGGAACCAAATAATGTTTAATTTCCTTGAATGATTCTTCATTTTCCTGTTTGAAATTTATATTCTAATTTATTTTTCGGACCATTTTCATTTAAAGCCTCATAATAATCTATTTTATTTCTTTCATCGAATATTGTTTTATTAGAGGATTTTCTTTAGACAACCTATGTTCTGTTTCTTTAGAGATGAGTTTGATTATGTTAGCAGGATGGTTAGATCCACTGTTCATATATTTCAAATTTGAGTTGGGTTTGATATATGGGGAGACACTACCAGTTGGTAGATTAAATTCTACACGTAAATATTGACCAACTTGCTTATTCGTTTAAAATCACCCCTGTCCTAACACTTTTGCACACTACCGGTAGTGTACAAAAGTATTAGGACAGGGGTGATTTTCCTAAAAACCTCACTGAAATTCAAATAGAGGGTGAAAAGTCAAGTAAATTGCTAATAAATATTGATTATTTAAAACTAGGTGTAAAAGAAATGTATTAAAAAGAATTTATATTTAAGTTTTCCTATTTTTTTATTAAACAAGTTATTTTGAAACTATTCATTTTTCTATTATCTTTGGATATGACTGACGTTTTTCTTATTCCCCCCTCTCGAAATGATAAATCTAATGTTACTTCGTAAGACACTTTGGAAACAAATACAAGCTGCTTGGCAGGAGATACCATTAGATCCATTGAAGAAGCTTGTGATATCAATGCCTGACAGAATGAAGGCTGTGATCAAAGCAAAAGGCTATTATACTAAATGTTAAATTTATTTTGCAACAAGTATTTTTTCTTGTTAAAGCGTTTGAGTAAATCAAATAATATATATATATATATGTGTGTGTGTGTGTGTATATATATATATATATATATATATATATATATATATATAAGTAAAAGGTTTGTCAGTTATCTGAGTGATGATAGCTTTAGCATCCCGACTCAAGAGTATATGTAGACGGAATCTCAGGGAATTTCACCGTCCACTCGTCAGCGGATATCAGCAACCGACTGCTTATACTTTAATTTTTTAATATGCGCTTTTCATTGGTGCACTTTTTTTTCATATTGAGAGTGTGTGTGTACGTGTTCTCCCATGCACACGTCTGCGCGTACGTGTAAAATATCGTGATTATTTATTCATTTTGTTGCTTTACTTTTTTTTTTTTCAGTTTTTTCTTTTTCCTCCTTTCTTTCAATTGTTACTATTTGACTTCCTGTTTTCTAGACTTGTTAATTTTTGAGCGTTCTACTCTTTAGAGTCAAGGAAATTGTAATCATTTTATTACTTTATTGTCTAATTATCAAAATTAATTATTCATTATATATATATATATATATATATATCTTCAACTGGCTATTATTTCGTTTCTTTAACTATTTGGCGGTATTGTATTATTAGGGTAATTGTAGGAAGTTAGGTCGATAATTGAATTTATGTTTGTTATTGTTTTAATTTGTATGCATATGCTTATATTCATACATACACGCATATACATATAAAGACACATGCACACATGTACAGGGTGCGATGGATAAATTGCCCTCTGAATTACACAAAAATGAAAATAACCCTGACATCTCATTTTAACAGATTTATACCGAAATTGCACAAAAATATCTTGAAATACTAAAGAGTAAATTTATTCAATAAAATCACCATTGGATTCAAACATTGCTTCCAGACGACTTCAGAATCTCCTGCATCTCTTCTGGACGGTCTCCTTGTTTAAGTTGGTGAATTCTGCCATAATCTTGGCCTTCAGTTCATCTTTGGTGTTACAAGGAGTTTTTGCTGGTCTGTCGCACAACTGTTTTCTATACATAATAATTAAGGGAGTTGCAGTCTGAGAAGTTAGCTGACCAGATGTAAAAGATGATGTGGCCGCAGAAATTGTCTGACAGCCATGACTGGGTTCTCCTGTTTATGTGGTATGTTGCAATCGCCAAACAGCCACCCACTTCCAGCAGCCATCCTCTTCACCCAGGACCGAACCACTTCTACAGGGGGCTTGATTAAGGCTTCCGTGTTGAATCTATGACCCCGTGGAAAGATGAATAAAGGTATAACACTAGTGATCACTATTAGACTCATGCAAACTTTTCCGAATCTTCAGCAATTCCTCAAGGTTGACACCCAAACACTCTGAAATGTTCGCATTGGAACTTTCGGCGCGAATGCCAAGCAGTACAATATGCAGTTTCCGAATGTTCGGAGTGAATTGCGTGATGGTGCTCTTTTTCTCATAGCCGGTGCCCAACTGACCCTACTATACTATACAGTCGACAAATTCAGAAACGACGAAATTACAAACATAAAATGGCGACATCACACTTTGTATATGTATACAAACACAAGCACACTTGTGTATGTTTTGCTATTAATATATAAACTAGTGCTTAAATAGTAAAGCAATTTTTTCCTCATAATTTTGGCCGTTAATTATGGGTGATTGGATTTATGGAGTATTTTCTTTGCTGTTTAAATATTTGCATATTGAGTTTGCGATACATACTCCCGGATGCACGTACATACATATGTATTTTTGAAAAATAGTATATTGGCAGTAAATTTAATTATTTGTCATTTATCTAATATTTCCTCCCATTAGCATGGAACAGGCTTGCCTCCCTGAGAGTAAAACACTACGCCTCCTTGGCCTTACACTCTCGGCGGACCTTAAATGGAATGACTATATCGAATCCATTGCTAAGTCCGCTGCTATGAAGGTCGGTTTTCTGTGCAGAGCCCGGAAGTTTTTCCCGTCTGAATCTATCCTGCACATATATAAATCTACCATCCGCCCGTGTATTGAATACTGCTGCCACATCTGGTCGGGTGCCCCTGCTACTCTCCTCGGGCTTCCTGACAAAATACAACGGAGAATCTGTAACGTGATCGATACTGACTTGGCGGACCGGCTGCAACCACTCTCTCACCGGCTCCCCTGTGCCTCTTCTATAAGTACTTTCATGGCTTCTGCTCCGATGAACTTAGGTCATTGGTGCCCCCTAGGTACGAATTTACACGAGATACTAGATTAGCAACTAGTTCCCACCCTTTTACAATGAAACAGTAAGATGTAACCGTAATTTCTACCCCAACAGCTTCTTTTCTCGCGCTTCCCGCCTGTGGAATTCCCTTCCACATGCCTGCTTCCCCAACAGCTACAATCTCCAGGAGTTTAAATGTAAGGTCAATAGACATCTCCTAACACACTAACTTGCATCTATTCTCTCAAACACTCTCATCATCTAACCAACCCTCATTCTCGGTATCCTTACCCATTTATCAGCCTCCTTCTGACATTTCCTATATCTAACCATCCTTTCTCGTCACTTCTCCGACCCTATGTAACCCCCTGCGCAATAGTAGCAGTGAAATGCCTTGGTCGTGGTGAAACGATTAAAAAAAATTAATAGCTAGCAGCTCATTCGTTTTTGCCTTGGTTTATTTTATATACTGAGAGATATATCGTGTCCTGCTACGTAATCCCCGTTGCAGACGCTTACTCAGGCACAGTTGTGTTTATACTGCAACTATGCTGAGCGAGAGAGCGCATTATCTAGCGTGAACAACAATCTGAACAATGCCAGGATGTTGGAAAAGTGCCTGAAAAGCATACCACGGGTTGACCCAAGCCTTGTGCGTGAATTTGGGTAGACGGGACCTTTTGAGGAGCTGTCGATGGTTGTAGAAGTTCGAATTCAAGTAATCGTGACCGAGGGTTTGTGTGTTCTAGCCTTGTTCAGATTGTTGTTCACGTCGGATAACGCGCTCTTTCCAAGAAACTATAACTATGGTCCGCTCAACATAGTTGTAGTATAAACCAGAGGTAGGCTCTGTGGGTGTTAAACAAACACAAGTGTTCCTGAGCAGGCGACTGCAATGGGGGATTAGCTAGCCGCCCTGGTAGACGGGTATCCTCGAATACGAGTGGCCAACCATTACATATATATCACCAAATGTAAAAGAACGAAAAATAAAATTGCAATGTTCAAAACATTAATTTAAAACAAAGCTCAATATTAAAATAGAGCAGCAATTATTTATTATTTAACTTTTGCATTAGAATGTGAAAATAACTACCACAAAATTGTAAATTTTGTTTCGACGTTGAAAAAAAAAACAAAAAAACACGTCTCATCGGATAGTTTACAAGGTAAAAGGTTTAATAAACCTTTATAAAGAAAAAGTCAAAAAAGAAAAAGTCAAAAAAGAAAAAGTCAAAAAAGAAAAAAAGCATTATATAATAATAATAAATAATAATAATAATAATAATAGTAACAAAAATAATAATGCTAATAATAATAATAATAATAATAATAATTATACTATATTTTAGCTCGTCTCGAAAAACCCACCGAGAACCAACTCGGAGGGGAAAGAAGGGGAAGTAAAAAAATGAAACAAACGAAATACATGAGCATACGTCAAATACTCGTAGGAAAGAAAAAAAACCCCGAGACGAAGACCCTAACAGTAAAACGCTCAATACAAAGTAGAGCAAGAAAGAAGAGCCAACAAACCTACCTAAGTTTCACCCTACGGCTCGTCAGGGTAAGATGACTCTTATTCTTCCTTCTTCATATATATATATGTATATACGGAATAGGTGGATCTGTATAGAGGTTGTACCTTTGATAGGTAGGGGGAAACTGCACCTTCTGGTGGGCAATCATTAATGGTCCTCAACAATCTTGTAAATCTCTCCTGTGATGGTTTGAACTTACAACTGGCGGCAAAACTCACTTGATGGGGGGATGGTGTTAACACGGCACCACTGGGCAAAGGACCTATTCGACGTAGATCCACGGCCAGGGCGGAAGAGTTCCTTAAGTAAACTACGTCTGTCAGACGATCCACCTATTTGGAGGATATCGGGTGTGGTCTAACCTAGATAGGGATGAGCTACGCCACGTTAAAAGGCCCAATATACACTATGTGATGAGCACTCCAAGAAACAATTCGCGGAAACTTAGGCTTTAGTTCACGACCGCGATAGATAAAGAAGAATGGTAGAAAGCTTAACACATAGGCGCCCTAAAACTTTTTCCGGCGAAGAATTATTATTCTTTCACCAGATATGGGTGAAATAGCAAAGCTCATTATGCTCTTTAGTCTTAGCTGAAAGGACAACTAATTGCTTATATATATATATATATATATATATATATATATATAACAGACAATGAATGTTTAATCATGAGTCGTTCTAAACATCATATATTGAATTTAATTTTAGGTGAAAATGAAAACAAAAATTGTCCAACACTCGGTGACTACTATCGTTGCATAGCAATGTTTTATGTCAACACAAGATAAAATAATCTTTGATGGTGAATGTCTTTATGCTAACGTCCCCGTAACTTCTCTGAAGATGGCGAATGTGAGCCAAAAGCTTAGAACCAGCATAATAAAAATATCCAAATGTTGGACAATTTTTGTCTTTATTTTCACCTGAAACTAAAGCCAAAATACGATGTTTAGAACGGCTCATGATTAAACATAATAGACCTTCATTGTCTGTTATATTTAACAGTATATGTTTAGAAAATAGGCTGCTGCCTCGATACACTATATATAAGTACAAAGTGTGTCTCTTTAACTAAGCATATTCATGCTGACTTCGAATATACACATCGTTAGTTAGGCAAGGTTGGCCTGGTCAGTACCAAGATGGGTAACCGCTTGAGAAGACCAGGTGCTATTAACTTGCATGCGTGCGTGTTATAATGGACTATGGCTCGAAATTTTGAATCGGGGAGCTGAGTTCCAATTCCAGTTGGGTTCGTTATATTCACTTAATCGCAAATACCCTTAGGATAGGTATGAACTCAACTCTTCTCCTCTATTCTATGGGTTAATTAGTAATTAATTAGGCAATTTGTCTATGTTATGGTGAAACACACCTATTCCTCAGATAATGGACTATCCCTTCTATATTAATAAGAGTTAACAGGAATTTAACGGAAGAAGTTATCGAGAAGTTCATAGACATCTATTAGAGTTCAATAGAACTACTAGGCAGTTGACATAAATCGGCAGTTAGCTGAATACTAAGGAGTCAGCTTTCAGTGGAAGATTACCAAGTTCCTAACATTTTGGGCGCGTTAAGTTGATTAGCAACCGACATAGCCCGATTATAACCTTCAGTGCGAGAACTACTCCACAACAGTTTACAAATTGCTGATCTTTCCAACTTAAATATACATTTAAGAGTGGGCTCATGCCATTAAAATAATGGCAAAATATATATATATATCAATATGCCGTCTAAAATGGCGACAACATATATATTGAGGTACGTACTATTGAATATCTTATATTAAGATATGAGGAAAAAAATAATCCACCCCGCCCTGAGTGTGACAGGAGTGATATATATATATATATATATATATATATATACACACACACACATTTCCCTATTCAATCACATAGTTATTGCAAAAAACATAATATGAGGTACGATTAAAGAGCAGACATGTGGCAAGAGACTTCATAATTGTAATGCCTTTCGATATTATATGGATGTGCGCTGTGATGTAGCGGATATCGGCTCTGAATGATAAATCGGGGAGCCGAGTTCGAATTTGAATTCCAGCTGAATTCGTTGCATTCACTTACGCACAAATATCCTTGGGAAAAGGTATGAAACTAACTCTTCTTCCTCCAGCTATAAGTTAAATAGTAGGACATTAGGTTCTATAGCCTTGGTTGGCAACCAGTCTACGGCGGAAAGAAATGCCAACCTACTGCGGGAAAATGTTTTGCATTGTCAGTTATGGATCGAAAGAGACATGATCGCCCAAGCGTGTATCACATATGGCACTTAACTGACTGACTGATTTCGATATTACCATTTTACAATAATGTTATTTTTGCTACCCCCATTTTTCGCTAACTCCTTTTTCGCTACCCACCTTTTTTTGTTACTCCCTCTGCGTTTTCCATATGTATTCTTTTCTTATTTTAACATGTCCGTTTTAAGTGCACTAATATTACATCTATTATTCACTTGACAATTTTTTCATCTTTTTGCTTTAGCCCCACCTTTTTTTTATACCCTTGTAATAGTTCCTTTAGGGGATACTAAGATATACCCTATTCATCTCTGCAAAAAGTGTGCTGGGGGCTTATGACACACATTGGCAAGAGCTTCAGGATTGGGATGAATTTTATTCCTTTTGTCGGGGTGGGTGTGTTTTTTGTGATGTAGGGTGGGTGACACCTCTAAGCAAAATGTGGAGTCCTGACCTATTTCAGCCTTGCAATGGTGAAAGAAAATGGAGGAGGAGGAGAAGAAAAGGAATGGGGAGGATAAAGTGGTGGGTAGGGGGAATAGAAACAAATAAAGATATGCAATGTTCCAATGGGCTCTTGGTTTGTTATTCTCTCAGGACCCGGTGGTGGTGGTGGTGGTGGTGGTGAAGCGGGGGGAGGGGCGACGAGTGTAGCGGAGTTGGGTGTGAGTGTGGGGGCAGTACGGGCGACACCCACAGGCAAAAGTAGAGATGCAAGTAAATCAGGAATGGAAAAATCGCTGCTATGCTGTCACCTCTCAGCTGAGCTATGTGCAGGGAATAAAACTTTATAACCCCCCCACAGACCCTTCCACGTTTTCAAGGGCATGCTCACCGCCACACTTATTTTGCTTAGACCTTATTTACTCCAGTTCCAAACACATATTTCTCTCTTTTACACATACACAGATCCATGTGTTCACAGTTCTAGCACAATTCCCATACCAACACAGCAATGAAATTAGTTTCTGATACAGAAAATAAATGTTTATTTTCTTTCTGTAATCAGTTCACCCCAAGCAGGGCAATAATGCCACTAAGATGCAAGAAGTTACTAAGAGTGAGTGATTGAGAACAAGAAATTTTTAGAAGCCAAATCTTTAACAGGAAACAAGGGATAAACTGCTACACCTGTCCGAAAGACTGAAATGCGAACTGTGTGACAGGAGTGATTATACATATATATATATATATATATATATATATATATATATATATATCCAGTCCGTAAACGGTGAGGATAATCCAACAAGATAATTTAATATAAAATATTAAGTGTTATATCTATATAGAGAGCCCAATGGATGTTATCCAGAGCAATATGATATTTATAAAGGAAAACTCAACACGTCATTTCAAGTGGTTATAAACTATACTTCATTTCTATGAGCTAATTCGCTCATTTCATCAGATTATATATATATATATATATATATATATATATATATATATATATATATATATAACACTGTTAAATATAAGAGACAATGAATGTCTATTATGTTTAATCATGAGTCGTTCTAAACGTCGTATTTTGGCTTTAATTTCAGTTGAAAATAAAGACAAAAATTCTCCAACATTTGGATAATTTTTTATTAATTTGTTTCTAAGCTTTCGGCTCACATGAGCCATCGTCAGAGAGGTCACCAAGACGGTAACACAATAACATCCATCACCGACGATTTTATTTTGTGTTGACATAAAACTCCGCTAGGCAACGGCAATAGTTACCAAAAATAACAAACGCAGTTTGCAAATTTGCAATGCGGTTCTATGACGTAACACCACGTGATAGCGCGAAATGACAACAGAACCATGTATTCAAAGGCAATGTAATGTGTTATGACCGGATTTAAAAGTGATTTTATTAAGTGTGGGTTGTTTGGATTTAATCTAGCGCAGTTTTATGTCAGCACAAAATAAAATCGTCGGTGATGGTGGATGTTATTGTATTACCGTCTAAATAACCTCTCTGAAGATGGCTCATGTGAGCCGAAAGCTTAGAAACAAATTAATTAAAAATTATCCAAATGTTGGAGAATTTTTGTCTTTATTTTCAACTGAAATTAAAGCCAAAATACGACGTTTAGAACGGCTCATGATTAAACATAATAGACATTCATTGTCTCTTATATTTAACAGTATATGTTTAGAAAATTATTTGCTGCCTCGATACACTATATATATATATATATATATATACACACACATTTCCCTATCCAACGATATAGTCATTGCAAAAAAATAATATAAGGTACGGCAAAAGCATGGCAAGAGTCTTCATAATTGTAATGCATTTCGATATTATATGGATGTGGGTTGTGATGTAGCGGATATCGGCTCTGAATGATAAATCGGGGAGCTGAGTTCGAGTTCCAGTTGAATTCGTTGCATTCACTTACGCACAAATATCCTTGGGAAAAGGTATCTTTTCCCAAGGATATCTTTTCTCCCTCCAGCTATAAGTTAAATAGCAGAACATTAGGTTCTATAGCCTTGGTTGGCAACCAGTCTATGGCAAAAGAAATGGCAACCTACTGCGGGAAAATGTTTTGCATTGTCAGTTATGGATCGAAAGAGACATGATCGCCCAAGCGTGTATCACATATGGCACTTAACTGACTGACTGATTTCGATATTACCATTTTACAATCATGGTATTTTTGCTACCCCCATTTGAACCAGATGATAGGCGAACCTATCAACTTCTTTTGGGGAGAAAACAAATAAATAGTCAATAAAATTTCAGTATTTACGTGGAGAAAATAAAAGCATAGAGTTGAAAAATACATTAGAATGAACCTGAAAGCCAATCCTAAACAGGGAACAAGGGATAAACTTCTACTCTTATTCACAAGACGAGTGGGTGTAAACTCAACAATAGACAAACTTATCTACTATTGAGAAAACAAAATAAACAGTAAATAAAATTTCAGTGTTTAAGTGGAGATGATAGAAATATAAAATTAAAGTAGACTTTAGAAGGAACTGAAAACCCAATCCTAAACAGGGAACAAGGGACAAACCTCTACTCCTGTTCAAAAGAGAGGAGGAGTGTGAACTGGACACTAGGCCAACCTAACTACTTCTATGAAAATTATTACATTTAACTCAGTTATGCACACTACCATTTACGTGGGGGGAGGGGCTAAATAAAAGGGGTTAAGAAAATTGTGTTGGTCTGGTTTGGATGAAAGGAAGATACCTGTTTGTCTTAATAACTTATTATTCAGCATTCAATATTCTGTCTTTTACCTGATTTTTGAATGCTGATCATGAGTGGAGAATATGCAATTACTGCCTTAAGTTGGACATGTGCACAATAGATGTTTGCATTCTTTCTTTCCCTGTCTATATGAACATTTTTTGAAAATGATCTCAGTTAATTGCAGGTGAAAAAAAGACATATTTGAAAAATTTTCTTTTCTAATCATTTCACCCCAACCAAGGCAGTAACGCTACTGTTGAGCAGGGAGCTACATAAGAGTAAAAGATTAGATAGGAGGGGAGTAAAGAGAAAGACGAACCAGTTACGGGGGTGTCAGAGAAAGAAGCAAGAGAAGGATGGGAATACAGGTGTGATGACAGTTGCAAAGGTAGAGAGAAAGGAAAAGATATACGGGGTGATGTAGAAAGAACTAGAATCAAGTAGTTAAGAGATGAGCACTGACATTGCATTTAAATTTCTGGAGGTTGTAGCCATCAGGAAAGCAAGAATATGGAAGAGAGTTATGACAGTTATGTTCAAATCCAAGTCATGATTGTGGTGGGACTCAGTATTTCAAGAGGCTCAGATTAATTATTTATATAGTAAAAACAAACATAATGGCAATCACCATGTCTTGAATGTTGTGTCCTCCTGCCTTCATCAGATAACCTCCAGAGAATTTTAAACTGAACCTTTTATATAATCTATGAGGGTAGAGTACTCTCATTCCAATGATCATATCTAGGGAGATCCAGTCTAGTTCTTTTTCAATACTCCTCAGCTATTTTCCCACCCCATTTCCATCCACTTAAAATGAAGGTCCAGAGAGTTCAATCCCTGGGCAAGGTAGTGTTCACTTGAACATTGCCTTGCCTAGGGACTGAACTCATGAGACCTTTTTGTGCCATGGGATTGTACTGAGTGGAAAACTCGGCAGAAATTTTTCCTTAGGAGGGAGGTGCTTCTGAAACATTGTCCTGATGTTGTATGGAATGCAAATGAATTTGATGACCTTCTAATTGTTCAATCCCTGGGCGAAGCAGTATTCACTTGAGCTCATTAGAAATGGATTGGGCAATAAGTAAAAATTAGTTGAGATAGAACAAGAATGTTCTACAACCATAGATGAAAATATTCTGATCAAACAAATATCGGATAAAGGTCACTGAGCACAATGGCCAAAAAGCTCTGATACCAATAACAAAAGACGAAGAAAATAGTTCACATATCTTCTTCTATGTGTCCTGTCCTTTCAGGATGTAGGCGATCATGGTTTTCCACGTCTCCCTATCCCCGGTGGCTCTTAGTTTTCTCCTGTTACACCACACAACCCCCGTTTCATCATTCACCTGCTCAGGCCCTTCAAATATGTTATCTGCTGTCTTCCTCTGTCTCTTTTTCCTTCTATCTGGCCTGTCAGTATCAGGTTTTCCAAGCCCTCCTTTCTCATTGCATGTCCCAGGAACTTCAGTTATTTCTTCCCGATGCTCAGTATTAATTTCCTTTTTGTTTCCATCCTTTCCAAAACCACATCATTGCTCACATGCTCGATCCATGATATTCGCACGATCCTTGTGTAGAACCACATTTCAGTTGCTTCAAGTTTTTCCTATATATATTCATAGCAATCCAGTACTCTATTCTTTGTTTCTATCTAAACCCAGTACTCTCTTCTTTGTTTCTATCTAAATCGTCCTGTCTCTTAATACTCTACTCAGCTTTACTCTTAGCATGCTTTCTCCTGTTGTACCACGCAACCCCCGTTCTGTCATCCACCTGATCAGGCCCTTCAAATATGTTATCCATTGATTTCCCCTTTCTCTTATAAAGCAGAAAAATGCAATTTCCTTTCATTTTATTTTATGTAGTTATAGTTTCTCTGCTTTTAATGCATCATAAGATAATGGCAAAGAACATGTGAATAATTCTGGATGGAATTCCTAAAAGAATATTGCAGGCCTGCATCCTTCGGTAAAGATGTTTTGGTCTCAGCTTGAAAACTAAGGGAAGGACCACCTCGCATAGAGGATAAAAGGGTTTGCAAATGGCCGACGATAACTTATACTCCAGTGGGAGCGATGGGTTAAGAAAAGCAATCTTGTTAGTCTGTGGTGTCTGGGTGAACTTTTGCCTACTACATTACTCAAATAAGAATATAAAATCCAGGAGAGATTCTAAGGATTCTCACTACATGGGCAAACATTTCTTAGATGGCATTTAAAACAATCCTGGAAGTTAATTGATTTACAACAGAAAATAACATTCAGGTAAGTCTTTCTGTGGGACTTATAATTGCAACATTGTAGTCCCAAGCCATCTTCATGAGCTAGGTGGATTTGGTATCCTATTGAAAATTTTGAACCAAGTATCTTATTAAATCTTTGAGACTTATTTTGCTATTAAAACGTGTTCATAACCATACCCTGTTGAAACACCAACCACCCCATGACAACAAACAAAGCGCCTCGCTATTTCTCAAATATTATAGCAGACTACATTACTTTGTTCCACCAGTTCCTACCTTCACAGATAAGACTCACCATCATCATTCTCTTTGTATTCCATTAGTAAGGAAGAAGTTCTAATTGGACATATTTTTTTCATGAACACCTACTTTCCCAACCACAACAATTTTAACTTCTAATATAGGGTTATATTTCCTGACATTTTCTCATAAACTGCACCTCTTACTGCTCACTCTTACCATAATATTTTTCAGTAACTGTCTACATTGAGTGATTCTTGGGCCTTATCTTGGGTAAATATTCAGTCAGTTAAATGCCATACGTGATATACGAAAGAGACATGACTGACTGGGCAGAAGATTATCCAACAGTAGGTTGCCATTACTTTCTGCGTTAGACTGGTTGCCAGCCAAGGCTATAGAATCCAATCTCTCCTGTTATTTATCCCATAACTGGAGAGAAGAGATGGTTTAATACCTTTCACAAAAGGTATTTGTGCATAAGTGACTGCAACAAATTCAACTGGAATTCGAACATGGCTCTCCGATTTCTCATTCCGAACTGATATCCACTGCACCACAACGCACATCCTATGAGTAAATATTAGCAAACACTCCCCACCACTGCACCCCCCCCCCCCACAAAAAAAACTACCACTTTTAAATAAACAGGACAATGTGAAAATGTACATAAAGACAAATTTCTCGATTGTAATTTATGGATGAAAAACTCATGCTAGTGACGCTAGCAGTCTTCAAAAAATATCTTGAAATGCTGAAGAGTAAATTTATTTAATAAAATCGCCATAGGCTTCAACCATGTCCTCCAGACAGCTTCAGAATCTCCTGCATCTCTTCTGTGCGGTCTCCTTGTTTAAGTTGGTGAATACTGCCATAATCCTTGTCTTCAGTTCATCTCTGGTGTTACAAGCAGTTTTTTTCACACAACTGTTCTCCATGTATAATAATTAGGAGGGTGCATTAAAAAAAAAAAAAAACAAATAAACAAACTAAAGACTTCCATTGATCATGAAATTTGTGTAAGTATATAGATAGAAAGTGAGGGATAAAGGTATATATAAATATACACATACACACACAGGTATGAGGGAAAGTAAAAAAAAAATTAGTCGCACTCTTGTGCAAAAATATGTCATGGCAAAAGTGTAGATATTTTTTTTATTTCTCCATGTATATATGCACACACACACACACACACACATATATATATATATATATATATATATATAATAGATTTTTATTAATCTGACAGATTTTGCATAATTGAAAATGTTATTTAGTGAAAACTCATATTTGAGTAAACGCTCAGTTTAGCTTAAACTTTTCTATAATAAGATTTCTGGAACATTCAGGACAATAGATGAAAACAAATAAATATACTGTTTAATAAATAGAATGTCTATTCAAATAACAGTATCCACTAAAAAATAACATTTAAAGTGATATGTATATATATATATATATATATATATATATATATATATATATATTATAATAAATATTCACTGCTCTATACACCATATATCGAGCACTGTTTTAAATTAATGTTTTGGACGGAAAAAAATTTTCTTTTTTCTCTCCTCATTCTATACTCACTCGGATATATATATATATATATATATATATATATATATATATATTCTTACAGGACTATTGAATATGTTTGTAGTAACATTGTACATCTGTATGTTTGTTTTGTTTT
Organism: Ascarosepion bandense; assembly: GCA_037127315.1. Lineage (NCBI taxonomy): Eukaryota > Metazoa > Mollusca > Cephalopoda > Sepiida > Sepiidae > Ascarosepion > Ascarosepion bandense. The sequence continues at coordinate 194,635 of JBBBDQ010000546.1, forward strand.
TTTTATCTGGTACTGTCCAATCTATTCATGAACGTCCTCATATTTAACCGTAAAATTACAAAAAAAAAAATTCAGTTTAATTGCATTGGAGTATTTTTTTTTTCTAAATGTTTTTTCAAGCAGAAAAATGCAATTTCCTGGAGAATTTTTCCTTTCATTCTATTCTATGACCATTCCAATTTATGTAGTTATAGTTTTTCCGCTTCTAATGCATGGCAAGATAATAGCAAAGAACATGCGAAGAATTCTGGATGGAATTCTTGAAAAAATATTGCAGGCCTGCATCCTTCGGTAAAGATGTTGTGGTTTCAGCTTAAGCTTTCTGAAGCTTAGTATGGCACAAGGCCATCCTGGAAGAAAAAAACAAGCAAGTTGCTTGGTTGATTTTGTTAAGAGCCATATCAACACCTCTATGGGTCATTTAATGCTGAATTCTAAATATTTTGTACATAGTTTTATGCTTTCAGCATAAAATTTAGGTTAATTTTAAATATACAGTTTGGCGATTATAAAATTGATTGTTCGTAATTTTAGTACATTTCTTTAGCGTTGTGCTGATGTCAATTCAGTTAAGTGCCATACGTGATACGCGCTTTGGGCGATCATGTCTCAAAAGAGACATGACTGACTGGGCAGATGATTATCCCGGAATAGGTTGCCATTGCTTTCTGTGGTAGACTGGTGGCCAACCAAGGCTATAAAACCCAATCTGTCCTGTTATTTAACCCATAACGAGAGGAAAGAGAGTAATACCTTTCCCTAGGGTATATATGCGTAAATGAATGCAAGGAATTCAACTGGAATTCGAACTCGGCTCCCAGATTTGTCATTTTAAAATAAAATCCCAGATTTGTCTTTTTAAAATAAAAAGACATTCTTGATCATTTCATTATAAAAATGTACTATTGATTTTTTTTGTCGGTTCACGATTTGCCTATAACTGGGACTCTAACAGGTGCTATCACCACGGGTCAGGGTGGACATTAGAAAAACAGCAATTAAAAGGTGGTTCCCTGCTACTCAAAACCTCCAATCTCTTGATCAGAGGCCTTGCTGCCAGATGTAGTTTATCGTCATACGCAGGACACAAAAGCAAGAAGGAATAGATTGTGTTATGCTTTCAGGTAGCATAGGTTGTGCCTGTTTGGGAAAAAGAGACAACATTCTGTATGACTTGTACATTCATTCAAAACCTCAAATTCTGATATAGGCAACAGTCTCAGCCACAAAGCATGTACCTGGGTTTAGTTTCAAAGCTTTGATAATACTTTCACGGCTTCTTCTCCGATGAACTTAGCTCACTGGTGCCCCCTATATATGTATTTACTCAAGCCACAAGATTAGCAACTGGGTCCTATCCTTTTACTGTGAAACCAACAAAATGTAAATGCAAATTCTACTCCAATAGCTTCTTTTCTCGCACTTCCCACCTGTGGAATTCTTCTGTTTACTTGCTTCCCGACAGCTACAATCTCCAACAATTTAAATATAAAGTCAATAAACATCTTCTATCTTACTAACTTGCAGCCTCTCTCTCATGCTTCTTTCTCCATCCACTCCACTTCCATCGGTATTCTCATGCTTCTCTTCCCACTTCCTGACACCCCCTGTAACCTGTCACTCTTTCTCAGAACTTTCCTCCTATGTACCCGCCTGCACAACAGTGGCAGTAAAATGCTTAACTTGGGGCGACACAATTATTAAAAAAAGAGTGAAAAAAAATCTAAGAATAATGGATTTTAAAAAATTTCTATTTGTAATTAGAGTCCACACTTTATTTTGATAGATCTAAATCTAATCTTATTGATAAATGGAACTTTGTCTGTGTATGTATCTGTGTGCGCGTGTGTCCATTACCTATAGACTCCGAAACGGCTGAACCTATTTTCTTCAAAATTTAAACAGTTGTACTATAAGCGTCTGCGAGTGTTCTGAGCTAGATTTTGTGTCGAGGTACCCCCGATAAATATCGAAAATCGATAATCGAAAAAATAGGGTTATAGAAGGAGTGGTGCGATTTTAATCAAATTGATACACTCATAGACAAAGAAATAAGAAACGATATTCAGAAGTTTCAAGGTTGCAATTCTTACAATAGTGCAGAAAATCGATAATATACATATATAAAAGGGAAGATGTTTTTGTGGGTGTGCCTGTTTATCTACCTGTATTCTTTTTCAGCCCTTTTTAGTTTTTGCTTCAGGTTTGGCTCTAAGTAGGTATAATTGTAGCTCTTAGTCTCAGCCATGATACCATTTACTCAGATGACTTATTTAGCCTTCAAAATTCAGTTTACGACGAAAATAACTAATTTGATATCGATACCAGGAAATCAAAATTTGACTTACATTCATTCATTTTTCTTTCAGTCTATGATTTCGCTTTAACTGGAAACAACTATTGCTTTTTAGTCATTCGTGTCAACGTCTAAAGAGTATGAGCTCCAGGACCATGGATTAGTTTTAAAGTTTTCATTACACCCGAGCAACGCCGGGCTATACTGCTAGTATTTAATATGTGAAACTTAATCCAACACATTGTGGTGCAGTGGATATCGGCTCGGAACGAGAAATCGGGGGGCCGAGTTCGAATCCCAGTTAAATTCATTGCATTCACTTACGAGCAAATACTCTTGGGAAAGGTATTAATCCGTCTCTTCCTTCCAGTTATGGGTTAAATAACAGGACAGATTGGGTTCTATAGCCTTGGTCGGCAATCAGTCTACCGCAGAAAGCAATGGCAAACTCCTGCGGGATAATCTACTGCCCAGTCAGTCATGTCTCTTTCGAGACATGATCACCCAAACGTGTTTCACGTATGGCACTTAACTGACTGACTGTATAGCTTCAGTTCTTCAGGTTGGGTAGCACAAGTTGCTAAGCTTGAAAATCTGGAATATAATTTTCTGCTTATGGGATTTTATGCAACTGTTTGAATTATGAAGCAATGAACTAATGCTATAGGATAGGGAATATTGTTGAGGTGATGTATTGATAGCAGACAGAAAAATTTGTCAGAGTAGAGCAATGGTAGGAAATAGAGAATGGTATAAGAATGGAATATTGATAGAGTATCATCTATGTGCCTTGTCCTTTCAGGACATAGGCGATCAGGGTTTTCCATGTCTTCCTATCCCTGGTGGCTCTTAGCATGCTTTCTCCTGTTACAACACACAGCCCCCATTCTGTCATCCTCCTGCTCAGGCCCTTCAAATATGTTATCCTTTGCTTTACCCTGTCTGTTTTTCCCCTCTGTCTGGCCTGTTAGTATCAGGTTTTCCAAGCCTTTCTTCCTTCCTCATTACATGTCCCAGGAACTTCAGCTGTCTCTTCATGATGTTCAGTATTAATTTTCTTTTTGTTTCTATCCTTTCCAAATCCTCATCATTGCTCACATGCTCGATAAATGATATCAACAACATCCTTCTGTAGAATCACATTTCAGTTGCTTCAAGTTTTTCCTTCACCTATGATAATATTGTCCAGCATTCGCTGCCATACTAAAGAATTGACATCACATAGCAATCCAGTACTCTTCTTTTGTTTCTAGCAACATTTTCTTGTCTCTTAATACTCTACTCAGCTTCTGGAACACGTCCTTCACCATGCCAATTCACCTTTGAATCTGTGTCGCACTTTTCATTTTCTGTTAGAACACTTTGGAGAGGATCAAAGACAGCAGAATAATTGACAGCTCTTCTAACATATATTACTGAATTTGTCACTTGTCTATGAATGTAAACTTTGCTTGAATATACCCACCTCACTGTGATGGTAAGGTTTTGTTTGAATTTGATCTAGTTTGTTTGAGAGTATGGTTGTGAATGAATTTGATCTAGGTTTGTGAAGAAGTATGGATTGGTTGAATGAATTTGATCTAGTTTGTGAGAGTATGGTTGTGAATGAATTTGATCTAGTTTGTGAGAGTATGGTTGTGAATGAATTTGATCTAGTTTGTGAGAGTATGGTTGTGAATGAATTTGATCTAGTTTGTGAGAGTATGGTTGTGAATGAATTTGATCTAGTTTGTGAGAGTATGGTTATGAATGAATTTGATCTAGTTTGTGAGAGTATGGTTGTGAATGAATTTGATCTAGTTTGTGAAGGCAATTAAGGTAAGATTCTGACTGAATTTGTCCCCTCATTTCTGGCAGTATGGTTGTGATTCCATTTGCTCCTAGTCTGTGAAAGCAATATTTTAACTGAATTTAGCCATAGTTTTTTAATATAATGGTTTGACTGAATTTGCCCGAGTCTGTAAAAGTAAGGTTTTGTCTGAATTTGCCCCTTGTAAATGAAAGTGAGGTTTTGGCATGAATTTGCTTCCAATCCAGAATGCTCTTGTAGCAGGAAAAAGACATAACTATTAACTTTTGCAATATTTGTGCTAAAAATTTTCTGTATCATTTATATATTAAAAAATTAATTCATTAATTTGTATGTCATTATGCCCTGCTAATAAATAATGGTATATTCTGTTTTGATTCAGTGAGAAAATAAAAGAAAGGAAAAAAGTAAGTTAGAAGTATTAATGTTTTTTGCCAATGCCTCATAATGGACTAAAGTAAAGGTTCGTTCTTTTGAAGGGTAGTAGTTGTATGTTGTTGCAGATTGACAGAATTTGGCCTCGTTTTAGATAGCCCACTATAAGTCACAAAGAAAGTGTATAAACCAAGAAAAGCAAATTGAGTTGAGAAATAACAGTTTATACATACACATATCAATTAAGGTTTTACAATTCACGTAATCCTTTAAATATGGGTTCAGCGGACGTTACAATGTTCATGGCAATAAAATGCTGAAAAGAGAATTAATGCTTAGGAATGAGTATGGAATGAGTACGGAATGTCTTTGATGTATCCGCTCCTTTGGTCAGTAAGTAGTTTTGAGACAGCGAAGAAGGAAAAGAGAGATAAGGGCGACGAGCATAGTAAGCTGCTTGACGTCGGTCAAGGAGATATACTAATTACACTCGTCTCTCTTGAGTCTGTCTGGATATGTCTGCCCGCGCCTGTCTGGCGATGCTTTCTGTATCGGCTTTTTATATCTTTTTGGATCGCAGCAGATCATTTGGGAATTCATACTTGTATTTGATTCTGGGTTTCCTATTGGCCGAAAATTAAAATTTGCGTAGGCTCGCGAACTGGAAATTTAATATTTAATTAATTTTTAGTTTTCAACCCGAAAATCTGCGTTAATCCGGCTGCGCACCGACTAGTTTTGGTCATATGCTTTTTGGTCGTGAGAGTGCAAAAATCTGGTCCATCGCTTTTCTCGGTTGGTATAACCACAGGACTATTTCATTTTGATTGCGTGGAAAGAGAGTAGACATTACTTGATTTCAGGAAAAAAAAAAGAGAGGAAGACACAAGTATTTAATGGCTGTTTCAGTGAAATGAAATATATTGTCGATTTTAATTTTTTTCATTTACTACCCGCTTCTGAAAATAATAACCAATATTCAGATTTATGATTGCTATTGCAATATTCTGTTAAAGTTGTTAATCTCAAATATTTAAATGGTGCGTTAGGGAAATTTCTATGGATATTCTATTGTTGTAGAACTTGTAATGGGATTATCCAATCATCAACTAAAGAGTTAAGATTCATCAGAAAATTTAGATAGAATAACCTGGAAATTTTTAGTTTTTATAGTTATATATTATTATTGTTATCATTATTATTATAGACTTGATATTGTGTTGCCAGTAAATAAAAATTGGTTTCATGACTTTAGAAGAAATTTCAGGGAATGCTAACAATATGCATCAACCTAATCCCCTAAGGATTTTGATTGTAACCTTTTCAAATTGCTGATGAGCTTTCCCCTTTGGTACCTAGACTTTACGAATTCAAGGTGCAGTACTAGACAGGTGGCATGGTTTCTTACAGTTTAAATGGACAGATACGACTATGCTAACAATTTCTTTTCTTGCATTTCTTGTTTGCAGAAATATTCCGGCTTCTGGCTGTAAAGTCAGTTTTTAGCCTCAAAAATTCAAATGCAATTTCAACTGCTTCTGTTGTAAACCTAAAAAGGTTACCGAATCATCAAAACGGAGATTGGTAATAACAGTATATCAACAGATACAAAACTTGCACACTGTGTGAAGTAGATAGACTGCTAGTGCACTGTTAATCAATGTAATCACTCTACTATACCCCAATAGTGTCCACATATTCAAGAGGATAGGGACATCCCATTCTTGTATATAGGCAGGTATGTATACAGCAGTTACCTTCAGTCTTAATTGGTCTTCTTAATGTTTTCTTTTTCTCAAATTCTTTCATACTTAGTAACATCTTCCTCCCTGGGTGCCCCATACTTTTGGCCTTGTGCCACATCTAAGCTGTGCTTAGAAAATCACCATACTTAGTAACATCTTGTATCTTGGGGTCTTTGTTACCTTGCTTGGAGTGAAATGATTTTTAAAAAAATAACCTAATAAAAAAAAGCTCATTTTTGTATAAGTGTGTGAGCAACATCAATATGTCTCATGAAGTACAATAAAAGCTAATTTACATTGGAATTTCCCAAATATGGGAAATTTTTTAGCACTTAATATTTGGTTGCTGTCATTAGTCATATGCCTTTTTTTCCTCCTCGTCAATAGCAGTTTCTACTTAACAAGCATCACCTGTTTGCACCTTGAAGCAGGTGTCTTATCACTGCACATGTGAACAAATATGGAAGGCAAGCATGTCAGTTTCATGACAGTTTTTATACCCAAATATTCTGACTTTGGGTTATGATAAACAAATAGTAAAAAATCAATTGGAGTAGATAGACTAAACTATCGCACTATCGCCCGGTTCACACACCACCCATGTCTATTGAACAGGTGAAGAGGCTCATCCTTTGTTCCCTGTTTTCTCTTTTCCAATCTCTTCACTCTTACGTAGCCCCCTGCACATCAGTGGCGTTACCGCCTTGCTCGGGGTGATATGATTAAAAAAAAAAAAAAAAAAAAAAAAAAAAGCACCTGAGAAAATATTTAGAGAAACATCTCCACATATTGTAACCACTAAATAATATGGTGTTACTCCTCTTTAATTGTTCTTCGGGAATTAATGGCTCACTACAGCTTCCTTATCTTTTATATCTGTAAACTGTGGGTTTTGATGATTATTATTGCAAAAATAACTGGTATCACCATATGCAAGGCAGTAAAGCCACTAAGACAAAAGAGGTTGCAATGTGTAAAAGAATTAGGTACAGAAACATTAATAAGCAAGAACAAAGGAAGAGTAACGAAATTACATAATCCAGTTCCTGATATTACAGGTTGATTAATCAGTTAAGTAATCACCAATTAATCCACTTGTAATTTTCTGAGAATAGCTTAGTTTGGCACAAGGATACAAGTGTCAGACACACAGTGAGGATTGACTTCACCGCTTATTAATAACAGTGAACCAGACTGACAGGCTAATCATTACCAAATGTCGATGTGCCAAATAACTTCTCTTATGAATCAGTATTTTATGAATACATTTTTTTAATTGTTATTACTCCATGCAAGGCAATAAATCCACTAAGATACAAGAGATTAGTGGGTGTGGAAGAATTAGGAACAGAAACATTAATAATGAACAAGAAGAGAAAGAGTAATCAGGAGGACAGTAGATAGCGATGGACATTGCATGCAAATGTTTGCAGATTAATGTTGGCTAGAAAGTATGGGACCAGAAGAGAGTTTAAAAATGCGAGAAGCATTAGAAAAAAAAAAAGAGTTTTGTTTAACGACATATCAACCTCTGTAGGTTATTTAATGCCAAAACAGTGGGGTTTTGAGGTATTTTTTTAATGTTCGGTTATAGTGAGAAGTTTGATTTAGAGTTTGATGAAAAGTTTTTTTTTTTAATCTTTTTTAAATTATAGAAAACTGACGACGTCTTCTAGTTTTGTATTCAAAAATGTATTGCTGGCAATAATTTTTTCCTTAAAATAATGTATTGTTGGTAACAGTTTTCCTTCAAAAATGTATATTTTTCTATAAAAGTCTATTTTTATACTTTCATAGTGTTTTGATCTCAGTTTGGGGGTTAAATATTTGCCCATAGCTGGGACCCTAACAGGTGCTACCACTCCAGGTCAAGGTGGACCTGGAGACAACAGCAATTAAGAGGTGGTTCCATGCTCTTCACAACCTCCCAATCAGAGGCCTTGCTGCTGGATGCTGTTTACTGTCATACGCAGGACCGAACTAGAAAAGAAACTATTAGCATAGAACTTATGGCTGCATCTAGCCATCTCAACTGTAAATTGACAAGATCTTGATGACAGTTTAGTACTGTGCTTAAACTCAAAGTCTAGTGCAAACAGTTACCCTAACAATATTTAAAAAAAAAAGGCACAGAGAGGTAACCTTGTGGCGGTGGGAAGGTAACTGCTGAAGTTGAGCTGCCTGATCAGAATCTATAATATTGCTGATTCCTCTTTGGATTTTATGAAGGAGCTCAATGAGGCACAAGAACATATGTGACAGCAATATTCTAAGCAGAGGTGAATGGTTGGTTGGTTGGTTGGTTGGTTATTGGATTTTACGGCATGTCAACTCCTATTTGGGTCATTTTATGCCGAAGCATTCTTTATTTATGTATACAAGGTAGTTATTCTGCATAAACGATTGGAAGGTTGTTGGGTTTCATGATCTGTTTGTTTTGTTTTTTTTTTGTTTTTTTAAATTGCTTTATCTTGTGATTGTTTCTGATTGTACATCTGCATACCTACACGTATGCATACACACACACACACACACACACACACGCACACACAGTGATGAATGGTAGAATGATATGTAAGATTCCAGAGAGAAGCGTTGTCTCTTCCAACACAGTGGTTTTTGAGTTTGAGTTTTGTTTAGCAGCATATCAACCTCTGTGGGATTATTTAAGCCAAAAAGGTGAAATGTTCAGTTGTAGTGAGAAGGTTGATTTAGTCAGATTTTAATGAAAATTTTGTTTTTATTCTTTTTTATTTTAGATAACTAAAAATGTCTTCTAGGTTTGTATTCAAAAATGTTTTGCTGAGAATATTTTTTTCCTTCAAAAGTGTGTTATGGTAACTATTTTCCCATAGCTGGGAGCCTTAACAGGTGCTACCACTCCGGGTCTGGGTGGACTTGGGAACTGTTCTCTAATGTTACAGTGGGTAATCTCTGCACGTATGCAAATACACGCTTGCCGTGTCGAAACGAAAAAAAAAAAAATACGTACTGCTTGCCCACCTCAATTTCGGTCCCTCTTATACGTATTGAGTCTCGCCACCCCATGCGGGACGACCCCACTCTCCTGCATAAAACTAGTTACACTTGCATCCTGTTTTTTTTTTCTTTAACGTGCCGGTAGCAGAGAGAGCATACCCTCTGTCTTTTTGAGGTAAGTCTATTTGCTGCATTACTACTACAGAAACAACAGCAATTAAAAGGTGGTTCCATGCTCCTCACAATCTGAGGACTTGCTGCCGGATGCAGTCAACATAGTGGACCAACTCTTTTAGCAGCTGACCTGACAATGAATTTAATTTAATGCCAGCTGAGAATATTAACTTGAGAAGATGCAGTGTGTCGCTTTCATAGAGGTTAGCATCAGCCATGCTAATGGAAAATAGAGAGAGAGGGGGGTTTCAGATGATTGATAAAGAAGTTTAGTTTGGAAGATATTAAAATTAAGAAGCTATATTTTTCCCCAGTTAATGACGGACTTGAGTATTTTTTATTACCTTATCAGTAACCAGTTAACGATGAACTTTAGCAGTTTACTAATACCCTACCCATCTTCTTATCCTTATCCAGTTAACAATAGACTTGAGTAGTTTCTTAATGCTTTACTTATGGTTTTGAATTCAGGGTTTTTCTACTAGACAACCAAGTTTAGTGGTTTCATTTTACCTGCTATTTAGCCCATAACTTGGGGCGTGGATAAGAGAAAGATTTGTCTCTTTCTTAAAAGCATTAACACAAACAGTTTCAACTGAAGTTTGAACTTGGCTTGTCGATTCCATTGTTAGTTAACAAACATTTCACATGGATGTCTGCTCTTATTTATAATTATTATTTATAATTAATATATATATATATATATGGTGTCCATAAAGTTCGTTTGCACTTTAAAATATTTATAACGTTATTTGTATTTGTGATAGAAATAATCTGTAAAAAATGTTGTAAAGTTTAATGTACCTAGTTTTAAGTATAGTTATTGAATAATTCTTTACCACAAAATTTGCAACATTTTTTAGATAAGTAAAAAAAAAAATATGAACTGCAAAATCGTATTATCCTTTGTATTGCTAATGAAGGAGGACACGTGAAAACTTAAATAAAATTTCAATAAAATCTTAATATACATTTACTTCTTTCTAATTCCTTTTACAAATTATTTCTATCTATAAATACAAATAAAGTTATAATTTTTTTAAAGTGCACACGAACTTTATGAACCCCCTGTGTGTGTGTGTATATATATATATATATATATATATATAGGGTGTTTTCAAAGTAGGTGGAATAAGTTTGTGTATCAGTACCCACGTCTATTGAACAGGTTAAGAGGCTCATCCCTTGTTCCCTGTTTAGGATGTGGTTTCCGGCTTTCTCTTTAACAATCTTCTCACTTTTGTTTTTCAATTGAAGTAGATAGATCTATCTATCGTCCGGTTCACATTCCACCCACGTCTGTTGAACAGGTGAAGAGGCTCATCCCTTGTTCCCTGTTTAGAATGTGGTTTCGGCTTTCTCTTTACCAATCTTCTCACTATTACGTAGCCCCCTGCACATCAGTAGCGTTACCGCCTTGGTCGGGGTGATACGATTAAAAAAAAAAAGTATCAGTTATATTATTATAATGATGTTCATTGTAACTATGGTATTTTTGCTATATTATTTAATTTAATTGTCAATGTAATAATTGTATTAGTAAATATAATTGTATATGTAATCTAAAAATAAATATTACTTACTGCTCACCCATAGAGTGAAGAAAACCTTCAGCATGGTTTAAAGCTGCAACCTCCTTAAAAAGATTGAGAGAGACAGACAGACAGAAGAGCAAAAGGTCGAGATAAAAGAATGAAAGAGACAGGCTTTTTGACTGCATATGAAGAGGGATATATTAAAAAAAGTAGATTAATTACCTTAGCTTATTATCATTTATGGAGATATAGAGCAAGCAAAAAATAAAATAGTGAACTTGCGTAGGTATTCGTGGTTTTGCTGGCACCAAGTCAAAAGTCATCATGACTGAGGTTTTGAGCCTATTGTTCTTGTTCAACTTTTGATCACATTGGGTTATATGTTATATGGCTATATGTAACTAAGGTCTACTCAATATTGTTACAGTAAAAAATATGGATTGGCTCTGTGGATGTTGAACAGGCGTCTGCAATAGGGATTAAGTAAACCCCTAGCAAATGGGCAGCCAAACACACACACAGGGTACGATGAGTAAATTGTTGCCATTTTATGTTTATGTTTCAGCGCACACAATGTTTGTTTTGGATTTTATTGACAGCATAGTAAAGTAGGGTCAATCGGGCCCCGTCTGTGAAAAAAAAAAGAAAAAAAAGAGCACCATGAACACCTGTACTTCTTGGCGTTCGCGCCGAAAGCTCAAATACGAACATTTCAGAGGGTGTCAATCTGAGGACAGTTTAGAGGATTTGGAAAGAGATGGATGAGTAATGGCGATTATGAAGGTAAACTAGGGATAGTTACGTCATGGCCTATTCATCTTTTCACAGGGCCTCAGACTCAACACGGAGGTAGTACCGCCTCGGGTCAAGAGGGTTGCTGCTGGAAGACTCTATATCTTGCAACAGGACTCTGCACCATGCCAAACAAAGCAGGAGAACTCAGGTATAGCCGTCAGACAATTTCTCTGACCACATCACCCCTTTCATCTGGTCACTTAACTCCCCAGACTGAGTAGTTGATCGAGAGACCAACAAAATTCTTTATAACACAAAAAAGAACTAAAGACAGATTATGGCAGCATTCACCAACTTAAAAAAAAAGAAGACCGTTCAGAAGACATGCAAGAGATTTCGAAGTCGCCTGGAGGATATAGTTGAAGCCAACGGCGATTTTATCTAATAAATGTATTTTTCCATCTTTTAAGATATTTTGGGGCAGTATTGATAAATATCTGTTAAAATGTGATGTCACTTATTTTTGTTAATTTAGACGACAACTTATTCATCGCACCCTATCCTTGTAATCTACAGCGTCATTTTACTAAATTTTCACCATATCAGTCAGTCAGTCAGTCAGACAGTCAGTCAAGTGCCATATGTGATACACGTTTTGGGTGATCATGTCTCGAAAGAGACATGACTGACTGGGCAGAAGGTTATCCCGCAGTAGGTTGGCATTGCTTTCTACGGTAGACTGGTTGCCGACCAAGGCTACAGAACCCAATCTATCCCATTACTTAATCTATAACTGGAGGGATGAGACGGATTAATACCTTTTCCAAAGGTATTTTTGCGCAAGTGAATGCAAGGAATTCAAACTCGGCCCCTCGATTTGTCGTTCTGAGTCGATACCCACTGCACCACCACGCACCATATATAAGACTCAAAAAACGCTCAAAGTAGAGTGTTACTGAATGACTTTATTGTATGAATGTAAAATAAAGAAAATACATATGAAACAGGACAATTTCACCAGAAACAAAGAGGAGAGTACTGGATTGCTATGTGATGTCGGTTCTTCAATATGGCAGTGAATGTTGGACAATATCTTTGAAGATGAAAGAAAAACTTGAAGCAGCTGAAATGTGGTTCTACAGAGGGATGCTGCGGATATCATAGACCGAGCATGACGAGGTTTTGGAAAGGATGAAAACGAAAAGGAAATTTGAAGGACCTGATCAGGTGGATGACGGAACGAGGGTTGCATGGTGCAACAGGAGAAAGTGTACTAAGAGCCACCAGGGATAAGGAGACGTGGAAAGTCACGATGGCCTAAGCCTGAAAGAAGAAGTGATGTGATCATGGTAGTATCCTTTGGGGTGTATCAGTTCTCAGAAATAAACTGTTTGGAGTATCTTGTTTTACGAATGGAATATAAAGGGAATAATGATTCGATCTTGTGGACATTGCATAACGAGTCGTGGTTCTAAAAGCCAGGACTGGTGGAACCAAGGAATGTAGGTCGTCTGAACATTTGCCGTGGAAGTAGTGATAGGTTTGTGATGTTTCGTTTGTGGGAAAAGGGCTCTACGGTTAAAAAATAATTAATCATCCACAAAGTCGTGTAAATATTCTCTCTGGAAAATAATGATCGAATAATTCCAGCCCAGATATGGCAGGGTTATCTGACACTTCATTTTGCCAGAAGACATCCAGAAAATTTTCAAGACAAATTTTAGGGGAAAAGTGTGAGCCTTTTGGACCATCAAATATGTTTCTCTTTACAATAATGTCCACTCTGTCCAAGTAGAGGATACAGTGTAATAGGCATACTTTTTGAGGATATATAGTGAAGATAACGGTTAACCTTAAATGTGAAAAGTTTAATATTGTGGCAATCGGGAAATCAGGAAAGAAAGAGTGAATTGAATAAAGTGTGAATGAATGAAGAAGAAAATGATTAAAAAAAGCATAAAGTATAATAAATTAAAAATGAATGAAAAAAGAATAATGAAATTATAGAATAAATATGTGAATAAAATTTTTTTGAAGAAAACAAAATATAGAATGAATAAAGATTGAAGGAAAAATTAGTTGAAAGAAAGTAGGAAAAGTAAAAGAAATAGTTACATTGAATGAATAAAAATGGAAAAAAAAGAGGGTCAATTCTCAACAGACTCATTCAGTGAATGAAAGAATGAGTAAAAGACATGAATTAATAAGAGGAGCATTGCATTCACTTATGCGCAAATACCCTTGGGAAAGGTATTAATCCGTCTGTTTCTTCCAGTTATGGGTTAAATAACAGGACAGATTGGGTTCTATAGCCTTGGCTGGCAACCAATCTACCGCAGAAAGCAATGGCAACCTACTGCGGGATAATCTTTTGCCCAGTCAATCATGTCTCTTTCGAGACATGATCGCCAAAGCGTGTATCACGTATGGCACTAAACTGAACTGTTCTAGATATGCGCGTTGTTCGGTTCGGAACGAGAAATCGTCGAGCAGAGTTCGAATTTTAGTTAAATTCGTTGCATTCATTTACGCACAAATACCCGTCTCCTCTCCCTCTAGCTATGCGATAAATAGCATGACAGATTGGGTTCTATAGCCTTGGTTGGCAACTAGTATACGACTGAAAGTAATGGCAACCTACTTTCGAGACATGACTAAGTGCGTATCACGTATTACCACGTATGGCACTTAACTGACTGACTGAATGGGGGGAAATGTCATGAATAAAAAAATGGAGGAAGGAGTAAAAGGCGAAGGAGTAATCAGAGAATAAAATTTATGTATGTAAAAAAAAAGTAAACGTATATTGAAGGGCTCTGTTGCGGAAATTAAGTAGATGCACAGGAAGTGTAGCATAGTTATCGTTGCATGAATGTGAATGCGAATGTGAAAAGTGAATGTGCAAGCTGAGTACATTACGTTCATTTTTCTTTTTGCACTAATAGCTTCGAGAAAGGTCTTGATGCACCTTATCCTCTAATATATAGACTGGGCTTTCCATTCCTGTGTAGCAACCAGTCTAGAAGAGTCAACTGAATTCAAAATTGTGGAGAAAGCACTGGGAAAGTACTTTACTGACTTTCTTAAATCATGGTAGAATTAAGAATTCACAGATACTGAAAGAATGAAATCTGTGCAGAACCAGGAAATATAATTCTCTTCCTGCTTAAAATATCGCAGAAAGTATTTTTCTTTTAACACGGAGGAGAGCGTTTTATGAGGTGCTGGCAAATTTATCGATGAAGTGGCGATACCGAGATTTGGGCAAAAAAAGGTATGGCGAATACAAAGTAACACTTTTTTTTAACTATCTTTTTTATTTTAAAACATTTCAATATTTTATGAATTTAAATTACTTTGGTATTTCACTTTGAGGAAATGTCAGAATATATATATATATATATATATATATATAAGGCAATCTGTGAGTCTATGTGTGACTGTTCCCTCTGCACGTCTACATTTTTAAAGCTACGCCATTCAAACTTTCTAGGGACACATATCTACAGGGAAGCCAGGTCGACACATACTTTTTGAGTTAAAGTTCAGCAATTTTTCCTTTCGCACTTTTTGGCCAATGGAGACGGTTGTTTACATTTGCTCCGTAAAACATCTAAGATGGTAGCTAAATTACGTCACAGAAATCAAATCACACATGTAAACGCGACTAAAATATTTTTTTTATTTAAAAAAGAAAAAAATTAAAAATCCTTCATA